>VZTY01003592.1:621821-664636 GCA_013400935.1 Turnix velox
TGGGTGGGTGAGTGTTTTGGGGGCTCGGGCAGGTGGGGAGACAAAGTGGATTTTGCTAACAGTGGCACGCTGATGTGGAGAGTTATCTGTGGAAATGTGCACCAGACTGGAGAGATCAGCTAGATTTGCCACCTGTGAAAGTTGCTTTGTGAAGAGATATGAATGTGAATGGATTTAAAAGGCAAATGAATTACCACAGGAAAACTTACTCAAAGCTTTGCTTCTTGGGAAACTGTGATTTACCAAATAGGGATGTCTAGTCTTGTGCAAATAAGATGTAGAAGCCTTTCAAGTAGCAAGTCTCAGCATCACACCTTACATGAACCTGCATACCTGTACTTGCTTAATATAGCCAGCTTCTGAGACAGTCAGTTGATGTTGAGTACAGCTTCATCTAGAGCACATCCCTGGAGAAATTAAACATTGGCAGTCCACCTAACCTTCAGGCTACCTCGTAACCACACCATTTATCTCTATGTGAGACAGACCAAGCTGACAAATATAACTATCACATCTTCACTGCATTTTCTACCGGCAATTTAAGCCATGGAAATTGCTTGATCCCTCAGGTGCATGGTCACTGGGGGATGCTCAAGACTGCATTTCAGAATGCAGGAGGCAACTGAGGCAGCTGTAGAGCATGGAAAATTATTGTAGACAGCCTAGGCTACAGCTGCCGCCTTAAGAGGCAGTACCTTTTTCATTCCAAATAAGACAGATGTAGACTGAGAGGTTAAACCAGGGTCAAAGATACATCCTACAAACTCTTTCCTTTGTATGTGGGGGTGAAGTTGTGCTGTTGCAATTTATAAATGCCATATGTGCCCTGCCATACATCTCAAGTCTCCTCACGTTCTTGATCTCTAACATGTGACTGTAGTTATAACTTCAGTTTTAAAGTGCTGAAGAGCTGTAACAGACATTTCTGTGACACATGTATGTGTCTGAAAACCTAGGCCCCAAAGCTGTTTATTTATAGGCTACTAGACATGCTCAGCTCCTATTTCTGAATTAGGCACTTCCTCATTGTGACCTATGGTCAACTTGCTCATCTTAGATTTTATTCTCATAGAGCCACTTCTTCATAGAAGTCCTAAGGTGGTGGAACCAAAATGAACCTCTCCAGCTGGAGAAAACCTCAAGCAGAGGTTAGCTCTCATACAGAAGAGAGATTTGTAAGGGTAAGGACTCAGCCACCAACTGTGGATGGTTGACCCTAATGGCCACACTTAAGCTCTGGGAAAGGAGAGGCTTTTGCAGGCAGGAGCAGAGCTTTAGAGTGAACAGCAAATTAATAGACCAAGCAAAGGTATGTAAGGCAGTCCCTGAGCAGAGTCTTTGGGGATCTTTTTGGATCACTGTTTTGAATCACTGGTACAGATATCATGTGTCTGGATTAGAAGGGACAGGAAAACATACCAAAATCAGCTCCAAACCTCCCTCAGGTACCCCAAGATTCTCAACAAACTTCAGTGAAATTAAGAAAAAAGGCTAAACAATAAAATAGAGACAACTGAAACTGGGAGTTCACACAATTCTCCAAATACAGGCTGCTTCACAGCTGATATATTACAAGTCAGACCATATTTCACTAACAAATACATGAGTGCAGAACACCATAATTTTTGCAAGGTGTGAGTGAAAATCCTGCTGTGTCTTCTCTCTGCCCAGCAGATCAGGCTGTGGGATCATCCCTCTGAACACTGAAGTCACCACACACAGACCTGGCAGTAATCCTTGCTTCCTGCCTTTATGCTAGCATACCTTCATGAGGTTATGGAGGAGGGAGGTGCTGTCAAATTGATGGGTGCTTATAAAATAGGTCGCAGCTCCAGTAGTCATTGCAGGGCTAATGGCTTGTGAAAAATGCAGAACTTTTTCCCAGAATATGAAATCTTGTACAGTATTAACTGACAATTTGGATAATGTAAAACACACATTTTAAAATCACCTAAGCATATTGGTGGAAATGGTTTAATTTCTTTCAAAACATAATGTACTAAAGGTTTCCAAGATTCCCCAGTAAAAGGCTAAAACCCCTGGCAGGGACATGAGGGTCGTTAAGTCACGTTTAACTCAAACATGTTCCCCTGGGTGAGGAGGACAAACAACAGTGCTGCTCTGACTGGATGATTTCCTCCTGAGGTGGGCTGAAGAGCTCCTGCTGGGTGACTCACCTTGCGGTGGAGAGAGACCTCCTTCTTCTCTGAAAGAAAGTGGGCTGTGTCCAGACATGAACATCTCAGTGGTTCCTACAGATTTCTTCCTTTATACCTCCCCAAATTTGTACTTGAGAGTCCTCATCAGGCTGCATATCGATAAGTCAAGGAGTGTGTCTGAGTTGTTCTGGGTAGCAGCTTCCAAATTATGAAAATTATTTCCCTGGAACAAATAACCAAATTCTGAGCATGTACTTAAGACTCCTGGTTGAGGAAGTTGTGTAAATGTCCATTCTTCCTGAGATATGCCACAAGTATGTACACTTCTCAGAGCTGAGCGGAAGTTTAAGTGTCTTCTTGGAACTGTGGAGCTTGAAAGTCAGAGCTGGGAGACAGTCTAAGAGGGACAAGTGAGGTGGGCACAGTTCCAGGTATCAATAATATAGTGGGACCCTTGTCCTGCAAACTGTAGATACTTTCTCCCACCACCCTCATCCCTCTGGACTGACCCAAATGCCTATTGTCCTCTGTGACAGGAGGAAGACACAGAATGTGTAGAGCAGAAAGAACACTCATGAAAGCAGCGGACTAAGTCGGGCAATGCCTGATCCCAGTGTAGTCTGCTCATCTGGCATCTACATTGCCCTAAGTGAGAAATGGGGCCATCACTGTCTTCAGGGACAGCAGTGATGCAGACAGAGAAGGAGGGTGCCCTTGCAGGGAGATGTACCTGCCTGTCAGGCAAGCTTGTGGCAGTGTTTTCCTGTTAAATCCTCATTAACTCAGCCTTAAAGGCTCAGCTCAGGCAAGCGTGTGATATAGAAGGATTCTTCGAGGAAGCTCAGGTAAATTCTATGCTCTATAATGTCTGCTATTCCTGTCTTATTTTAAGAGGCTGTTAACTGAGTGAATAAATCACATCTTTTTATATGGGAAAGTCGGAGAGGTTTGAATAAGAAAATGTCGGGAAATTTGGGATTTGATTACCGCTCTTCATCTGTACTTCAAATTTAGAGTGGGCTATTAAAGGCAACACGAAGTTCCTGAGTAATGCAGTTTAAGCTGGATGCTTTCAAACACTTAAATATAAAGGACCAGATTCTTCTTTATACAAAGACCCTAAAGGGATAGAAAATAATATTTAAATCCTCTTTCAAACTTAAACATTTTCATTAAGAGTAATTTTTACAGTATGTATCTAATCCAATCTAATCTTGCAAAAGATGGTTTAGTGCATCTAGTACAAAGTATTTACATGATAACAGATAAAGTGAATACATCATTTTGCCAGCTATTAAAAAATACTTAATAATTTCTGTTGGAGCACTCAGCTGTAAGAGCTGCTTTCCATTTCAGTGATCTTTCTGTTTAGAGAGAGGAAAGAACTGATTCCTCCACATGGCTGAGCATCAGGTTTCTTTGAGCATGAAAGCAGGCTTGTAAACAGTTGGTGTTTATAGTGACTTGTTTCCACCAGGAATGGTTTCTGACATGCAAATAACCTGCCATCCACTAGCAGGTTCCACTTTAAAACCTTCTTCTGTAAGTATATGCCAGCCCAACATGTGCAAGGATTATCTTTGGTTTAGGAAGTGGTGCAGTATTTTCTTTGGTGTTGTGCTGCTGCAGCTGTTACAGCTGTGTGAAAAGCACTGAGTGGTATTTGTGGATCACAAGGATGTTCTTCTGCTCTTCTCCCTCTCTGAATACAGCTCTGAAGACAATCTTTTCTAACTCAGAACAACACCAGGGGCTTATTTCCTACTGGAGGTTGGCTTGGAGCAGCTCTTTTTCTGAGCAAGGCTTTACAGTTTATAACCGCTTTTTTGTCTTGTTTTGTTTCAGCAAGCCTCACTGTTTAAACAACAGAGGATGTTTAAGCAGTGAGGATGTTATAAAAAAAATGAGGATGTCCTCATTCTTTTGGGTAAGCTCAGGGACTCTGGGGTCCACAGGCTGTATATGGTATTTGAGTTGGTTACTTCAGATGTAGGTATTTAAGCTGTAGCATATACACTGCCTCAGCTGATATAGTTTCCTTGTTTATATGTGTATATTTCGTGTTCCAGGGAACTGACAATGTTGCACAACTGGACTTGCACCATGAAAAAATCCATTTTTGTGTCTGGCAACTCAGAGATGATCTCCAGCTGAAGACAGGAACTTCCTCCTATTTAACATACTTAGGGACAGGATCACTTTTACACTAGTCAGCAGAAAGGAATGGGCTAAAAGGTCCCCTCAGCCCATCATGTTGCTGAACAGGGCGATGCTTTCCACATGTGGAAGCCCTACTGCAAGACCAGGCTCATAAAGGCACTGTCTCTCCCTGTTTCCACAGATCTAGCAACCAATCTGAATGAAAAAATAGGACAATATTTTGGGGAAAAAAAAAAAAGCCACTTTATTTCACCCTGGAGGGGAAAGTAAGAATGGGTAAGAATGAGAAGCCAAGACTAGGGCAAGGCAATAATTACCCAAGTAATTTGATAACAGCCAGCTAAAAAAGGTGCCTGGCAGCTGACACATTAAAATGGGATAGACTGTAATCTGGAGTGAAGGGAGGGAGAGGAGAGAAAGACTAAAAGAAAAGGCACCTATCTAGAGTTTCACCCATCATGGAGCATGATGGTGGAGAGAACCTTTCTCTGTACAGCCTCCACAGAGCTGGGATCCATGTAGCCACCTAAGAAAGGCTCTCTCCCTCCCTTCACTCCAGATCCACAGAGACTAGTTTGCAAAGCCAGTGCTGAGGAATTATTATTTCTTATCACCTCTGCCACAGTGATGCAGTCATAGTTAACCCACCAAAAAGAGATCATCATTACTTAGTCTGAATTCACCAGCATTAATGATTTAGTGAGGAAAGGACAATGATTCTTTTACCATATGATGCAGAGGTCAGAACAACCTAGAATCTGATAGCAGTGAAGGGAAGATGTGAAGTGACTGAGGAGCATCCATAGACCACACTCTCTTTTTCTTGTGTGCTGTGTTATATGGACAGCTTTCACAATAACTGTAACCAAAAAGAGGAATTTTGACAAAAAGATTTCAAAAAAACCCCAAGTTTAATCTCTTCTTGCTTATCTTTTTATGGTCACCATGCACCTATGGCAATGCTGGCTAGATGCACTTCACCCTTTTTGGCCTTTACCACACCATGGAGGTTGGGAAAAAACTCCTTAGATTTTAATTCCAAATTGGTTTGTACAATACAGAAATATACATCACATTGCCTAACCAAATTGGGACACCTGTACCGTTGCCTGAACCACCTCTTGTCATAGAATCATTGAATGGTTTAGGTTGGAAGGGACCTTAAAGATCATCTAGTTCCACCCCCTCTTCAATGGGCAAGGACACCTCCCACTAGACCAGGTTACTCAATGCCTCATCAGCCAGCCCTTAAACACTTCCAGGGAGGGGGCATCCACAGCATCTCTTGGCAACCTGTTTCAGTGTCAACACCCTCTGGAGTCTTCACTAGCCACAGGGTGACTCAGGAGTTTTTATTGATAGGTTGATCAAAAGACTTTCGTTAGGCACAAGCAAAAAAAGGCTGAAGCACTTTAGAAAGGCTGTTGAGTATTGCACTGGTGCTGTGAGTGCTAAAGCCTATTTTTTCAGGAATAGTATATCTGAAGCTGATCATGCCCAGGGGCAGAGGATTCAGTCCTGCCTTCCTATTATTCTCTGATATTCAGTAAATCTCATTGTCAGAAGGAGTGAAGATGAAGGAAACCACAGAGACCCTGAAGCTTAGAAGTAGAAGTTAAAGGAAAAATGACTTTGAGAAAATGTGAACAATATCAGAAATTTAAATTTTGAAACTTGCCCGAGGCATCACTTCTAGAAAAATTAAGTTACAATGACAAGTACTGTCTTGATGTGGCATTTTCCTTCCAATTATGTGATGTTAATTTTCATTAGAAGACAATTTAAAAGAGGAAAGAAGTTTGTGCTTTTAGCTACAAGATTCTGAGCTTTTGTGAAAGATGCCTGTGAGAGGCTTCAGCTAATGTTCTCCTGAACTGGGTGCACAAACTGTACCAAAAAAAATCTTATAATGTCGCTGGTAAATCTTCAGTTTTCACCTCAGCTATTTGAAATGTAAGCTCTGGGAATCAGAGCTGGTCTAACTCATAAAAGCTAGAATGAGTCACAGGATTTAAAGCAGTTCTCATCATCTCAGCCTCTATCCCCCTGTCTGCATGTGAGACTATTTTTATGGCAAAATTATCATCTGGCCTCTTTAATAGCCTTGCTATAAGAATTCACATCAGTAGGCACTCAAGTCTAGAAGTTTATCTGTCTGTGGCACCAGACAATATCTTGTGCATTAGATTGACTCTGGAAATTTGCTATCTAAGGATGTTTTCATATCAGATAATCTAATTTAATGACCAACTATGAAAACAGAAATGGCCTGAGCCAAATGGCCATTGATTATTCACAGAAGTCATATAGAGTTCTTCAGCCCAGCCTGAAGCAGATGATGCATCATCAAGAGATCTACAGCTTTATCAGGTAGAAGTGTCATACAGAGTCACCTCCAAAGGGCTGTGTGAAATTATGCAGTCAGGTGCAAGGGGAAGGACCTTTCCTGAGGTGTGTAATTCAACTGCTAATCGCAACTCCATTGCTCGAAGGGAGCCAGGCTTGTCCTTCCCAAGAAGATATTCGGCTCCTACATCACCAGAGACCTGTTTTATTGCTAGAAAAACAGGGAAAGGGAAAAAAACATTCAGAGACCACTAACATATGACACTTGTGGAACATGCGTGTTTTCAAGGCATGATTCAAAGACCTTGAAAACTTTCAGTGGAGTTTGGATCTTGCCTTAAAGCTACCCAGCAGCTTGGAAGGAGGAAAAGATAAATTGACTTTTCTCCCTGGAAAGATCCAGAAAAACAGTCCAGATAGAGAGCTGTAGGATTTTATGGGGATTTGGGTTTTGTTAGGGTGTTTTTTGTTGTTTGTCACTGTGCTTTCCTCCCACAGCAGCTCGTAATCTAATGTCTGGATAATTTTGAACATTACATTCTTCTTGTTGTGGTTTCTAAGGAAAACAGCCTGCAGGGCCTTTGGCCACAAGGTCCTGCAGGCAGCTGAAGCACAGCAGCAGGAACTCCTGCACAGAAATGTGGTCCACAGCCCAGCTAGCAGCCAGGGCTCCTGAAGGACCATGGAGCAGGACAAGGTTGCAGGGCCATGTTCAGATGTCCTCTCTCCAGAGCAGTGCTGGGTGGACATTACCATGGGGGTCAGAAGGTGGCCAGCAGCCAGTGCAGCAGCAGCACTAAATGACAAGATGACCCACAGACTCAACAGCAGAGTTTACAAACCCATCACAGTCCTTGTGAAAATCCTGGGGGAGCTTGGTGGACAAGCTCCAGGAAAGACAGAAGTTTGAGCTGGGCTAATGTGAGGTATGCTCTTGTTTAGCTTGGACCTGGTCCAAAGTCAGTCTCAATTCTCTGGTTTGTGTTCTGACTGAACTCAGTTTTGCTTTTCCATTTTAGAGAGAGCCCAGAAATCAGGATCCGGGTGTGAAATCCCTATCAGCCAGGATGCTGATGTGAAACAAAAATATCACATTTTTTTTCTTCCACATCCCTTTTTTTTAAGAGCACATAAATATATTTAACAGGAACATACACTGGAAGTAACATCTTCATAACAGTTGGAAAATCAAGATTTTTACTTTTTAATGATTACCTTAAGCAGCCCTGCGTTATGATCCAGCCTAGGAACTGATAGTGCTCAGTACATAGATAGTTTTCACACCTTCCTAGTTTTAAGATAAAATGCCTTTTTAATAGCTTTTCTACTAATTAGCTGCCTTAACTCCCAGTCTCTTGGCAGAGGCTCTTTTCAGTGTATATCAATAAAACTAACAAGCATTATGGTCTTTTATTCCAAGTATATCAATCAGGGATAAAACAGCATAGCAGTACTGCTTTCTCCCCACTAATGGCACCTCCAGCTGTGGCTCTCCAAACATCAGACCTTGTGTGCCACCAACCTGGGCAGGAGTTTCCAGGAGAGGTAGAGGATGGGGTGACCCCTCAGTAGGGCTGAAATGGCCCAGAGAATAGAGCAGAAGGCTATCTCTACAGCCCTGCCACAGGTTTTGCTGCTGCTAAAGCTAAGTGCAAAGGTAAGAGGAAATCATGGAGTGCAGACCTTCACTCAAGAATACAGGATGCTGAGAAACCTGGTGGATTTTTCACAGGCGGAGAGTGTTGTGCAGCTACCTTAGTGCTCCCTTACAGCTCTCTTCTTTTTCACAGGAGAGCTGTTCAGTGTGGGTGATGTGCCAATAAGCATAATGCAAGGAAAAAAAGACACCTGAATGTATACAACAGGGGACAAAGCCTCCTTAGCTGTGGTTAGTCTCTATGATCTGGATGCTGCACTCTCTCTCTTACAAATTACTTTGCTGAAGCAGTATCAGATGCTGGCTGGGCTAATATCAATAGCAGAATACACACAATCACAGTAAGGAGTAACAAATGATCCAGAACATGCCCTTGGATACCCATTATAAAAATAAACATTTCTAGTCTCAGTTCTTCAGCAGTCCACAACAGGACCAGCCTAATCTCAGGATTTGTCAGCTTGGATCACACTGAACATTTGCCTTTCTAGTCTTACACTGCAAGCCATTTCACTATTCCTAGCTAACACTGTTATTTGGGCTCATATTTTCCATTCAATCTCAATACAACACTCAAGACATTTCAAACTGATAGCTTAATTAGATAGCTTAACTGGGGTTATTTCAGTTCCAGGAGTATCTGAGGCAGAGATGCTGAAGATAAACGTGGCCCTTGTGCTTTCAGGGAAGGGGATAGACTCTGTTCTGGGTGAAGAAGAAGCTTTCAGAGGACTGAATTTCATTAGCATCTGAATTCTTTGGAAATCATGCTCCTTTCATGCATTTCAAGTTGGACACTTCAAAATCGAAGGCATCAAGATCACTCATGGAAATTTTGCCTTATGCATGCAAGAATTGTTGCAGATACAGCTATTCCTATGTGCTAAAGAGGAATTTTTAAGTGATTTAGAAATCTTCCATGCAGCCAGGCTTGTTAAGAGAGCATTCCTCCCCATGGATAGTTCTACTTGGCTTCTACTTCTACTAACTACTCAAAGAGCAATACAAGGTTTCTGTGTTTTGTGACTAAAGTGCAACTATAGCAAACAGTAAGACCAAGAAGAATAAATGACAGACAGATGCAGCCTAGTGACCTGAGCAGTGAATATAGGGCCTAGTGAATCAGCAAATCCCTATGACCATCAATAGAGAAGGACTGATATGAAGTATGAAATCTCTCATGATGTGAAAACCAAATGGTCCAGACAGCCATGCAAAGGAAGGGGAGATGTTGCCTAACAGAACGTAGGATGAACAGGAAAGTAAATTTGAGGATTGTAGAAAAATTCTTACAGGAGATTTTCAGAAGACCATTGGAATGTGTGAGTCTCAAGTAAGGGAGGCTTATGGGAGCGACCAGAGATGGAAAAATTAAGGCATCAAAGTGAATTGGGAGAAAACAACCACGAGAAAAAAGAAGGGAGAAGGAGATAGAGACCAGCTGACTGTATGCTTGACTAAATCCTGCATTTCTTTGTCAACATCTATCCTGTATTCTCATTAAATCTTAATTGTAACTGGTTTCTATGAGGGTGCACCCTGTGTCCTGATTCATGTAGTGCGAATGCAATCTAGCCTCAGACCACACTAGTAGGATTAGAGAGTGCCAGCACCCAGTGTGGGACCAGAAACCTCAGGAGCTCATAGATCTAAGCAGCTGGAGAAAACCAGGAGGTAAGTGCCAACTAGAGGGCAGAGTGACTCATACATTGTGTGTATATACCAGCATAGATTTCAAACCTGATCTTCATGAGTGGGGGAACGGGACTGGGCTACCTGTGCTGTTTGTGTTTGTGTGAGAGGTGGCTCTTCTGACAAGGACACCAATTCCTCTTTGTGCTGAGCCAGGTGACCAGTAATGTGCATATTGTGTGCATGTGTGTGTTTGTGTTTAGCTATCAGGAGGACATATTACATGCTGAACCCATAACCAGAGAGCCACAACAGCCTTACCTACATCCCAGAGCTCACAGTTTCAGCCATCCCTAGCACCATGAACTTGCTGGAGATTCCGTGATGAGGCACCCTCTCAGCTTTCAGAGCCAAGAAAACTTCCTTTCCAAGCCTTGTTATCAGCTTTCTAAATGTCCCACACAACTCAGGCAGAAACATCTGGCTACCTTTGGCTTTGTATTTTTTCTAGGAGTATGGTCCAATACTCTCCTTTACTGAATAGCTGCTTCTTAGGGAAAGGAATGATGGTGGTTTGCCAGTTATCCTTAAATCACTCCTACCACCAGACAGTCTTGAAGATAAAGTAAGGAATGCATTTATTCAGGAATCCAAAGATCAGCAGTACAATCTCCTTATTTAGAGGCAGCTGTGCAGAAATAAAAGAAAACTTACAGCTGCAGACAGATTATTCTAACTCTGTTCCCTGTTCTATCCAGCTAAAAAACTCTCAGCATACTTACATACCTTTCAGCTGGAAATATGTCTGTAAGCAAAACCTGGTCCAGACCATGTGTTTTATTGAAGTTGATTCAGGGATATGCGTGTCCTTGCACATTTCTCTTCTTCCCTGAAATGTTTCAGGTCCCCCCTCACACCTCTCATATTCGTGACATCACTGACCTGAGAAGTCTGGGTTGGTGCCTAATTGACAATTGGGATCTTATTCTTTGAAATTTAAAAATAATATCATCTTAGTCCTTACCTTAATGCACACAGACTGTGAAGGAAATCTTCTCAAAGGCAAAGCAGGATTCAAGCCTCTTTGCATTAATTCATTACACACTTAAAGCATCAGCTTATATATATGCATAAGCCAGCAATCACAGTGGATAAAAACATATAAATAATAATAATAATGCACACAGTTCATTAGGTCTTGGCTTCACTGAGACAAGAATTAATGTTGACCAAGTTATTTTAGGTTGACAATGACATGAACATGCTTGGCATGAGCAAATGACCCTGCAATACCCCATTCCTTTGAAGGTATGGATGTACTTGATGAGTGAGTTCTGGAAAATATTAAACCCAAAAGACATTTATCATATTTTTTATTGTATTAATGCAGTTTTATTTTCCACTTGTCCCAAATCCAGGATCCCTGTTAGTCACTGTTTTGCTTCAAGCTGCCCCTGTGTTTAGATCTCCTATGTGACACTAGTGCCCATCTTCACTTGCAAAGTTTTGAAACTGCCCACTGAAGGCAAAAATTTTTAGTTCTTTTGTAAGGAATGTAGACATACTTGCCACAGTCACATTTATGCCAGGAGAAATGACCTTGTGTTATTTGGCATAAGCCTGACGTTGTTCCTATGAAAAATTATTTTAATCTACAGTTTGTTTTGCTTTGCACAAGCACTGCTGGTTGGCTAGTGTTATGTAGGAGGCTTCTCCTTGAAAAGATTCTGGCAATCAAATCTACTGAGCTACCAAGAAAAAGTAGAGCAATTTGAGCTCCTAGCACAATATCATGTTTGAAAAGGAGCAGAAATGCTCAGTTACTCACAGTCTCATTGAAAGATGATACAAACCATTTTCTACCAGAGCAGCAACAGGTCTCACACTTCAAAGGCTTCTCTATTTAGTTCTTTAGCGCAGCTGTACCAGAAAGTGTGCTTTGGGAGCTGTGTTTCTGCAATCTCCTGAATCTACTTTATCATAACTTCTTCTTCCTTTTCCTCCTTCTATTTCTAGTGCTCCTCCCTTGAGCCACAGTGCCCTGCAACTTGCGTAATGGTGATGGTGCAACTCTCTTTTTAGAGACAGGGAAGTAACTTCACATCACTTTTGGTGGCAGATGGCTATGAGTGCAAAGTATCACCTCCTAGGCATGCAGCTGCAGAAGAGATTGGGGAATGAGGATTTTCTCCTGTCAGGGCTGGGATAGTGGGAGGCCCTGTGGAAAGGGCTTGAGGGGACACTCGTGCAGAGAATAGCTTTCTGTCACTAATCTTGTCTTGTCAGGTAAGGAATGAAAAGAGCATCTGAGATGGTTAAGCGCCCAGGTGAGCTTTTATTAATGATATTCAATGGCTGTACACAAGCCATCCTAGAATAGTACTGCAGCTCTGCAGAGGGGTACTTTTTTAGTACCCAGCCATAGAGAAAAGGAAGATTCATTCCCACCTCTTCTGTAGCATACAAATTTTTTTCTCTTTAAGATAAAACCTCCCTCAACCAAGTATATTCTGTTAATGCAATTGTTGTGGTCATATACCATTCAAGCATTTTTTTCAAAAAATTTGATCTTCAGAAGGCGAGGTTGTCTCTGGAGCCCTTCCTGTATGCAAGGATAGAACTGCGTCAAAGCAGGGCCAGAGCAAGAGACCTCACAGGTTCAGAATCTAGTATCATTTTAGGATATGTTGTGGTGATGCGCAGTTGAATGCACTAAAAGCATTTCAGCATGCAAGGAAGAGATAACTTCTGTTTCATCTTCCTTTGTTCTAGATTCTTCAGTGCGAGGAAGCCTTTCTTTTTATAATCCTTCAGGTGTGGTAGCTATCAAACCTCTTCAGGTCCCAGCTCAATTGAAAACCACAGCTGATACCCAGCTCATGCAGGGACCCAGAAAAATGCCTTCTTCTCAAAACACTCTTGCAAAGAAGCACATTCTTTCTAAATGATAGAAAGAAGCAGTGCTGTCTGCTGAGCAGCAGCCAAATTCAGTGCAATCACAGATCAAAGAGAGGTGCGAACCTCTCCTCTCCATCTTGGCAGTGTGTTCCACAGAATATTTAATGCTCACACTCAAAAGTCAAATGGCATATTTGTTTACAGAAATGTTTTCCAAGAGATGCTTGGGCTACACTCAGCAGCTGTCCTTATTGCTGGTGCTGGGCATACCTTGGATGTCTGGGTGATTTATCAATTTGAACTGCTTTCTGCCAGACTCCCACTCACAAGGCAGGGGTGTGCTCCAGCATCACCACGGAGCTGTGAAACAACAGCTGCAACAGATGGCTTCAGCTCTCATCTTGGTTTGACGTGCCCTGCCAAAATGGTGCCAGACAAGCAGGCTTGTGTGAGGCTTGATGAATTCAGAATAACCAGAGAACATTTGTTAGCTGCAAATGAAGGGGATTCAGGTACTGCAGGAACATGAAGCTAAATGGGGAGATGTGGGAGATGAAGTGAAGAGGGAAAACTGAAGGTATTTTGAGGGAACACCTTGAGGAGAAAGAAATGGTGGCAAGGATGCTAAGGAGGTATAGACTGAGAAGATTAGATTGAAGGTTTCATGGCTGGAACAGGGGGAGGAGGTTGGCAAGAACACGGGAGAGATGGGGCATGCCACAGCTGATAGCTAACAGCTGAGAGGAGAAAAGATGATGGAACGTGCTAAAAAAAGATGCAAACAAAAATTAAAGCAATGCCAAGGTTGTCTAATATTACACTGGATGATGGTTTTATGAGGCATAAAGGTGGCAATTAGGAAAAGATCAGCAAATTCATAGTCAGGATGCAGCAATTGCATGATAAAGACTCTAATCTCACTGTCCTTCAGATATACTGTATGCAAGTGTATCTTTTTAAAGCTATTTTCCCCTAAAAAACTGAGAATCAGAGCTCTTTGTATATCTTATGTAACTGAAAATTTGGATGGTCCTAGCTGACCAGAAACACTTAGCAAAGAGCTAATGCTTCCTTGTGCAGCACTCTTTGGTTCTTCTTGCTGCACCCTGACAAAGTCTAAACATGTCTCTCAAGACCTTTAAATTAATGCATGGGCTTGAATCACTTTTTAAAAACTTGAGTACCTCTGTTGTTAAATGGAGGTGCCATAAAGAGCTGTCCTTCTGGTAAATGTCATGTTCTCTGTTAAACTTGGCCACAGAATTAGGGTGTCAGTTTTAATGCACACAAAGATTTTTTTCAGCCACCAGCAAAATCACTGTGAGCTCTCAAAAAATGCTTCACTGAAACAGTTGGTGTACTAGTATATTAATATATATTATGTTTTTATATTATAACTTCTCATGTTATAGGTGAGAATAGAGGCAAACCTGTGACTCAGTGAAGAGAGGAAAAAAAATGCATTTGAGTCACACATGGGATCTGGGTAAAGGGAAATGCTGGGTGTCAGGTTTGACATTTATTTTAGCACAGTGAACCAGGCTAATCTAGGCCCTCAGAGAAATTTTTCACATTGTGCTAAATGGTCTAAAAGTTATATGGTATCCCTGGGCCGTGCTTCTATCAGCAACACAGCTGACTAGAACTCCTAGAAAAGACTGAGTTACCAGTCATACAGTTGATTACATCTCTAGGGGAAAGATACACATTGTAGTGCCAGCAGCTGCTCTTTATAAACATAACTTTATAATATGCTGGGTTTGCTTCAAACTGCTTTCAGCAGGCTCATCCAAGGCTCCAGGCTTACACCAAAGCAATGCCAAACTGGGAAGGAGGGCACTACCTCCTTCCATGGTGTGCAGAGATGTTTCAAGGCTTGAGTACTTTGTGGAAGATTTTAGATTTAACACATTTAACACCACTGCCAGCTGCATTAGGGCACTGTTTAGGGGAACACCTTTGAAGGTAGTATGCTAATTTTACAGCTGAAGTCCTACTTAACATGTCCCATTGATTATGATGTAGTGCATGCAGACAGGATGATTTTGAGGTGCCAGATCCCCCTTGTTTAAGACTACATGCCCCTCACCCAGCATGGATGCTGAGGCTTAAAGTGCTATCACAGACAGGCTTTTGCTGGGAAATGTGCCTCGGACAGAAGGATCCTTCTACTAGCCTTGGAGGTCTGGGAAATCCTTAATCCTCTAAGGGTTTGGGTTTTTTTGTGATAGAATATCACAGAATCAGATCTCAGTGTATTTTTGAGATCCTGTTCTCAGCAATGGTTTCTTTTATACTTTTTCCTGTAAGTGGTAAACTTGAGCCCCAGGGAGCTAGGGAGCTCAATTTTTTTTTTAAGTGCTTGGCACTTGCTGGTCCTCTGTTCTTCAGTGGGACTTGCATACTATTGCCAGGTTTGATAATGTGGATATGAGTGACATGTCCAAGGTCACACAATAAATTAATGCCAGAGCTGTGATCATTATTATTATTATACTTATTATGGTGGTCTGGTGATTACATCTGTGCTTAGGGCAATCTACAGCTTCTATTGCAAAACTCTTCTTTAGTCATCTTATGCATGCCAAAATAAAATCGCTTAGGCTGAAATTCCTTATCCTTTCAAGCACTCTTGTATTTGGGGGAGGGCAAAGGAAACTGGGCTCTTTCTTGCTCAGTTTTGCTAGTGGCAATACCTGATTCTTGCTGCTGGATTCACAATGTTATGCTTCTCTCAGATAACAGCTATCTCATGAAAAAATACTTTTCTTCTGAAAGGAG
This sequence comes from Turnix velox, assembly GCA_013400935.1. Taxonomy (NCBI): domain Eukaryota; kingdom Metazoa; phylum Chordata; class Aves; order Charadriiformes; family Turnicidae; genus Turnix; species Turnix velox. The sequence goes on from VZTY01003592.1 coordinate 637,455, forward strand.
CCCTGAAAGCTTCTTTTTTGGTGCACTCATACTCATTGGCTCAGTTAGGCACTGTGTGTTAAGAATTCTACCAGAATTCTGGTAGAATTTCTGGCAGAAAAGTGTGATAGTGGGGCACCAAAGTTCACCGTTATTGATATTGCTTCTCCCATCTGCTTTGAACGCAGGTAATTTACTTGGATTCCTTTGCCATTGCAACCCACAAACAGTTACATCTTAGCTTGTTGTTAAGTGAAGCCTCCTTTGCTTTAACTGGACTTAGTCTGATGAATTATGAGGGTAGATTTAGTTTTGGACTGAAGAAGTCTTAGCATGATCCAAAAACAGCAGCTACAGTGGAGTGAACAAGTATTTCAGCCAAAATGGGAAAGGGCAGAGTTGGGACCATGAAACAGCTGTGAAGAGCAGTGGCCTTTTGTGAACTGTAACATTTGATAGGCAGGTAAATGGAGAAGTGAAGAAGAAATTATTTCACTTTTCCAGCCTTTTCAGAGTTTGCTTTCTGAAAATATATCCAGAATTCTCTCTGGTCCTTTCTTTATACATTTGCCAGCTCCATGTCACTAAATTTGCAAAGATAACCACTAGATACAAGATTTCCTTTGGTGTGAGCAGGGAAGGGACTAGGTAGGAGAAGAAAGGGCAAAGTAAACTCAAAGCACCCTAGTTGAATCCATTTTTCCAAACAAAGTTTGGGCTCAGACCTGTTGGAGAGTTGTATTTCTGAATTTTGAAACTAAGGCTCCGTCATACTCCTAAACATGGTGTTTATGCTGGAGTGAGAACTTCTGCCTCTGCTCTGACCCTCTGCCAGCCCCCAGGCCTGGGGAGGTGCAAGTTGCAGACTAGGGATGAGTGGGACAAAACACCTTGAGCATCTGGCTGCAGAAATAAGTGGAGAAATTAATGTAAATGAAAAAAAAGAATCCATCAAGGTCATTAAATATAGTTCATTTCTGTCTCAGAGCATCCCTAAACCAAAACCCATGGGAATTCAGGAAATTATTCTAGGGAATGTATGAACTTCTGGGTATCTGTGGAGGCAAGAAAATGGGTTAGACTAACCTACATCTGGCCCAAGACAGCACTTTTGTGGCATGGTACACACAGCAAGGGCATCTCAGTTGAGGGAGGCACATTCCACATAACTTCAGCCACCAGAATTTTGCTGCCTGGTGCGAGTCATCTCCTTTCCCTCTGTAGTCAGCAGCAGGAGATAACCACCACTACTCACTAAAGAAAGAACAAAGATAATCAGCTTACACTAGATGCCAGCTTTCGATGGCAAAAAGTAGGTGAGGTGAACTGCTGATGACAGCAGCACAGGGAGCACAGAGGTCACAGAGCTCTGGGTATTTCAGTTAGCTCTCAAGACTGTGCGTAGCTTTGCTGTGATGACACCTTCTTGGAAGCACATCTCAAAGCACAGGGTGGGAGGGGAACATGGGCAGCGGTGAAGCCCTAGGAAATCACTCACTGCTGCTTCATATGAAGGCACCTCTGCCCCATTTGTGCTCCAGAGCCTGGTCATTGTGGCAGTGAGGGCAGCTGCCCACAAGGAGGGAGATGGTGTTGGGGTCCTCTAGGTGCACCTCCATCCCCAGGATCCTGAAGGTCACTGCTGTGCCTAGGGTGATCACAATCAGACCCCAAACACTGCCTTCTGCAAGCATTTTCATAAACACAGGAAGGTCCTACACTATAATGCTCCTGTCTCCCCTGTCAAAAGGCCGTGTGTCCCAGGGTTTGCATAGGAGTCACCATTTGTGAATATTCTCCTCTTAAGTGTGGGGTCACTGTGTTTGGGGGTTTATGCACAGATGTCTGATTTGGAAGGTACTGGCGAGACCTGTGGTTGTGAAGGATGAGAAGAAGCTGAGAGGCTAATGTCTTGCTAGCACAGCTGTATCTCCAGTTCATATCTGCAAATGCTAATCCTGTCTTCCTCACCACATGGACCTAAGTGTAAAGTGTTTGCAAAATATTGACTACCAGCAAAGTCTCCACAGGCTTCCTTTTCCCCTCTGGCTCTGCTGCTAAGTCTCTGTCAGTCAATATCATATATACAGAACCTAAATCTAAATCCCACAAATTAGATTAAAGGCTCAACAGCTTCATAACACTGTTTTAATCTCTGTGCTGCCTACCACAAACACAAACATCAAGACAGCAAGGTCAAATTCCCATCAATATCTATCAGTAGATCTCTTCCTTTAGAAAAGGCAGTACTGTTACAAGCTGGTGAAATTTCGTTTGTCAAAACTATCCTGCAGATTTGCATCCTTCTTGAATGTCCACACTCTGACTTCTTCTGTGACTTGCAGAAAATAATGGGGAGAACCCTGACTGTGAGGGACCAGTGGTAAAACTTCTAATCTCAGTGTATAATACATGGGTAATAGGTCCTTGATATAGTTTCCACAAGTGGCTGAGCTTTGAAGCTTGCAGAATTTCCTTTGCACTTCAAGAAGCACAATTAGACTCAATGATCATAAGTCTTTCCCAGCCTAAATGGTTCTATGATTCTAAAGCTGCTCTTCTAGTGCACACATCTTCCATTGCCTTGCAGTAGAGACTTGGCTGAAACTCTTCATTTTGTACCCCCCCTTCCCTCAGCCATGGGATAGCAGGGCTGGGTCTGGTGCCACAGAGTGATACGGGACAAACCATCCACTGCTGCTTTGGACTACAGTTCCAGCCCCTAGCACTCTTTTTAAAGAGATGAATTACAATGTCACAATAAAGATGAGAAGCCTGGAGATGTCTGACTTGTCCCTGATGCTGTGACCTTCTGACAGCATCCTTTTTTCAAGGAGACACCATTTTCCTGAGGAGTCTCATCAAAGAGTAAAGAAAGACTCAAAATAAAAGAGGAATAGTTTAATTAAGGGAACAGTATGGGACAACAAGCCTTTTGTTTGCTTTTTTCAGAGAGAAAAGCAGTACTGTTTGTGTTAACTGATCTGTAATCCACCTTCTCAAGTAATTAGATAGTGTGTTAGGCATCTACATTTACTCCAGACTGGTTGTCAATTGCTCAAAGTTGATCCAAATGTGCTCTGCCAGCAGGCTGACACCTGGGGATTAAACATGTCACTAGCACCCAGTACAGCCTGATCTGGGAATGGAGGCAGTCATCTTTTTATCCAGGTTGTTTCTACAACATCATGGGTAACTTTGAGTCATGCAAACAAAAAAATTGGCTAAGATGAAAAGGCTGAGGCTTTCCAGAGCTGCCCAAACATATGTCCTAACTACCACATTTTTGCTGCTTATACAGCTTCTCATAACTGTTTATTGTTCTGGGAAATGAGAAAGGGCTGTTTGCATGGTAGTTAGGAAACATATGATAAAAGACCACTAACTCTAGGATGAACAATATTTTCATCAAGAATCTGAGAAACATTTCTCTTATCTCCCTAACCTAAGTCTATAGGCTATGTTCTTCCACTACTGCACTTGAAAGCTGGGCATTTCTGCACAGACAAAGGGGGAGGTGTGAAAGTCATTTGTTCTCAGAGACTTGACTCAGGCTGTCAAATCATGTTTCTTGGCATGGACCAAGGACGTGCTGTTATGAGCTTTTTTATGTTAGGTTGAGCCTTTCAGATGCCAACTTCTCATTGCATTGGAGTTAAAGCCATAAAACCTGACTGGGCTCCATGTCAAACCATAAATCAGTATGTCATATCAGAAATTCTGGCTCATAATTTGTGTTAGTATGCAGTCACCACAGCTTGACCCATGCTTGCTTATCCATATGGACGACTCAGATACAAGCTTGGAGATGGCACAGTCTCCTAAGGACTATCGTTTGACCAACACTCTAAGGAGAAGAGAGAGAAGAGGGAGATAAAGGGAAAAGGGGAGGTTCTTCAGGACTGTGAAAGTAATAAATCCAGCAAAGACATTGAATGTCTCAGCAAATACTTCAGCTTCAGCCAGGAGGAGAAAAACAGGCAATCCCAGTTCAACAGCACAGTACTTCTTCAGAGAAGTATGTTGCTGTGTAAAGAAAAGCCTCTCGTGAAAGCTGCTCAATGCTATTTCTACACTTTTCTGTCTTAGAGAGAGGTTTTCCTTTTCTCTCCGTTGAAAAGACACCTTGAAATAGTTCAACTTCATATCAAGGGCTATATCTCTGCTGCAGCTTTCTCTGCATAAGTATATTGAAATGCAGAGCTGTACCCAGCACCAGCAAGGAGGTAGGCAGGTAGGTTGTAACCCCACCTCCACATTCAACCTTGCTTGGACAAGTTTTCCTCTGGAGCCAGTGAGACACTGCCCACAGGAGCTGTGGGAAGAGCTTTTTTCCACCTCTAATCTCTCACCCCTTCCATGTATGAGCATCTTCTTCACCCAGCAGCAAACCTGTGACACAGTGGGAAGGGAGCTTTGAGCAGAAGGCTCGCTTCTGACCTATGTTCCCACTGCCCACATGGATTTATTCCATGACCTCAGGTTAATCGCTGTGTTTTTTTCCTGTGAAGTGGCAGCACTGTCACTACCTCACTCCCACGCACAAGGGGATGCAGGGGTAAAATAGGGCACAACAAGAGGCATAAAGTCCCTCACAACAAGGCTACCCACCCAGGAGAGACACAGGGATGAAAGGAAATTGGATTCTGTTACATCCACAGAGCAAGTTGGCATTCCCTTGTGTGATTCTGACAACCCCAAAGCCTTGATAGATACTGAGAAATTCAAATTGCCCAAGTGTCACACCCTGAAATAACGCTGGCTCCGTGGGGTCCCTCGCAGGACCTCCCTGCAACAGGTGAGTGTATTTTAAGATCAGACACTTCCAGATGGAGCAGAGTGCGGAGCAGGGGCTTCTCAGGAGCATGGCACCCCTTTCCCATTCTGCCCCTCTAGATATAATGCCTTAAAAGGCTGGTAGCACAGAGGTGCTGTGGTCCTTATCTCCTGCTGGTAGTTTGGAGATATTATATTTATAGCTCGTCCAAAGCATGAATGCCCAGCTGTCTAATTACTAAACATACAGTTTGGGCAATCCAATAAAGCAGCACGCCTGTCCCTGTCCTCTCTCGTTCAGAGACTCGCAAGCAGAGGCAGCACTGAGCTGCAGCAAGGTAAGACAGTGACTTATTTTGGTTTTCACTGTCCTTCTGGGCCCTTTTCTCCTCTTCACCTTCCCTTTCCAAAAGGCTCTGGCAATTTCTCAGGGCTCTGTGTAGACATCCCGAGGGGAGCAGCTCTTGTTGCTCAGGAGAAGAGTGGATTTTAACATGTTTATTCCTTTCATGCTGCCGGGGCACATAAAAAGTGTCTCTCTTTGTATTTCCAGTCTGCTGTTGGGAACCAGGTGCTAACTAACAGCTGCTCTTCAGTTTCTGCACTAATAATACACTGTAATGTTTCCTTCCATGTTCTCAAGGAACACTAACTATAGACACTTTCCTGGTCTGAATAGCAAACTGAATGACTACTGGCAAAAAGATTTTGATTAGGGTTTTTTTCCCCCTCTATCAGCATTTTCTTCTTTATGATGAATATCTGGAAAATGAATAGATTGTGAAAAAAGAAAAGAGGACAGAAGGAACATTTTACTTTTTTTCTTCTCTTTCAGACCATTTCCTAATGGCCGTGAAAGAAAGGCAAATTACAGGCGATGCTTACTGGTTTAACATTTTAAAAATTACTTGGTATGGATTACAGCAGATGTGGGAAAAGGGAAAAGAAAGCAAAGCACTAAAACATAAATGGGTATCAAAGCAGGAATCCACCAGAAAATGCCTGTAAAACAACATTAGCAATAACTGCCAAATGCCAATTATCAGGTTATTGTTACATTAAATCACTTTTAACCTCATCTCATGAGATCATTAATTTTCAAATGAATCCAATAAAAGAAGAGCTCTTTGGAAAAATAAAATTGTTTGTGCATAAGTGTACGTTTGTTTGGATGCACTTACACAGGCAATTTTAATATAAACGTTCTTGTAAAAAAAGGCTTTTCAACCCAAGGATCATGAATTATGACACAAAGGTAAAGATTATTAATTTGCTTCTAACCCAAGAACTGAAACTGTCACATTTTTCATCAGTTTCTCATGGGCTTTGGCAGGATCCTGGGTTACTGGAAGCCCTGGAGAGTGGGATACCTCAGACCTGATCCAAACCCAGGATTTTAGGAATGGTCATCCCACTTCAATGTGTTTGGAACTGGGGTCAGTCTCAAAGTGAGGATTTCAAAGGAAAAAGGGTAGGTCCTTAGCTGGCTCAAAACTACTGGAGATCCACTGACATGGATGGATGTTTACATGAGATGCTCATTGAGCTGGTGGACATGGAGAAGTTTTTTCTGGTCCGAGGGTTGTCTCTTCAGTTCAATCTTGGCAATACAAGCTTCTACACGAGATGCAGCCACAGTGCCATACCTGAGCCACTGAGTGCTCCTGGCCTATGAAACCAATTCTTTACATCCAAAACATGTCCTGGGGACAGGGTATGCTTCCCACTAGGGTGGGAGACCCCTAGTCAACACCCTTATAACCAATCAGATAAATTGACTGAGTTTCTGCACCTGGGAGTACAGAATCATAGAATGGTTTGGGTAGGAGGGAACCATAAAGATCATCTAGTTCCAAGCCCCATGCCATGGGCAGGGACACCTCCCGCTAGACCAGGGGAGGCCTTAAACACTTCCAGGGAGGGGACATGCACAGGGGACAACCTGTTCCAGTGTCCCAACAACCTCATAGTAAAGAACTTCTTTCTTATCTCCAGTCTAACTCTACCCTCTTCCAATTTGCATCTATTACTCCTAGTCCTGCCATCCTAGACCCTATTAAAAAGTCCTACCCCAGCCTTTCTGTAGCCCCCTTCAGATACTGAAAAGCAAAGACAGTGAGAAAAGAAAGCATGAGACCTCAGCAACCCACAAGAGCAGACAGAGCCTCACCAGAATCATAGAAAGGGCTCAGCCAACATCCAGCACTTGGATGGAAAGACCAAAACCTTCTACGTGACAATGCTATTAACAGAGGTCTCACCACCACAGCCTCCAAGCCCTTACTCCAAGCATCCTGTGATTCTGTTTGATTTATGGGCAAAGACACAAGCCTCTGAGGCTGCCTTGATGTGTTAAGCCTCATCTGGGATGCAGACCCACTTTGGTGGTAGATATCCTCAGCTAACATATTTCATTCAGCTGAGCTCTCCAGACTTAGGCTGGTGGGAGCCCAATACTATCAGTGTAGACAGAATTAAGACAGCGCACTTAGGAACAAGCTTGCTCCATTTTTTATGTGAAGAGTAGCACATAACTTAAGTGGAGCAAAAAAAGGAATGCAAAATAGCAGATCATCTGCACACATGGATATCTCATCTCAAGGCTTACTACCCCTGCACAGATGCCTTGGGAGGTTTAACCACAGATGATGTCTCTGCACATCTCTCTGTTCTCCAGCAGTAATGGTATCCCTGCTGGATCATGGTCTGCTCTGTTCAGATCCACACAGAGCTCCAATCTTCTTCTCTCCAGCACTGGTAAGGGTAATTTTGTAAGGTGGCTGAGGTCCAAAGGTAGTGCATCCCACCACAGCTTGCAGGTGTTGACCTTGTTGACAGCAGGAGCTGTAGGCTGCTTTCGCTGGACCCACTGCTCCCCTTGATCTGTTTTTTCCAAGATCTTGCTATTAATCTAGACTGATGTGCCTCTGCACTAAATTGTACAGTAAAGAAATCATGTTCAAAACTATTATATTTTTTTTAGAATAGGCTTACTTCTCTGATACTAGAAATTTTCTCATGTCCTCAAATTCTTTGTCTGTCATCCAAGCCTCAAGATAAAACAATAAAAAATAACAGAATAGTTCTGGTTGGGCACTTAATGCTAAAGTATTACCACTGGTGCATTGAGAGCATTCCCTCTTAAAAACAAGAAGCAGAAAGCAGCATTCCAATCATTAGAAGGGTATATTTTTTTTAAAAAATGAATGTTGATCAAAGATCTTTAACTCAAAAAAATGCAGGAACATACATACTAATGCTGAGTTTTTTCACTGGATTTGAATTTAAAAGTGAAATAAATCAAAAAGACTAAAAGCCTTTGCCAAAGTGGGCCCATTCTAAAGGCAGCCTTTCCAACAATAATACTTTGTTCTTACCTAGCATTTTAAAATATGATTAATGGATGAATAACTTTACTTTTTCCATTCCAAACAGCAAGCCATCAGAACAAGGCAGACCTTTGATTGCAGCTGGCAAGAAGCTGGGAGGGGGCAGACTCATTCAAACAGTTCTTTAATACAGAATAAGTGAAAAAAAAAAACACAAAAAAAGCCATTTTACAAGGAAGAAAACCAGAGAAGGAAGGGAATGCAAATACTGACTTGAGGGTGAAATCCTGGCCCCTCTGATATCAATGGGAATTTTCTCAGACACATCCACTGAGTTTAGCAAAGCTCCTTTTCCTTCTAATTTTGACATTTGCACTACCCAAGTACATTTTCACATTTTCCCTTACGATTTTCCTTTCTTGCAGCTGTGTATCATCTAATGGGAACACAGTTACTCTGACACAGTTGTTTTTCAGCGAGATGAATTATTACTGGCTGCAATATTTTATCTTTGTTTTATAACACTCTGATCAGTTTCATGCTGATAAATCTCAGGCTGTTTCGACAATGTTTGTCATCTAACACTGATTAGCTTTGAGAAGCACAGGTCATGTTACACAGAGTCCTAGTTTTTCTGAAAGAAGTTGGAGCAATTCTTCCTGGTTTTGCTCAGCTTGCTCTGACACAAACATGGAAGGAGCCTTACCATATACATTTTGAAGGGATCCATCAAATTCATAAGACTCCCAGTGTTTCTGCTGCAGGTTGATTTACTGGCTACTGCTATATGTTGCCACCTAGAAGTAATGAAACTGAAAGAGCTAGAAGAAAAAAATATTTCCCCCTTGTTTCACCTTATATTTTCAGTAACATTTTGTATGAAGCCAGCTGTACAAGTTCTTTTTTACAATATCTTTTTTCCTGCTGTTTCTTCCATATCACACTGAATGAGAGGAAAATTCTCCTTAAGGAAAGGAAAATAAGTACACTTTCAAACCACATTGTCTTGGGAGTAGAATGGTCACAGGCATGAGGACAGGAATTGATTCACACATTTCATACACAAAGCCAGTGGGTTTTCAAATCGGCATATTCCCTGTCAAGCTTTAGTGGATTTCTACCAAAGTCTTACTAGAAATTTGCATGCCTTCTGCTGGAGGGAGGTAGCTAACATTGACTAATGCTCCTTTTTGGTAGTCTGCAGCAAAGCCCTGCATGCCTAGATATTATCATATGAAAGCAGGAATACCTGCAGTCCACAGATGCCAGCACACAGAAGCCCATTATTCTGTTATTCCATTTTTGAAATGCTTAGAATCCTAATTTCCTATGGATGAAGCCCATTGCAAAACTCCCTGCAGCCTCTGGTGTAGAGTGAAGAAGGCAGAAGGGCTCTCAAGGGGTTAGGACACTGCTTATAAGGAAAGAAATATGTGCTAACACCATATAGCATGGCACTCCTGACAGAGAATAACAAAACAGAGGGAGATATCAGAGTAAATTCTGTTTGGTTTAGCTTTCAACTGCTGAGTATAAGCATCAGCTCAGGAATTCCCATGAGCACACGTTAAACACATTGTTTGTTACATATGCATATGGGATGTATTTCATACCACTGTGTATTGTTTTTCTCAACATTCTTTTAAGGGAGAAAAGTAGCATTTTTCCTAATTCAGAAAGAAGAAGTAAGAGCTAGACTCAAGTACTGAAGTGCAGCAAGGATTGGCAGAGACTGTGAGACCCAGCTCAGGGCTACAGTGACCCAGGGCTCCAAGACATATGTCTTGTAGAGGGACTATCCCCTCTTTTCCTTTCATCTGCCTTAAAAATCCTCTAGACAGCATATGAAGTGTTGTTTCCAGCTCTTCAGTTGGGAGGACTTTGGGTGTGAGAATTGTACCAGGACATGTCTGCCCCGCTTCAGCTCTCCAAGGTCAGGAATCTGTCAGGACTAGAAAACTGGATTCCCTCTGGATTCACAGTGGAAGAAAAAAACATATCTATAGGGAAGTTCACTTCATCCTCAACAGATATCTAAGAAATATCACCCTTTGAAAATGCCTCTCTCTCCACCAACTGTAGTGGGATCACTAATGGTTCTTTTGGATCAGCTAACATTTGGTCAGATAAAATGAGATGCAGTAGATGCCACTATAGGCTATTTGCCCCAGTCACTCAAATAATTTTGTTGACTTAGGAACAAAGTGTTACCATAAGTTGCTAACTCCAACTCCTAAAATGTCCTTTGTACTTTTTTTGAACCAGGGTGCTTCAGTAACATAGTCTCTCTGTAAGAAGTAGTGGTCTGTGTTTCTCTTCTTTCTCCTTGGTAATTTTTACTCCTTGTATTGGTTTTCCTGCATATCAAGTGCGTTACGAAGAATTCTTTGGAGATTTATGAAAAATACCAAGGCTATCCTGGTGCTGGAGGAACTCTTGGAAGTCTACCTCCAGGTACAAAGTGGGACCCAGCACACAGAAAGAGCATGGCAGTGGAATGGGAAAAGTTTCTGGTGGAAACAAGAGCCTGTGTAGCAAGTGGAAATATTTTATTAGGAATTTTTCCTGGCTTGATGGAGGAGTAGCAGAGAGCAACAGCCTGCAGGACTGGTGTTGCTTCTCTAAGCAAAAGGGCATGAAATAGTTTATTTGGAAATGGAGGGTTATGAAAGAATACAGTAATTTAGGAGGAAAGACTGAACAGTGTTTATTTTCTACACCATTATCATCTGCAGGAAGAAAATGGCACAAACCTATTCAAAACTTTGTAATGGCAATGCTCTTCAAAGCTAACATCATCTTAAAAAATTTCAATCCAGTGCACCTTTCTGTGCAGTGTTGAAGATGTCTGAAATATTGGAGATTACAATAGAAAGCTCAACAGTCCTTTGCAGAAAACCTGAATGGAAACAAGCTTTCCACAAGATTGATACTCTCCTGATCTGAGCTCTTGGTTGGACTATTCCAAATTGTTTTTACCAAAATACTTTCAAAAAAACATCAGTGGTAACAATGACAAACAACTAGGTCACTGCCATCGGTCATTTTAGATGGACTATTTAAAATGAGAAAATGAACAGAACTTTCCTTGATAGTGGAAGGTCTTATGGAAATTTATTAGTTAGGAAATGAATGGGAAAATCTTCAGTTACAAATAACCTACCATAGAAGACAATCTGAACTTCTCATCAGGACCGGATACTGGGATTATTCATTGGTAAATTATTTCATCCTCCATTTCATCAAATGCAGTAACAGTTTTACTTTGAGGTTTCCAGCACTGGCTGCAAAAACATTTCTGCTCTTTATGATAATAAGATTCACATTTCTTTGTGGATCACAATCTTAAATAAAGCCATGGTGTTATTTGTAGTGTCACCTTCCTTAGGTTTCACAGTTCCATGATTTGTGTATTCATAACCTAAGGAGGATATAGATTTATTGGTGCTTTTAATGACTTAGAACACAGTTATTTGGTGGTGTGGAAAATTGGAATATTGCCTAAGCAAATGATATAATTACACAAACTTAATTACATGAACAAAGCATATGATGTACACAGTAAAAAGGCAATTGTTCTGATGAAGATTTTTAGCAGATGGAAGAAAGGAATATATTGACTGCAGATGTCAGGTCATCACACACTTTAAAAAAAAAAAGGAAGGCTGTCTGTTTCAAGGATCTTACCTCTGAGTTCCACCATGTCTGAAGACTAACAAACCACAGAGCTTCAAGTAGCAACAAACTAAAGAATGAGGGACTAAAGTAGGCCAGAAGAGTTCTCTCCTGAACTTAAGGTACAAATAGTGCATGAGGCAGAGGAACAGACTACGTCAACCAGACCACAGAAAACTCAGGAACAGATTTTCCTTTTTCCACATCCATGTGGAAAACTGTTAATTTTTATTTACTGTCATATTTCTCTGTTAGCTGGTTTTGTCACGGTTAGAAGCAAAACTGTACTGGCTCCGAGACCAACTAGGATGGAATAGCTGGTGTCCATACAGTTACAACCTCTCACCAAGTAAAAAAATGATGGACAGATCCTGTTAGGAGCAGTCCATTGAGCAGACCAGTCTCTTTTTCATGCCAAGGACCTCGTGGGAGATAGATGTGGGCTTTGGCTCAGCCAGGCCAGGTGCCACACTCACACTTGAGCTATGTGGATGATCCTCTGATGTATTTAGACCAATAAAAGCTACTGGTATAAGTACAGTAAGGAAGGCAGTAGGGACAGAGCAATGGGCTACATGATCACTCTGAGACTCTTTTTGGCACAAAGTGACTGCAGTACGGCAGGACAGTTGGTTCATCCATCCTTTACTTCTTACAAGCCCTTAATTTGATTTCAGAGGCAAAACACACACAGGGATGCCTTGAACAGGCTACCTTTTCCCACCATCACGAGCAAGACAACTCATCTGGAGTTGGATCTGGATCATTTAGGTCCATGCATGGTTTTAAGCTTTCCTCTCCCTCTTAGTCCTTCTTACTGGATTCTGACACTCTCTTGATTGACTGGTTTTTTGGTAATAGTTTCCTCATTTGTTGAATGAGAGTGGCTGAGTTGCACAGAATTGAAAGGCATGGCCACTATGCCTGGAACAGGTTAGGGTTGGGTTATGAAAGTGGTTGTGCTGGCTGCAGGGAGAGGATTTGTGACCAGACACAGCCTGGCTGTATACCTGCTCAGGTACCCAAAGCCATATCTCCTTTCTGCCTTCCCTCCTGTGCTTACTAATACAAATGCTGTGTGGATATCCAGTCTACTAAAGGACATAGCAAACAGCTGTGTGTCTGAGACATGCTCGCATTGAAAGTCCTCAGGAGAAGCAGTGTGAGCACAGGTGAAGAGCTGTGGGCACCCACGCAGAGCAGTCTGCCTTCCTACCATCTCATTTTCTACCCTCTCTCACAAGTGAAGTTTCTGCTGACTGTCAGTGCTGCATTTGCCACCAGACAAACCAGCCCCTTCCCCACTTCTTTTTTTCTGGACATTAAAATGTTAAAAATTCTTCTTTGCAAGTGAACAGTCTGGATTTATGGACATTCTTCTGGACGTCCTTCTTTGAAGAGCAGCAATCCAGGTGGGCAGCGCTAAGTCAAGGACTCAGCAGACTTTATGGTTAGGCATTAGGGATGAATGAAAAGACTAGCACTTCTTCATAACGTGATTTCTGACTCCTCTCTAATGATTCATAAAAAATCACTTATCTTCCAGCATGAGACACATTATCTTCAAGACAAGCCATTGTTCCAAGTCCTTGTTTCATTTTACAATATTTGAATTTCATTCACATTAAGATAACAACTCCACTAGACAGTCATGTGAATGTAATCTTGGCAGGGTCAAACATAATCCATACGTCTATCAGGCCTACAGTGGATGGTACATTTTTTCAGCTCTATGTGAAGTGTTAGACATGAAGTTCACATCAGCAACTAAACGATTACTTTAATCCCATTATTTAGAGGGCCTGAGCACTTACAGAGTTCAAAGCAAGCACAGGCCTAAACGGATCAACAGCAAGGACTCTACTTCAAAGTGTACGATCTAAGCTTATATTTTCAATAATAATATATGTCAGAGCCTATGTCTCAGACCCTCTCAGTTTATCTGTAGCATATGCAAACAGTAGTTGAGAAAAAAATAACTGTTGCTATACAGAAGGATCTTTCTGACAAACAGGATGACCATAGTCATATTCAGATCTGAGAAGGTGGCTGTTTCTTACTTACATCAAAACATTATGGGTCTGAAGTAATATGGGAAGTGATTTTCAACTGCAAGCTCCTTTTGAACACTAGATACTTTGAAAAGTTTAGAGAATTATAAGACCGATAGATGAGCAGGGTACAAAAACAGTCCTCAGGGAAGAGGTAACTTGTACAGAAAAAGCTAAATGATTTTTTTTTTCTCCTGTGTTCACTGTGAGGAACTTGGAGAGATTCCCACAGTAGAACACTTCCTTACAGGGATCATCAGAGGATCTATTTCAAGACAAAGTGTGTGTAGAAGAGGTATGGAACAAATAAACAAAACAAATAGGAGGAAAATGTTAGAACCAGATGGTGTTCACCCAAGAGATCTAAAGATACTCAAGGATGCAATGGCTGAAATAATAAAAGGCTTAGAACTGAGCACTTGAAAGTAACTAATAGAGCACCAACCTTTTTACAAGGTTCCAAGAGAAATTGGGAAAATTACAGCATGGTAAGTTTGATAAATTTAGTAGAAATTACTAAGCAGGGTAGAGAAAATGGAAGAATATGATCACACACAGAAAATGTCAAGAATTGGAAGGGATCTGGAGATCATTTAGTTCAATCCCTCTGCTGGAGCAGGAACTAGGAGAAATTCAGTACAGCTTTGTAAAGAGAAATCATGCTCTATAAATCCATCAGGTACACATAAGATGATAAGAAGCCTGGAGAAACAGGAGATCTTTGGTTGGAGGTTTAATTGTACTTCTCCATGTACTCAGTAAGGGCCCTCACCAAACACCCTTAAAAACACATACGCAGGCACAGGATAAGAGAGAAGGTCTTGGCATTCATTGCATAAAGATAAATAAGCATATATTGGTGAAAAGATAAGCAGTCCTTACAGTAAAGGAAGATTAATAGGAGATTATTGGCAGAAATTCTGTGAAGAATGAGAAACAGAAGGATCGTGGGCAACGGGATGAGTAGAAGAGCATCTTAAATGTAAATACACATAAAGCAGTGCACATGAAGAGAAACATAACTCTGAATGCACAAAGTAGCGATTCTGAACTGACCAGCTTGATATTTGGGGGGTTATATGGGTGTACAAAAGAAAAAAAAAACCACATGACAATGTTCAAAAAAAACACAAAAAGCAAATTGAATGTTGAAGTTCTGGCCAATCCCTTCTGAAAAAGCAAATTGTTAGAATTGGAAAAAAAATTAGGAAAAGATGATAAAACACAGGGAGCAGCTTTCATAAAGAGTCACTAAGTAGGCTGGGACTATCCAGCCTGGAAGAAAGATGATGAAGATTGACAAAGACATGGACAGCTTGTTGTATATGAATAATGACCAATTGTTAGTTATCTCTTCAAATGAAGATCTAGGAAGCATCAGACGAAGCTAGTGGGTAATATGTTCCAAATGAACACAAGAAGATCTTCTTTCAACAACACAGAGTAGAGCTATCTGTTGCAGAAAACTATGAATTTCCTTTCAGTGCATCAGGAGGGGACTGTGCAAATTCATGGAAGTGATTGCCTTCAGGTTGAGAAATCCCTGAGCCAAAAGATATTAGAGTGTGGGAGACTATTGCAAGGAGGTATAATTATAAGCTATTCACTTTCTTCCCAAGACACTTAGACCCCAAGAACAGGATCACAAAATCTTCTGTTCAGTGCTTTTCATAATACTGTGGCATGATCTGAATATGCAAATCACAGATTCTGCCTGACACTAGTCATCCTTTATGAGCATGAACATTAGACTGAAAACCCCAATCTGAATCTCTCTTTTTTTCATTCTTTCTTTTTCTTTTTTTTCTCTCTTTCTTCCTTTTTACATATGTGTTGGATTGACAAGACTTAATGGTCATTTCATTTTGGTGGCTGTGGATTCCTAACGTTCATTTTTAAGGGAAAATTAGACAAAGATCTGCCAGGAATAACTTAGATATTGTCCTTCCTGCCTTGGGAATGAGTTGGACAAGTTCCTGAAGTGCCTGCCTACTTCTCAGTTCTACAAACCTCTCTTTGCTCAGGAGCTCCTGAGGCCTCTGGCTGGCTGATAAGTGGAAATGGCAGTCACAAATATTGCTGTTGGCCATTTCTGGAGGGTCATAAAAAATGTCAGGGATGCAGGCAGATAAGCTTTAAGAGGAGCAGAAGGAAATTATTCATACAGAAGCAACTTTTCAAAGAAGAAGCCATGAACAGTGGGGCAGTAGCATGAGCAGAAATCTGGAAAGGGGACTACTTAACAACACTGGAGCATGCTGGGAACACTGGGGAGTATGAGGTATGTGAACTATTTTGTACAGAATTGCACGTCTCTCATGCTATCAGAAAGACACAGCGATTAGTTTTTTGGAACAACCACAGTGAGCTTGCTTCACGTGTCTGAAACAGGGAACCATAAATCATGATTATACTAAAATGAATATATACTAAAATTAATATATTCTAAATTAAGGGGTAGGATTTGCCATTTCAGGAGACCAGCAATTACTGCAAGCTCTGTAGTAATTTGACATCCCAGGTTCCAGCCACAGGGGTAGGAAATCCAAAAGCCTCTTTCCATCTGTAACACCCTGGGCTCTGCACAGCAATCAAGATGAATTCAGAGGAAAGAAGCAACAGCTCCTCTACATAGGTCTCTGCACTGTCATCATTTAGAATCAGCATTTCTAAAGACCACTCTCTCTGGATCCCAAAGCACTTCCAAAAACTTATCATTAGGCTCCCTATCTCAGTTTACAGATGAACAAACTATGGAGGCAAGGGATTTAGGGAATACTTGGAGTCCAAAGAGGTGAATGAGAGGCTGGCAAAAATCAAAATGCTTCACTCTGATTTCCATAAAAATAAGGGCACCCTAGCTATGGGAAAGAAGGAGAAAGGAAGGTAATGAAAGTAGAAACGGAGAATACAATATTCAAGAAGAATTGTTTCTTTCTGTTCAACCTGTTGCAGCTTTTAATGATTTCTTCTTCACTTGGTTAGCATCCTGGTAAGGGCTCTCCTGAGTGGCTGGCTCATACAGTACAGACACCTGCTTCTAGGGGAGTTGTTTGATGGGATGTCTTCATCCTGTGATGTTTTTTATAACTTCTTTCAATCCATGACGTCCTGGGATGGCTCTTCTGCTGTCCAGCGTACAACCTGTCAGCCCTGTAACATGGTGTCATATCTTCTCCAGGGAATGAAAACTTAGCTGTCACCAAGAAGCCAAGAAGGCTTTTCCCTAGTGGATGTCACATCCTTAAAATTCTGGCTTGTTCCTTGAAGCATCCTCTCACGTGTTATCTATTTCTTCCTTGAGCACAGCTATCCTTCTCCCCTGTGATCCCTTTAATTTATGGTCATCAATGTCAAGAGCTGTTTGTCTGCCCATCTGAGACAGAGGAAAGAAACAGCAGGGACATAACTGTCTTTCTGCTAGATCATCCATTGCAAATCATCTCCTACATCGCAATTGCCCATGGAGTAATTATATAGACAGCAGCAAATCACATGTTGACCAGCTGACCACTGCTGTATTCACTTTGAGACATCCTTTTAAGGAGACAGATTTCCCTGAAATGAAGTGAGACTGGTTGGATAGAAAATGAGGTCCCAACTAACTTTAGAAATCAAACAAAATCTTGACCAAACTGATTGCAATGGTCTAAACTGCTTTCAGCTCCATCTCATTCCAGGCTGTCACAGAAACACCCTTGATTTTGAGACTCCATCATCTTTATTATTACATAGTGATAAATTATTCTTCTGATGACAAATTTTGCTGCAAAACTAGACCCATGGAATCTTTCTCTAAATTCACTGAAGAAAATTATTTAAGTCTGTATGGGAAAACAATTCAAAAATATTAAGAAAGCAAACAAGGAAATCTTTTTTTTTTTTTCAGATTAGATTGGAGCTTCTAAGACATTGAGATTTTCACATTGATTTAGGCTAAACAACCCCCCCAGAATAAAATATATCTTACTTCACCCAACCAGGTAGACTTTAATTTCATATTAATTTTCCTATTTGCCTTGGCTGCAGTGATTTTCATGAATTGTCCAAAGGTAATTCCTTCATTGGGATCTGTGAAAATCTGGTATTTCTTACTTACTAAGTACTTCTACCTGAGGATCAAGTCACCTAAGGGAAGAAGATATCTTTATCCTTTGCATATTCCTGTTAGAATCATAGAATATATTGAGTTAGAAAAGACCTTCAAAGGCCATCTAGTCCAGCCTTCCTGCAGTGAGGAGGGACATCTTGCATTAGATCAGTTTGCTTGGGAAAAACTATGTAACTGAGAACATTTTATGAGAGTAAAATTTCAGGAAAATGTAACGTTGCCTGGATGTTATTTTAGGTTTAATGAACTAAAATGCAACATTTGCATGAGATTATATTACTTCCTAAACTGAAATGCCAAAAATAGCAGCTCTACTAAATGCATATTTAATGGATGATTGTGTTACACAGATTTCAGCATCGGAAAGGGTTGTGTTGAATTCTGATGAAAGTAACTTAAAGTTTCCAGGATAAAATGGTGGTGGAAGGAATCTGTTGGTGGCTTAGTCATTTTCAAACCAAAAAGAGTAACTTCCCACCTCTGTGCTCTCAGAGACATTAAATCTCTAACTGAAATTGGGGGAAACAGAAGTATTCCACTTCCATGTGTCTCTTTCCACTGTTCTACTTTGTTCATTCTTTTCAGCTAGCAAAGGAGATAAGTGCTGAAATGGTAGTTATTCCAGCATCATCCCAGCAGCTGAAGTGAGATCTCTGAATGACTAGTAAAATCATTGAAAGTCCTGCTATGAAAATTATACTTTTTAAACTGACTCCAATGCCCCTAAGATAATCACCGTCAGGGCCCATTTTTCTTCTTTACAACCACTTCTAAATCAGTGCTAAGAAATGTAACTGAAGTGGACACACTGTGCGAAGAAAGAAAGAGACATCATTATTGTCATTATTATGCACTAACAAGTCCTTTGTGAATTTATTAACAACTCGTACAAGAGTTTGGTTGTCCTGAGCTCTATATTGACAGTGAAACTACAAAATAGAAAGATGTAAAATCTTGCCCAAGGGAGATCAGCAAGCCAGTGATGGGGCTGGAAACTCGAACAGGAGCTCTCCCAGGATGTTGGTGTAACACTGTGGTAACTAAAGGGGTCATTGAAAATTGTTCACTCTGGTTTAACTCATCTTCCAGTGACAGTTCAAATGCCAGAGAGGAGACAGGGACAAGTGGCTGGGGAGTGCAGCAGCTTTGATTAAATTTTAATTGGTCCAATCCCACATGTACACATTTGGTCCTACAGGGCTCAACACCCGTTTTCAAAATGCGACTGCAAAAGTTTGTAGCATCAGATAGATCAACCCACAAGCATTGCTGGACATCAGAATAACTGACTATTAAAGGAGATTTTGGTCCTTATAGAGGAACTTTAATGGCCTTTCCCCCCGTTTTATTCTGTTTTTGTAGATTCTAAGTAGAGCTGAGACCAGCTAACACATTCCATCCCCATTCCAAATGAATGACTGAATACTACTGGGGTGCATAAGGGGACATAAGTACAGGTCAGGGGTCTGGCACACACCCATTTTGCAGGAGAAACTCTTAATCAACCCACATGCACACCTACACCACTGCCCAAATATCACTCCCTAGTGACCAGTGCAGAACATTGGACTACTTTGCATAGTCTGGGTGCAAAACAATAGCAACGTTGTCTCCGACTGATGGGCTTGACATTCTTATTCCACCAATTCCTCTTAAGACTGAAAGCACTCAAACTAAAGCACCTCGCTTTGGCAAGCACCCGGTACTGCTGCTCTCTTACCCTGAATTCTCTCCATCCTACCCCTCCAATGGCAGCAAGTAGACATCTCCAGTGTGCTTCTCATCCAAACTCTTCTCTCTGGGAGCTTTCCCAGGACCCTTGCTGTTTTGACTAGCAGAGCATGGTTCTGCTACAACGGTTGATAGATGAAACTGGGTTTTGTAGATAATTCAGTTCCTGGTTAGAGGAGAATTAATGGTTCCCCTGTCTTTAACACATACCCACTGGCATGGCTCTCTGCTGGGTCACAAGTGTGTGCTAAGACAATCTGTTAGCTTTCTCTCGCACAGGGGGATTGGGGTTTTTTTTTTCCGGTTAATTTTCATTGCCTGTCTTCTTTTCCTCTTCACACTGGGAGAACCTCAAAATAAAGAGTGGTGGAGAGAAAGAAGAATGGATTTTGAATACTTGTAAAGAAACACCTGCACACTTGCTCCCCTGAAGAAATGTGCACCTCTCCACAAAGGAGCAAAGACAGCTTGTTACACCCATTCCTGGGCAAGGCAATGAATCTCAGTGGGCAAAACAGCCAAAGGGAATAAAGCCTCACACCAGTTTTAATAAACTACTTCATTCTCTGAGGCAGGTGAAGAGCCTTACAAAGGTCTGGGTAGGAGTCGCTGTACCTCTCCCTGGGGCTTAGCAAAGCTACGTTATTAACAAGCATCAGGGGTTTAGAGAAACAAAGGATGGAGGAGGAGGGGTGAGAGCCTCATTTTAGGAAGGGGGCCAAGAAAGACAAGATGTTTAGGAGGGGGAAGTACCGACACCCTTGGACCAGAGAAAGTGTCGAACGCCAGCTGCAGAGCGCCGAAAAGAATGAGTGTCTCTGATGCTTTTGTCTCCTTATATGGTAAAATGATAGAGAGGGGTTTCACTAGGCTGGGGAAGGCAGCAGCCTCTTTCCACACAACACTGGCTGCCGAGCTGAAATGGGAAGAGCTGCTCTTTGCAGGCGGTAGAAATCCCTGCTGGCTGTCACAGCTCCCCTCTGCAAGCAGGCCGGTGAGCTCCTTGCACATTTGTTAATGGATGTGACCCTCTGTCCCTGGTCCAGGAGGTGACACTAGCTGCCCGCTACTGCTCTGTAAGTAAATATCCCTTCTTTCCCCCCCATCTCTCCCCACTATCCATGGAAATATATATATATCCAATAGAAATATATATACCCAAAGGTGTTGCTTGAGACAAAGGGTACAGAGAGGAGGAAAGGGCTCTTGAATGCCCCAGTGGGTCACTGGGTAAGGATGCGAGGAGAGAGGTTGCCGGTCCCCCTTTCTCCTGAGCACACAGAGGGGCAAGAAGACAAGAGAAAGACAAATTTCTCATCAGAGCAATTACTGCTGCATGTCTGCTCATTAAGTGACACATCAGCGAGCTGATGAGGCGCTGGGTCATTTCACGTGTAACTATTTTTAATGAGTGTATTATACTGGGTGTGTAATCCACTAGGGAGGTGACAGTAAGTAGAAGCTGAGGTTTGAGATTCCTTACACCTCTGAGCACGCTCCTGCTGCTAAGCTCAACAAAGGAGGATTTTTTGCACTGTAGCAAGAGCAGATGCACATGAAACAAAGATAGTCTTTTCTCTTTACAGGCAAACAGCGTGTATGGGAAGAACAGGGAGTCATCAGTATTGTATTCCTTCTTTTTATGTGGAGAGAATAAATTAAAACACAAATCCCAGTTAACAGTTCCAAATTCCTTCCTTCCCTGCTTCTCTTTGTATCCATGTGTCTGCAGCTACAATAACCCCATTCCTTAATGTATCTAACATGGATTTTTCTGTGTACTTAATAAAATAAATACTAACTTTCATTGTCTGCATTAATAACTGTTCTAAATTTTCTGCTTTCCTAAAGAGATACAGCTTTTATTTGGTTCACCTGCATAGAATCATAGAATCATAGAATCATAGAATCATAGAATCATAGAATCATAGAATCATAGAATCATAGAATCATAGAATCATAGAATCATAGAATCATAGAATAGTTTGGGTTGGAAGGGACCTTAAAGATCATCGAGTTCCAACCCCCCTGCCATAGGCAGGGACACCTCCCACTAGACCAGGCTGTCCAGTGCCATGTCCAGCCTGGTCTTGAACACCTCCAGAGAGGGGGCATCCACAACCTCCATGGGCAACCTGTTCCAGTGCGTCACCACCCTCACTGTAAAGAATTTCTTTCTTATGTCTAGTCTAAATCTATCCCCCTCCAATTTATATCCATTGTTTCTAGTCCTCCCATCCGATATTATTTTTTTTGCATGTTTCAGATTTGCTTTGTAGAGAGACACACACACAGTCACAGGAAAGTAAACATCATAAAATTTACATACCAGGGGCAGTCAGTTTGTTATTGTTACTCCCCTGACTCCTACTTAGAGGTGTATTAACCAATATTGCTGACTGACACTAAGACTGCCAGTCAGTAGCTCTAACATTTTTTGCTGGCTATACAATGCCTATCTGTACAATAACTTGAACACTAATTATCCTAGGAGGGACCAGTGAGGTATGTTATTAGATATTCATGTGCATATGAATGTGAAGGAATGCTATAAATAAGGTTGCCATTTGGTTTCTGCTATGAACCTTATTTTCATCAGTTCATACATTTATTGCTTTCTGGTTAAAACCTTTAGTGCCTTTCATCAGCCAGATGACAAAACTGCCAGATGGCATTTGCTTTTGGAAGGCAGAAATGAGTATACATAATCTTTTTGTTTGTTTGTTTTCTACCCCTATACACATAATTGGGCAAGGATGCACTCTAAAGTCTGCTCTGTCAATAGAGTGGTGTATATTGACTAAATTTGGATAAAATTAAAAGAAAGGATACAAGATGCTTTGTTTAATGGAACTTCAGTTACATATGCTACTATAGTGGCATACTATATCCAGAATCTGACCAGAACACTAACGAAACTATCTTCTATCTTTATGCAACACAAAGCGATCTCTGGCTTCCAAGCCAGCATGTGGTTGTAGTGAGTGGGGCAGCTGGGGTTACCTGGAGGTAATCAGTTACCTGGGGTTTCCATCTGACACCTCCATCTGATTAGTGGGTCTGAAGCTGGGAGATGGACCAGTTTTGAGGTCTTTTGAGAAAGGTTAGAAGATTCCAAGATGGCAGGAGTGCTGGGATAGAATACACTTATTGTCGGTTCTTATCATTCTGCTGAAAGTGAGTAAGCAGAACTACACCTGTAAATATCAAGAAGTCATTTCCAAGCAAAATATTACTAACTTTTGTGAGATCACTTATCACAAAGCAGCAGCTATACTGTATCAGATACTGTTTGTATATGCAAAATTCCTGCCAACAAGAGGCGATTCTTGGGTACAGATAAGGCTCCATTTCCTACCTGCAATTATGTGGTTTCTTAAGGAAGTTTAGGGAAGACTCTTATCTGAAATCACTTCTTTCCTGTCCATATAGACATCAGCACCCCCTTCCAACAAACTTTGCATTAGAAATTAACAGGACAGCTCTTCAATCACATACAACACAGCCCTCCGGAATCCCATCATCCTGTAAGCATATGGAGCCAACCCCACCTCTCAAAATTGGTGATAAATTACAGCTTATGTAACTGTAAGGGTTTGTGACAGTTTCTGCTGCACTGCACTCCAAATTCTAGCTTTCATCCCAAAGAAAGGGATGTGGAGGGCTGTAAAGAACTATACACACATGAGCAACTCATGGTCTTGCTTCTCCAGGGCATTGGACCTTGAGTCTGAGAGCAAAGTCATACCTGTTGTTGCCCTCACCCTCGCCTTGCCTCATCTCACCAGAGTCAAGACATTCAGAATTGAGGGAGAGTCAGGTAAATGCTAACACTGTCTTCTCTTTGAAAAACCAGACTGAAAATCAAAGTAGGGCCAGTTGCTACTGGCCAGCATCTGCTATTCTTTCAAGGCCCTCACAGACGTGTTACATGCAGTTCTGAGGTTTGTTCATGTTTCTCTGATAGATAAATCAGTCCTGGGCATCTTCAGAGAAGCTATGGATGGTGTAGTGTGGTAAGCAGTCACTTTCCCTCACTTGGGTACTGCTTCAGAGATTGGGGATCTCCTAATTTTTAGACTGATTAATTCTAATTGTGTAATTTTAAAGTTTCATTTACATATGCACAGTTATTTGTGATGCAGATTCACCCCAAGTGAGAGTGAGAAATGGCAGGGTAATGACAGGTTTCATGGAAACACATCTTGGATACTCTGACAGCCTTTGAAACATTAACATTCCAACAATACTAATGAGCTATATATAAAGAGTGTTTGATTTAAAAACACTAGAGACTTCTTTTAAGGCTGAATATCAAAACACTCATGCCAGGTGCAAATGTCACAATCTTAATTTTGTTCCTTTTCACACATACTTCTATATTTTGTTGGATAATACTAACTAAACAGCTATGCTACTGTACATGTACTGGAAGAGAAATGTGATGTAAGAACATTCATCTCTCCCTTTCACAGCAAACTTCAAAGTTCCAGGCATATCCAACACAGCAGAGAAAGGCCTAAGGTTGCACTTTTGGTGGTGGGAGGTGGTTCTAGACCTCTGGCAACACAGGCACGATGGATCAAAACCCTTTGCTTCCATCTTTTAGAACAAAAGTAGCAAGTTCCATAAAACCATGAAATACCTGTCAGTATTTATCCAACTCCTTTTTGTCATTGCTCTAAGGACTCTTGAGAGTTAGGCCAAAACTATCTTCAAGGGCCAGGATCCTACCTCCGATTAGTTCTCCCCATCCATATTCTGCTATGCATCCTTCCATGGTGGACCCAGTATCTTCCTTCCTCAGTCAAAAAGGATGTTGTCCACAATAAGATTACCACATCTCCAGGCTTTCCATGTCTTTCTGTGCTTGCTCCTGCACTCTCATGCACCTCAGGTGCTTTGGCTCAACCTTAATAGCCGATTTCTCTCTCTGTGAGAGAAACCAGTACCAAATCCCAGCAAACAATTTGGACACAAGTGGTTTCATCCTGATGTATTTTGCTAAGTCATAACCAACTGAATAGGTACATGAAAGGTTTATGTAGCCTCCTTTGCCATGTTTTGGAAAGTCAACTGCACAGCAGCTGAGAAGTGTGGATGTTCCACAGACCCAAGGCATTTGCTGCTACAGCATTTTTATAGGATAGCTGAAAGATGTACACTAACTGGTCCTCCAAATCATCACACATGCCAACTATCTCAGATAGAAAAGGGCTTTATCTGGTTTTGTTTACAGAGGCACATTCACAAAGAGACCTAGAGCTCTTCTGCTAGTGATCAGGAAGGTAACAAAGTATTTTCCCTCCATAGGGTGCTTACAGTTCTGCTTCTATTCTTTCTAGAAAGAAGGAAACAGAAAATTTGGGACATTGGTTTTGTGCCCTAGATTGTATTACGCAACACTTCAAAAATGTAGAACTCAGAAATGTCACTGCATGGTAGCATGTGGCATTTTGTAGATATTTTTATCTTAGGAACTAATTTCTCTGGGATTAGTAGTGCTCCTGTCAATAAAAAAAAGCAATTATTTTCTAGAAAAACAAAACTCTGAGTCTAGTGTCAGAAATCATTTTGCCTTTCCAGTATTTCTGTAAGGTAGAGCCAGAGATAACAAACAATTTCGTTGAACTTATACCATTTTTCTCCTCTATCACTTTCTGTCATCTGTTTAAATGCTGTTATTAAAAACAGAAAATCCTACACTTAAGCAATATCAAGTATTTCATCATTCTCTTTGAGGAAGCTTTTGCTTATTCTGCAAGATAAAGAAGGAAAATAGTAGTTCCAACAGGCATTAAAATAGAAAATAAGATTAAGTCTTTCTGCTTGAGCTGTGCTCTTCCTGGTAGATTTAAGAGTCATGCTCCATGTTATTTCAATAGGCTCCTTTTATAATTGAAATGTATTCAGGAATGTCTTTAAGACCATATATTCTCCAGTCACTTCAAAAATCAACCTCAGATAATCACAGTGTAAATTGTGCGGGGTACACTTTCAAAGTGCTCAGTTCTTCTCTGGTCCCTGAAATTACTACCAGCAGCACTTGCTTTGCCACTGCTGGAGTGGCTGCAAATTGGAGCTGAACCTTACTGACTGCCAAACACAACAAACCACACAGAAACCACAACTGGAGTGTTCCTTCTCCACTGCTATAACTGGGGTTACTTTAGCCAGGCACACGAGCAGCTTTACCACATGAGAAACTTTTTTGATTGTTATTTATGTTACATTAAGGAAAACAACCATCAATAGCAGAGTATCCATTTCCCAGTTCATGATAGGCTGACCATGCAATGCAGAGAGGAACCTGGTATGCGTTGGTTATCTACACATGTTAAGACAGTCTGCTCAAAAAATTGCCCAAAGTACTTAAAAAGAGACATTGGAATGTTGTACCATAGGCAAAGTAAGTCAGCCATGAACAAGGAAGTTCTGAAAAAAACCTCACTGTGCTTCTAAAGAAAGTTTTAAGGTAACTTTAAGAAGGCCAATAAAAATATTTTTATTAATTGCTTTTACTATTTAGCATGTATTTAGAAAGGCCAGAGTGTGAGATTTAGGAAGCTGTTTCTTTGAGTTTTGATTTTTTTTTAGTTTATTTTTACTATTACATTCAAATACCAAACTCTTTTTTTCCCTGACTTCTGCTGGGGAACTGCTAGGAGACCTATGAACATCTAATCTGAATTTAAAATCTTGATAAGCAACAATATACACTTCCAATATCCTAACTGTAAAGTGGAAACTGGTAAGGCAGTCTAGCTTGTTAAAAGGGCTGTTCTAAGAGAGCAATAACATTATGTTCTAAGGCCTTGATTTCTGGAAGACAGGAATGCCCCACAGTGAGACCCCCCCTGCCATTGCCTTGATAGGAGACAGAGGGGCTCAGCCACGGGTGGCATTGAAATGGCTGCCAACCCTCCTAGGCATCCCTCCCCCTGCCTAGTCAGCCGGGAGGCCAGCAGGCCCCCCGGCCCTTCTCCTCCCACCATGTTCCCTTAGGATGTGCCAAAGCAACTCACCAGTGATNCAATAACATATTATGTTCTAAGGCCTTGATTTCTGGAAGACAGGAATGCCCCACAGTGAGACCCCCCCCTGCCATTGCCTTGATAGTAGACAGAGGGGCTCAGCCACGGGTGGCATTGAAATGGCTGCCAACCCTCCTAGGCATCCCTCCCCCTGCCTAACCAGCCGGGGGGCTAGCAGGCCCTTCTCCTCCCACCATGTTCCCTTGGGATGTGCCAAAGCAACTCACCAGTGATATCCTGGAGAGCTGACAACAGGAGAAGCATCCCTCAGGCCCCACAGGGGGGCAAATGGTAGCTGTTGCCCTTCTCTGGGGCTGAGAAATAGGAGAGTGGGTGGGGGAGGCAAAGTGGGAACAGCTGGGGAGGGAGGGAGGAGAGTCCAGTGGAGCCGAGGTGATCAAGGTTTGGGGCAAAATGGGCTGGAATAGGGTTGGTGAGGGGAGTAAGGGTACATGGAACCTGTAATTTTTTTTTCCCTGCTCACTGCAGGCAGGCT
>VZTY01003592.1:664739-753572 GCA_013400935.1 Turnix velox
CTCTTCCATAGTAGCAGCAAGAGAAGACTTTTACCTTCTTCTCAGCTTAGAAATATAGAGTGCAGCCACATCTGTCTAAGCATTGTCATCTTATTTACAAGCTTAGCAAAAACACCCCATCATGGGATAAAGATACCAAACTTTATCCTTATAGTAATTGTGACTCCAGTTTTTAAGGACCTACACAAAGATGAACAATAGTCATAGTAATAAACTTCAGTTCTCAATAACTTTAGAATCATAGAATAGTTTGGGTTAGAAAGGACCTTAAAAATCATCTAGTTCCAACCCCCCTCCCATGGGCAGGGACACCTCCCTCAAGACTAGTGCCTTGTCCAGCCTAGCCTTAAACAACTACAGAGAGGGGACATCCACAACCTCTCTGGGAAACCTGTTCCAGTGTTTTCTTTCTTATATCTAGCCTGAATCTACCTTCTTCCAATTTACATCCATTATTTCTAGTCCTTCCATCACATATACTATTAAAATGTCCTACCCCTGCCTTTCTGTAGACCCCCTTCAGGTATTGATAAGCCACTATGAGATCCCCCCTAAACCTTCTCTTCACCAGGCTGAACAAACCCAATGCCTTCAGCCTGTCCAGATCAGGGAGTTGCTCTGGCCCTCTAGTTGATCATCTTTGTGGCCCTTCTCTTCCCTCTCCATCTCGTTAATTAGGAAACGCTTTTTCATGCAGCAGTAACCCAATAGCCCCTGGCAGGGACAGTGCCTGTGGAAAGAGTGGCTGGATGAGCTTCCAGCAGGATGAGCTTGCCTTTCAGCACCTGGTTAGCTTTTGCACTGGCCATCTTAGCATATGTCAGCACATATCCTTCTGTGGCACATGGAGGGAGATGTGCTGCTGCATCCATCCCATAGCCAGGGACCTCTTGCAGCTCCTGTGATACACAAAAACACCTGCCCTACAGGCAGCTAGATTTACAAGTACTCAGGTTCCCTTTGCTCTCCTTCTGCTCTGCCATGGTGTCTACAGGCATTCATACAATGAAGAAAAGCATAAGCTATACTTGCCCAGACAAAAAAAAAAGAGGGCTGCTTCTTACTGTGTTTTAGTAAAGTTAAACACACAGGCTCTATGCTTTTGGTTTTCCAGGTGTTCATCAACTCCAGCTAACTTACCTGGTTCAGGTGGACTCTGAATGCATGATACTTTTTTCTTCTTTTCAGTGCTACAGGAAAATTATTATTTCTTCTTTTCCTAAAGTAAATTAGAAAGAGATAAAATTAGCTTTCCTCTCCCCTTGCGTGGCACTATGGCCTGGTCTGGAGAAATTATCAGCCCTTGGAAGAGTGGGTTGCAGATGCTGAAACAAGATGATAGATAACAAATGTGGCAATAGCTGCTAAGTTACAGGAAAATAATTGCTCCTTGCCAGAAAGACCAGCATAGTTTGAACTACTAGTTCATAGTTGCAAAGGATATGATAAATCTCTGCATTTCGGCCTTGGGAACACTAACATAAATTGTTTCCAAATGCTCAAAACCTGCATGGCTTATGTCACTGGAGTTGCCAGACACAAATCTTCCTTTCTCAGAGGAAGGAAAATAAATAGAAAATAAATATGTGCACAGTTCTTCTGGAACAAAAAAAAAGACAGGTGGGAGAAATATGTGTACATCTTGAAGGAAGACAATTTTTGCCAAAGACCTTTTATTTCCTGTGCAGGTGACCAAGAGAACATCCTGCTCCAGGGGCGCAGGTAGAGCTGTATTGACCTAACTGAGGGCTAGAGTAAAGTCCCCTTTGGTATCTACAGTGGCTTAATTCTGTGCCTCCAGATACTCTTACCATGAGAGATCAGAGCTTCACTTCACTGAATAAAACGAACAATTTATACCTTTTTTAAACGACATTTAAAGACTTCTTTCTTTCTCTTATCTGTGTACATCTGTCCCTCTTGGTGTTGAACATCCCCCAAAAGGGACTGAAAAGATGTACAAAACATCTCTTATGAGGCAGGCAAGGTCTGGGGCAGCTAGTTCCCTTTCCCAGTCACCAACAGTGTCCTGGGATGGGGGAACACCAGATGATTTCATAAGGACATTATGAGCCCTGATTGTTATGAGGTACTATGATGAATTTAACAATTACTGCTAGTAAAATGAGACTCTGTGAGCAAACAGGGAACGAAGTGTAAGGAAACACAGTTTTTAAGTCAGCCTGCTAACTTTTCGATAATTTTCATGCCAGTTCTTGCTTTCTGGAAGACACTGTGGGTAGTGCTAACATTTGGCATAAGTAGTAACTTCCTTTCTTGGTGTGCAGATCTTTTCCTTTTTGAGATGTACTTGCTATGTCTAATCTGGTAGGATGGAGACTATATGTCAGCAAAATCAATTTCTGCTTCATGATAACATTGAGAACAGTCTGAAAAAAACTAACTGTAATAATTTCTAAAGACCTTGTTGCACTGAAAAGAGGTATCTTAAAGATGAGTTGCTGGTCCACAAATATTTACAGTCAACAAGTGTCAAATACAAGAGGAAGAAATAGATCAATGGCAAGGAGGTTGAGTTGCTACAAAATGTCCGTCCACAACTATGGAAGTCTTTCGGTTTTCTTCTTGAAGTCCAAAGTAGCATATGAAATCTGCACTAAGTTGAGCACAAGTTTTATGTATGAGAGGATGCAACATACTAGCAATGCAGAGAATCATGAGCACCAAGTGACAGGCAGAAACAATGCTCAGTATGATTTCATATTCCATGTTTGAAAGGCAAAAGTGAATGATTTGTTTGACATTCCTGCTAATTCTTCAGTGGGGAGGTCCCATGATTACTTTACATGAAATTTCTTCTCTCCAGAGAAGAAAAATGTTGTTAAATAGACTCATAATGTCACACTGTAGATGGTGAGATCCAAAACCAGGCCCAGATCTAAATAGTCTGGAATGCGGGACGCTTCACCCTGAATTCCAACATTCTGAATGAAACCACATGGACTCAAATTCCTAACTTTAAGAGATACTGGATCTGAAATTCATGCTAGGTCAAATAAAAGATTCACGCAACTAAAGCCAAAATGGAGATCTTGGAAACTTGCCTTTCTTGTCTTTGAATTTCTCATATCTCTGGAGCTGTGCCTTGAACATCCAGTGATACACCTACAGTATCTCCACGGAGTAGGGTTCATTCCTACATTCGTTTGGGACACATGAAATCGGGTCGGCCACCCCCTACTCAGGGTCAGGGGGGACAATAAACCGTGAAAATCTACAACCACAGTTAAGAAAATTAGATCCCATTCAGAAAAGGGAAGAAAACTACCATTTATTTTCTAAAATGGTGAGTATTCTATTAAATAATTCTTTCCTCTGCTCATGTGAAAAAGACAGAGAAAATAACACAGCAAGAAACCTCCTGCAACCAAGAGTGTGGAAAATCCACTTCTGAGTCCTTCTTTTAGTTACAAACCACATCTATATTTTAAATTTAACAAATTTAACAATATTTTAAATTTAACAAATTTGGATAAAGGACAGATATGGTATAAACCTGCAAAGGAATCATCACACTTTTATGTTTCTTGGTTTTACAACATCTTGGTGGCAGAGAAATTTTTCGATTTTCAGTATTGCATTTCTACTTCAGGGATAGAAGAAATTAACTATGAAGAAAGCTGAAAAATATAAGTTCATACATGGTTCTGGCTTACATTTTAACTTTGTAATAGTGCAAATTAACCATGCAAACAATTCCTATAATTTGGGAAAAAAATTTCTAATAAAGTCTGGAAAGAAATACAGACTATTCAGCCAGAGCTCTCATTCCTCTCAAACTCTTCCATACTTACATGTATCAGTTTATACTGGTCTGACTTAATTAATTTAGCTGAAATGACTTCTTGTAGAAAATCAAGTCCTCTCTAGTCCTTTCATAAGAAGTACAAATGTATTATGTAGGCTAGGAGTGTAAGTGGGTTCAAACTAGAGGGGAAAAGTAAATCCACCATCACCTTTCAAATGTGGTAGAGACTGCCCCTCTGCTTCAAAGGGAGACTAACTTACTGATGCCATTTCTAAGGAAAGGTCATTCTGTAACAACTCCATTCTTCTCCTTTACACTTTAATTGCTAGCCCACTGCTCTTGGAGACAGGCTAGAGGGAAAATTCAGGTTGTCACACAGAATTATGGAATCATAGGATATTTTGGATTGGAAGGGACATTTAAAGACCATCTAGTCCAACCCCCACGCAGTGAGCAGGGATATCTTTAACTAGATCAGGTTAGTCAAAGCCTTATCCAACCTGATCTTGAATGTTTTTAGGAATTGGACATATCCCACTGCTCTGGGCAACCTTCTCCTTCCAGCATGACTCTCCTCACTTCCCTTTTTTGTTATCAGTCCCTACGATCCTCTCTACCCCTTACAGACCAAAAGTATCTAACATACGTAGTTACCCTTGGGATAAGAAATTAGTTCCTGGAGAACCCTTAGGGTCAAAACAGCTAGACTGCTACTCCCTCTAAGTTCCCTGTAGCACAGGTGACCAGCAGTCAGATTTTTCTTCCCAGCATGATTTGGGATTCGTTTTGTCTCTCCTCTTTGGTAGTTACCTGGAATTCAAAAGGCAGCAGCTGAGCTATCACTTAGCTATTTCATACACATATGAAAGCACTCACCCCTTAGTCTCTGCCAGTCAAAACACAGTTCAGCATTAAAAATAAAAGCTTTCTATCCATCAAAACAAACTTTGCCCATTTTGCTTATTCAGAATACCATAATACCTTGACCAAATCCCAGCTACAGGGAATAAAAAATAATAATAAAAAACTGAAATCTGGAGGAGAACTCAGGATTTCAGAATGCCCTAAGGGTGAATCCTACTGCCAGAAGGAAAGGACAGACTTCAGAATTAAGAAACCTGTGCCAAGAACACTAAACAAGTAACAATTTTTCACTTAAAACTAAGAGGTGAAATTGGCAAAAGGACTGCAGCTGCTGTAAATGCCACTTGTGTATGAGACTGTTAGTCACTTAACTGTCATTAGTAACCAAAGCATTTAAGGCTTTATAGTTCAAATGTGGCTTAAAGAGGGCTGGCAGGCAGTGGAGATTATGCAGTTCAGGTGGAACATGCATTCTGCCTGAGAAATTCCAATTCCTAAGCAGGCAGTTCTACCCTGCCCCAGTTGCAACCTCCAGACAGTTTTCAGGGGCAACATGTATCGAAAGCCTCAGCTTAAAAAGAATGAAACACAAAATACATTATCCAGGCAACAATAAGCATGTAGTCAAAGGCATTTGTGTCATCATTGCTTGCATGTGTGTCCAAAAAATGCTGAAGATGTAACAAGACCTGAGGAGCAAATAGAAGTTGTCCCTGATTCAGATGAGTTGATAGATCATTTTGCACTTCCTTCTAGTTGCTTCTCCTCATAATTGTTTGGCTTTTGCCTGAGCCAGGTTAGCTAGCTCCCGTTTTCATCCCTGTGTGCCACAGCTGTGGGATCACTGATTCAGCTGCATCAGAGAAGAATCAGGTACACAATCACCAACCTCACATCTCCTGCTGTTAACAATACCAGTAGTCCCATGCAGAGATGGAGAGCTGGTGCCCTCCTGAAAGGGAATTGATTGCCAGACACTGGGTCATTGATGACATAGCAAAGGATGGACAAGCACTCAGCAGGGGTGCACAATAGCCTGTGCACAACTAAAGTCCACCAGCAATGCAAACCTTTTTATTGCCTTATGGAGGAGAAGCTGCTCTTTCTGAAGATTAGCTTGCTTTATCATCTTTAATATATTTAGCTCCCTCCATCACTTACAGAGACAGCTTCTTGCTTTGGACCAGTTTTCTAATACCCATTCACAAATTCCATAGAAAATCTTCAAACTCAGGATATAATCCTCTTTTTTGCCTCTTACAGTAGATCTGGTCAAAGATTGGTTGGTGGATGGCTAAAGTAGCCAGGCTAGCTGCCATTACCCAGCACTTCAAAACTAGTAGTCCAGTTGCTTCCTATTATGTTCATTTATACAACTGAAAGTTGAATTAAAATTGAGGCACAACTTGATAAACTGGAATTGATAAGCCTTTCTTGGGAGATTGGACAAGTGTAGCCCAGTCTAACATGTGCCTGTTTCTGTCTTCACAACAGGATACCTGGACTCAAGACACCAACATGACTGAACGCTTTGACTGCCACAACTGCAAAGAGTCCCTGTTTGGTAAGAAATACATCTTGAGGGAGGACAGCCCCTTCTGTGTGAAATGCTATGAAAACCTTTATTCCAACACCTGCGAGGAATGCAAGAAACCTATTGGTGCTGACTGCAAGGTATGCAAGATTCATGTCTTGTCATGGGAATCTTGAAAAAGTTGCCTAGATATGTAGCTCTCAGTCCCAGTTCTTTCACCTGGAAGGAAACATTAGTCTAGTTAAATGGCTACCTAGGGGGTTTCTTTTCATGGGAGAGAATGCCTTCTGGACCCTGTATCTGTTCTTCACCACTTCATTTGGCAAGTTCTTTACTGAGCACATTAGAAATGGAAGAACACTCCTCTCTTCCCACATAGCATAGGATGATGTGACACCGGCAAGAATTAGGATCAGGAGAGCCCAGATGTCCATGGGCCTGGCTGGGGTACGGAAAGGTGGTAGAAGCTAATTTTGCCTACCTTTGGGTCAGAGGGATGTAAGCCACTGCTGGCTTACTGCTGACCACAACTCAATTGGCATCAAGAGACAAGGCATGTTCAAGAAAACTTCCATCCAATGGACCACAAAAATCTGGCTAAGGCTGACTCAAGTAATAAATCTGTTAGAACACAGAATAGTTAGCTTTTAAATACTGAATTATGATAGTGGAGTCTAACTGAAGGCTGCAAAGGAAAGAGCAGAGGCCTTACTTGAGCTTGCACTGCTAAACCACATGGTAATACCTACCTGACATAAATAAGGCATGACCACCTGTATTTCTTTTAAATTAATCAAAACAACTGGAGTTAATGCCAGGCTTACTCTGAATAAATGAAGACAGATTATATTTGATTCACCCAGCGCAGTGTCTGTTGAACTGCAACAGGCAGACTTCATCCAACATACACTCTCCCAGCTCAAAAATGACTCGTTTTAAGTGGGCCAAAAGTTTCACTAACACTCTGAGTTTGCACTAGAACAGCAATTTGCCTTGCATGGCCCCCACATTCTTTACTGGTATGAGAAGATCTGCAGTTTGGCTTCCTACTTTGCTGGTCCCTACCTCTAGAAGTACCAATTTGACCATATTATTGACACTATTGCTCTGTCACTGGTTCAGACACATAAAAATATGTGCTTACTCCGATATGGAAAAATAGATGTCTCATACCTTCCAAATCAATCAGAAGGAAAGCCCCTTCCAGAAGCCATATAAAGGTGACAATCTTTCATCTTCAGGACAAGGAACTGGCAATAACCTGTGCAAGGGTATGAAACTGGCAGCATTCCTGCAGCTCATAAATATTCAGATTAGAGAAGAGATAACACTGGCCTGACCTGAAAAAGCAAAGTATTTCTGCGCCTACTCCGGAATGTGCTTTTTTTTTTGAAGGTCTCTTTCTAATCCCCTTAGAAGACATTTCCATGTGTTGATATTCAAGAATTTTAAAACTTGGACCAGCTTTAACAGATCCCGGACTAAGTATTCAGGAATTAATCAGGCTGAACTTTTCAACCCAGATTTATAGATTTAGGGAGCGTGGGTGTTATCTGATATACTGCTGTTCTGTACATTCTAATGCAAAGCACATTCTATTAGCAGATAGGAAAAAACCCTGCTAATTGTCTCCAACATAAGAATATTTTATAGACACAAAGAACAAAAAATGTATGGGAAAAATACAGCTATAAGGTAGTAAGCAAAGATTTCTTAAAGAGTTATAAAGAGTACTAGAAACAAATGTGTCCTTTTTGTTTCTGTGACTGCTGATTGTGCCTGTCCATGCCTCATGTTGCAGCTTTTGAACTTGTTGACCAATTTTAACCAAATTCTAACAACTGGATAAAAGCCACAAACTTCAATTCCTACACACTTTCTGAAAAAAATTAAGAACAAACCCTCTTATTAATGTTCCCATTGTAAGGAAAACCAGAGTAGTTTTTCAATGACAGTCATAGTCGTACATTTGACTATAATTGTGAATACATTTGAAAGAACTCTTGTAAGTGTCTCAGCTTTAGTTTAGGCTTCAGTCGAAGCTTTTGCACTGTATGACTGAGGGTGATTCAGTCATGAAACACAAAGCCACAAAAGATCATGCTTCTGTTCCTCATTAAGGTGTATATATGCATGGATATATGAACACATATGAAAAATATGTATATGATTCTTGACCACTGTTTCTCTGCACTGAGAAGAGCTGAACTGAAAACACAGTTGAAATGCTTTTAATTTCCCTCCTACCAGCCTTCCCAATGAAAAGTAAGCCCAAAGGGTTACACCAAAGCAAAACAGGTGCTCACAAGAGGATAGCCAGCTCCCTGTCATCTCTGACATGACAGTAGTCTATCAACATGGGTGCACAGAATCAGCTCACCCAAGCTCAACTTAAAGCTGCTCAGACACTGGTAATTCTCCAACTTTGGCAGCACTGGGCTCTGAGGGGATCAGCCTGGTGCCAGATTGTACCTTGTCATTTAGTTACAGCACGGAAAGCCCACAAGACAGCTATCCTGAAGAATGGCTTTCTTTGGATTCACATCAGGGGAGAATTTGCTTCACTGCCTTTCTATGGAAATGTATGAGTAACTGCAAATGTAACTGAGTAATAACTTCCTTCTTTTTTATTTTAAACACACCTTTTTTTTTTTTTTACACCAAAAAAAACCCTGAATGACAACATAGGTCTGAAGGACACCTTTGAACTTAGGCCATTTTTTTTAACTATAAACAGTTCTAGCTGATGTTTATAAAACTTTCATAAACAGATTAAAAGCTTCATAGGCTGAGTGATAGGAGATACTGGCAGGCAAGAAAAAAAACACTATGCCACTTCTGTCACAGATACTACACATTATCCATATGCCAACAGGCTTCAATCAAAATTTACTCTTTCTAAAAAAAAATTGGCACTCATCACCTACATCCCTGGTGAATGCTCACCACACCTAGAGTTTCTTTCTGAAAATCCATTCATTTTGCCTCATTCACTTAACTGAAGCCTGACTTTTGGTTGATAATGGCTTTTTTACTAGTTTCCTTACAGGCCCCACAGCACAGAAACCATCACAAACACGGGAAATGCCTTCAGTAATCCAGTGTTTAATTCAATCCACAAGTTGGCCTTGGTAAACAGGAGGGTGTGAAAGCTCTCTGCAAAATGTGAGAATGAAATTAGAAGTGGATTGTGAGAACAAACTACCATGTCGGCATGCAGGTCAAATGGAATAAAAAGGGTCAGTCTTACATTCAGAATAAACAATGTGGATCAAGAAAGGGAGAATTTTATATTTTTAATGCTTAAACCTTGATCTGAATAGCAACACTATTTCAGTGCTCTACTGAACATCATACCAGCTGTTGTGAAGTGCAATGGTAAAGGAAACAGGCACCTTCATCTCTTCTCGTAAGAGTAGGGTGCTGTCTTAAGCACAGTATTGCTTATTTTTACCTTTTCTAAATGTATTTTTGATGGAAAAATGTGAATCTAACATATTTAAGTGATTTGCCTTGGGG
The DNA here is from genome assembly GCA_013400935.1 of Turnix velox. Lineage (NCBI taxonomy): Eukaryota > Metazoa > Chordata > Aves > Charadriiformes > Turnicidae > Turnix > Turnix velox. The sequence goes on from VZTY01003592.1 coordinate 674,426, forward strand.
TGTGCATGGCTAAAGTCTGTACAGCATTACCTTGTCATACCCCATTTCCTCTGCTCAAACTTCTGAAAAGAGCAATGCAGCAGGCATATATGGTTACTCTGCTGGTAATAATCTCTCTAATCTCCTTCTTCCTGTTGGGTCCCTGCAGGAAGCCAGTTCAGGAGAAAAGGTAATACAAACTGGCTTAATTTAACCTAGTCTTAGAAAGCCAGAGTAGAAGACAATAGAGTTGCAAGATATGAAGAGTCCATGCTTAACACAGTTACATGGTAACTCCAATCTTGAGGCTTTTCTAGTTTAAAAAACAGAAGTTGGCATCATCTTAGAGGCCAAAGGAACCATCCTGGATCAAAACTACACAGAACTATGGAGGAATTATCAAATGTGATTTTGCCAGCATTAAGCACAGTTCTCTTGACAAAGTTTTCATGACGTAATGAAAATAAATGAAAATAAAATTGCTTGAAAAGAATTTAATAGCTTTTCAGAACTGTAAGTTTCCCATCCATTTTGCAAGGGATGATTCTAAATAATTTTGGATACAAATAGGATCTACATTAAGCTTTGACACAGCATATACTAACAGTCAGTTATCTGACCTTGTACAAAGGACCTCTGCTTGGTCCACTCTGACCTCTGAGAAACATCCCACGATTCACTGCTCATGTGGTCATCCAAAAGAATGCTGAGTAGAAATTTTTAGCTGAGGCTGATTCTCAGATCAGGCTGAGAAAAGCTCCCATTCAAATCTAAATAGTTTTAGGAAGTGATAATCTCATTTTTTATCCTTAAATGATAACAGAGAAGGGAAGGATTAGTTTCCATGTGGAGAAGAAATGCAGCTGATTGAAGTGCTAAACATTTCTCCCCCCAAATTCTGCTGCAAAATTTAAGACTGCTCTGCAGAGACAGGCATTACTCTCTTCCCCTTCTCTTTCTTCTTGTAGTACATCTGGAACTGGTCTGGAGGTCTCTGTACTTCATCTGTTAAACACATCCAGGACAGACCTTGACCAAGAGAATCTATGCACATGCATCCCTATGTACATACACTGTTCTGCTCCTCAAATGCCAGGTTATGGTAATTCTTCATTCTCTTGTCTGTACTTTAACTGACAAGTGTCTTACTGCTTCTTACATGTGCTTTATCTAACAAGAGCACGTGGCTGCTAGTTTTGACACAAATGTGCAGACTGATCCCAGAAAGAGTCATCCTCCATATTTCTCCCAGGTAACACAGGAAGCTGCCATTAAAACTACAGTTTAAATATGTATCACCAAGGACTCCCATCTCTCAGGTTTCACAAGGCAGCTAAGAACTCATGCTTGTCAGTATTTTAAGGATAGAATTCATAATCCACAGTACTTAATTTATTAGTTCTACCTGGAAATCTGTGCAACAAACAGGAATTTGTTATATATCACTTGTACTGTCCGCTAGAACACATTTATTTGGGTTACAATGAGCTAGTGTAACCCAGAGCCACAGCTTATGTGCAAGCCAAGTTAGACACCAAACACACTGAAGCAGACCACACCTTTTTTACACTGATCTAAGAACAATTATGATACAAAAACTGTTTAATCAGTACCTCAGAATTCTTGCTTTAAATGTGACAGAGTGTTGAAGCAATATCCATCTCATCAGTCCAATATTCTGCTGCAGGCAAGCCAAAGCCAGACATCTTAGACCCCCTTTAGATTCAGTGCCACTATCTGTTATAATCATCCAAAGTAGTTAAAGATTATTCAAATCAGTCAAATCAGTCTGTATTTTGGGTACATCAGGCTATAGCCTGGTATTTTCACCTACCCAGCTAGTGTCCAGAAAAGCTGCCATCATAACTAACTTGAGGGTTAAGCCTTTCATCACTAACCTTTGTCTTCAATACTCTTCTAAAAGGCACACACCCTCTCTAGGGTATAATTCTATTGATAAAACCAGACAGAACAAAAGCAGATATCAGCATATGAATTTTGGAGGTAAAGAATAGCTTGCAGTGTATTGCAAAAGGAAGAGAGAGGTATCAGGTGGGAAAGAGACAAGAGACAGAACACCAGACCTGTTGTCATTCAATTTTCTAGGAGGCAAGTTTCCCATTTTAGAAAATTCTGTTGGCTTATGCTGTATTTTTCTCTTGAAAATATTACTCCCCTCTGAGATCAGGAGTTTAGGATGTTCAACTTCATTTTAGGAGTAAAAAAATGTAAATAATTTGCAAATATGGGCTTTCTCCATTTTGCTATCAGAAAAGATAAAAATTTTACAGTACATAAAAATTTTACAGTACATTTGGGTTGCTAGCAGAAACAGACAAACTGAATAAACAACTGCCTGAAAGCTGCAAAGTAAAGAGGCTAAGATCACCTACAGCAGACTGGAACCACCAAGATGAAAAACACATCAGGTACCAATTGTTACACACAGCTTCTTAATAAAATTTTGTGAGTAGCAAAGCTGTCCAAACAAAAAGTCTTTATTGCATGGTCTAACTCTGATTGAAGCTGCTACAGTTTAACAAGCTCCCACACATCAGCTGAGACAGGCAAAGCTATTTCAGGGTTTCCTGTTAGCTATTTATGAGAACAAAGCTACCGCAGACATAACGTGGTTATTTTAGGTTAATCTAATTCCACAGTATCTTTTGATTGCTCTGAGCTAAGATGGCACATTTGGAGTTCCCTGTCATGTACGACTGACATAGAGCTGTATAGGCCAGACCACATTTGAATGCTTTGTAATGTTTTCAGCTAAACAACTAAAAAATCTGATATTATACAACTCCTTTTTTTCCTTCATTAACCAGATTAATTTGATGCTTGTATCACAGTGGATCTTGAGCTGAGAAATTATTTCTGCAGAATTTGTATACCTCCTATTCATTGCAAAACTAGCCACACACACTCCCACCTTAAACCAAAGCCTATATTTTGGGATACACTTTCTTGTAATGATCTAAGCTCCATTTTGTTTTAAGTTCACCAACTTAACACCTTAATTTGAATCTTGAAAGGCACAATCCATCCCTTTAGGTCACAATTTTTAGAAGGATCAAGTTTTTTAAGCAGTAAAAGTACCACTGCAGAGGGTATCTTAAATCCTTAGGTGTCCATGCTAATCCCATGGCCAGAGTGTTTTGGATCATTGTCTGCAGATACAATGCAATCTCTCATCTTCCAGTCTGCATCATGTTTGAAACAGGTAAACTAAAACACGAGAGTCAGTAAAAATAAGTTTCAGTGAAGAATAAAAGGAATGGGGATCAGACCAATTTCACCCTTGGTATAATCTGCTGAACTGAGTAAGTGCCAGACAATAATTGGGAAAGGATTTCTGTCCAGGCTGAATAGCTATGAAATCAACATTAGCTAAGACAAGTAGGGGAAGTGCATTATCATCTGCAAGGTCAACAAGTTTCAATCTCACTCAGAACCAGGCATCTATTCTCAAAGGGAACATCAAAACTAGTTCTTCCTCTGCCACAGACAAAAAAAATGAAGATTATCTTAAACTGAAAAAGGGTCGATAATTGTTGTGAGCTGTTCTTGGTTACGACAGCAGAGTAAGCTCATCTTCATCATAACATTTTATTTTCTTGTTTACTTCATTCTGCTTACTCTGTGGTTTTGGATTTCTGCAGGATCTGTCTTACAAGGACCGCCACTGGCATGAGACCTGCTTCCACTGCTTCCAGTGCAAGAACTCACTGGTGGACAAACCTTTTGCTGCGAAAGAGGAACATCTACTTTGTACTGATTGTTACTCCAATGAATACTCTTCCAAATGTAATGAGTGCAAGAAGACTATTATGCCAGGTTAGGATGCTCACTTTTTGGACAAAATAAAGATTAGGCTAAATATCAAGCCCAAAGTCAGCAAGTTTTTCCTTGACTATCTGAACTTCGTAAAATAAAGTCGATGGTGCATGACAAGTCATTTCCCTGAGCAGAATACACAGTTTTCATAATAGAACATGATAGAACTGCTAATCACATAAAGTGCATTGCTCTTGAAATTTATGTTTATTTATTTTAGCATTTTTATTTAAGGAATGTATAATTTTCTACAATAGTGTTCATTAAAATGTTTTTCATGGCTGGACAACTAAAATCAATTTTTCCTGTCCAATCCTGACTTTGTATTTTGTCTTGATTGGACCTTCACTGCTTGAAGATCAGAGGCAGATTGGAACTTTAACAGCTTGCTTAATTCACAATATATCTTTTTATGTAATTACTTGAAAATTGGTCAAAGTGCCCCTAAGATCTCACCTGAGCACCAAGATATGAAGAAACCGGAAAGAGCTACTTTCTTTATCAATATAAAACATGAGGTTATAGTAGTAGATTGCTAAAACCTCATCTTCTTATGTTAATACTCTGTGATGATTTGAGGGCTTAAAGTGGAAGGAATATTGAACTAGAAATAGTATTTTAAAAGGCAGTTTTAAGAATCCACATACTCCATAATTATTATTAATATAATTTTCAAGTAAAATTTTTCTTTGTCTGGTTGATATTGGCAACCTTAGACAAAAGTTGAAAACCCCAAAGTTGTGCATCTAAGGTGGAAAAATGAGAGCTTGATGATGAAGCTGGATGTAACCATGGAAACAGCAATGATGTTTGAAAGCAGATGGCCCTAAACACTCAAGATGGAGTTGAGGCATCTTCTCCTATGATTCCATCTGCACCTGTTTTTACTGATAAAGCACTAACAACTGACATGTCTGGGAACAGCCATTGCTAGTTTTAAAGCTGTATTATTAAGACTTAATCAAATTCACCTCATAGACAGTGAACTTCTTTACTAAATGGATCTCTTTTTCCTGTTTTTCCAACTATGGACTGGCAAGTAGCAATGGAGGCTGGATTTAGCAACTCGGAGAACCCTTTCTTCTCTTATAATTACAAACAGAATAAATCCATTTTTAGAAAGTTTTACAGGCACTAACTGGTCTTTAGCTTCTTTCTGAAGATAGCAGTGATGTGATCACATTCAGAGAGCAGTACACTCAGCATGTATTTTCCACTTACTCAGAACACCATGGTAGTACAGGAACTACTGCAGAGCACCACAACCACCAACTGAAGCATAATTCATTTTGAAAGAACCAGCAAGTGGTTGGGTACCCTTTATGGATAACCTTTATGAAGCAAGTTAATACTACACTTGCCCTTTGCTTTGCTCCACTAAATGTGCAATTTAGATTTAATAAGGCATTATCATGACAAGCCCATTAAATACCAAAATAACTATAAGCTTGATAGTTTTGTCCTTCTGCAAACTAAATCCCCACTGGCTCCAGTGCAGAAGCTAACTACCATGCAAAGCTGGTGGGGGCATGAAATAGCCTCTGCTTTGTAGCTGTGCAACAAATTGCCTCAGCCAGAAGTTGTTCAGTTGATGCTCTGGTCTCATTACAGGTACTCGGAAGATGGAATACAAGGGCAATAGCTGGCACGAGACCTGCTTTATCTGCTATCGCTGCCAACAGCCCATTGGGACAAAGAGTTTCATCCCAAAGGACAATCAAAACTTTTGTGTACCCTGCTATGAAAAGCAGTTTGCCATGCAGTGCGTCCAGTGCAAGAAGGTAGTGCTCTTATTTTACTTACCTAAAACCTAAGTGACAGAAGTCTATCCCACATTATGTCCAATTAGGTAGAATTACTTATTTTTCTACCTGTATTAAAAGAATCAGAATCAACTGATTTTAAGAGATGATCTATTTTCAGTTACTGTTCTGCAGTGGGTATTTGTTACAGTGAGAATTCTTATAATCAGGGTTAAAGATCCTTTGGTCTGAAAGAATGCAGAAAACACATTGAAAAAAAAAAGAATATAAACTCTGTAACTCTGCAGTGGAACACACTCATTCTAGTACAACCCATCATATACCCAAACATGATGTGCCGATGCTAACCATTTTTTAATATTCTAAGTTCAAGAAAGAGAAATAAAGTTTACATAGAGCAAATGCTGTTCCTAAAATAAATTATATTAAAATATATGTCCAGGAGTACTACTTTCTAAGCTAAAGACCTTTTGTTTGTGAATTGCCTAAATTCTACACACAGAGGCAAAGATACAGATGAATATATGTATTAGGTAATATAATCACAGCCTAACTCCCAGGGAATCTCCTTTAGTGAAGAAAAATTAAAATTTTACAACCTTCTTAGGAACACCCGAAGCAGCAAAGTCAAGGGATCTGGTTTTGTAGGCAAATACTTGTTATAAGAGATAAACTCTGAAGTCTGGAAAAGCAAAAAGCAAAGACTTCAGCTAAAATTCAAAATAAAATAGTCTTTGTCAAGAAAAGGAACAGGGAAGTTGAAACATGTAAGTTAGTTCCTTCCCCATGCAGAACAGGACAGGTGAAGAAACCGAGATGAATCTTGGCACATGAATGTGAAAAGTGACATACAGAGACTAGCTCTAAAAATAAAGAAGACAATTCAGAGTGAGTTTATACAATATACGGAGAATAAAATAATGAATTGCTTGCTTTTTCCAAGGTCAGCTCCCGGCAAAATGAGGATTTTGCTGCTGTTAACCCTTCTTCCCTCTCCTCCCACCAAAAAAAACCCTGCCACTCTCAAGCAAATGTTTTTTATCTTACTTTCCATAAAATAGGCTATTACTACAGGAGGTGTCACTTACCGGGAGCAACCATGGCATAAGGAGTGCTTTGTTTGCACTGGGTGCAAGAAGCAGTTGTCTGGACAACGCTTCACCTCCAGGGATGAGTTTGCCTATTGTCTGAGCTGCTTCTGCAACCTCTATGCCAAGAAGTGTGCTGGGTGCACAAACCCAATCAGTGGTAGGTATTTTTAATTCTTTAAATGTTGGGGGTTGGTTGGCTGTTTCATTTCTTTTTGTTTTTTTCAGTGAACGGCTTCTTGTATTAGAAATGGTTCAATAATTTATTCTCAATAACTAGAAAGACTCAAAACCCTTTACAATTTGAGACACATGAAATCAAATACTTATGATGCCTGTCAAGTGCCTAATGAAAAGAAATGGAAGAGTTCCACAAATCTAAGTTCCTCCCTTTTCATGTGAATTTCATGGAACATATAGACCCAGTACCAGAACTACGTGTGAAGCAGGATACCCATGTTCAGTACCTCATTCCACTTGTGTTTATGAGGAGGACCGCCAACCTCAGCAACAGCTGTCCCTCTGCCAGCAGAAAGTGTCCAACTAGCTTATGCTTTAGCTCAGGGCATTTCTTCCCTGACTTTCAAGAGAGCAACTGAGGAATCACAAGGCTTTTATATCCTGCTTTCCAGCACAAAGTATTTCAAGCAGCAACTGCTTAGAGCCTTACTCTGAAACTCTTACTGTAAAAATATAGCCTCCTTTCTAAAGTAATCAGCATTTAGTGGCATGACCTATATAGTCCAAGGCTGCAAATCTGAGTTCTGATTGCACCATTTTCTCTCATTACTGCTCTGCCCTTGCACTTGTCCCTTACTAATCTAAGGTTGGCTGCTTAGCTCCTAGAGAAGTCAATGCATAACACTGTGTGAAAGGCATTTCTCTAAATGTTGCAGTCCTTTCTATCACATGCACTTGGTTGTTTTTCCAAACTTTGCTGCTGAAGGCCAAACAAAAATGCCTCACATCACTTAAGAGACTTATCCAACTAAATCTTTTCATTGACTTCTACCTCATCATTCCAATGCATCACATTCATATGGCATGTAATTTCTGAGGTTAAGCAATAGATAATTACTACTAAGGTTCTTTTCTCTTTTTTCCTGTACAACTTCAATACTTCTTATGATGACCTCCATAGCCTCATAAACTTACATTTTTTGCAGAATGCAAAGCTATGAATCACATCATGACACCACCTGTCAGACTACTTTTTTTAAAGACTTCAATGCAGTTTTACAAAACAGGATTAACTTACTTGGATGATAAAAAACATACATAAAAAGCTATCAGAGTTCTGCTCAGGGACATCCGCTTTCCTTTTCTTCTGCTGTGTATCATAGTGCCATCCCTTCAAAATTTATTTCTGCCATTATCACAGCCTTACTTCACTAACTGGAAGAAACAGAACCATTTGAGGATAAAAATGTTACTTGCTGCAGAGTAAAGGTGCTAAAATCAGCACAACAACAAATAAATTTGCCACAATGGCGTTTTTCCACTCCTGTATGTCAGATAACCGCAGCCATCCACAAGGGGTGTCAGAAACAGCACCACTTGGCAGCTGAAATGCAATTTTTTTTCTGGTAACAGAATGCTTTTGGTTTTCAAACAGGACTTGGAGGAACCAAGTACATCTCCTTTGAAGAACGGCAGTGGCATAACGATTGCTTTAACTGTAAGAAGTGCTCTCTCTCCTTAGTGGGTCGTGGCTTCCTCACAGAAAGGGATGACATCCTTTGCCCTGAATGTGGGAAGGATATTTAAAGATCAGAGTAAGAGGTGAGGAAAAGGCAGGAAAGCTGAGCTTGCAATATGTATTCTGAAATACACGGATGTTCAGAACTAGCTTTGCCACTCTGTTTTTGCTGTACTAATAACATCACTTAACCTTTTTCTTCAAATCTCTGAATCTGGAGGCAAAACAAGTTCAAAATCTTTAGCAGCGATGTTGGTGTTTAAGATTTCTACAGCTAACAAAAACTAATGCAAGATGGGTGTTACTGACATAACATACTCTTTTTTGTGTTTTTTTTTTTTAAATTTTATTTTCTTTACATTAAATATTCCAGTTACAAGCAAGTGATACAGCTCAAGGATTACAATGGTGGCACACAGTACAATTCATAGATGGATATTTAGAGTGAAACCCTCAGCCCTCTGAAATCAATGGCAAACACCATTCAATTTCAGTAAGGCTGCAGTCTCACCTCAGTGTTCTTGAGCTATGTGACTAGTGTGTGCTGTCAAGTGTGTAGGAAGACTGCAAACGTAGAGGGTGTTCCAGTGTACAAGGATTTGTGCCATGCCACAAAGAGATAATGAAAAAAACAGTTGAGGTGGGAGTGCTTCATAACAGGTACATACTTTATTGCATGACTAGCTGATCATTGTGTGAAGTACAAGTTCTGATCAACAGTGTCAGTATTACAGTTAGTTGACATTACACTGCAAATTGTACTTTTCAAAAATAAAATAATTCAAAATAGAATTGTGATTGTGCTTTAATTGTATTTACATATTAGATATTTACAGATGAAATGCTTTCACAGTATGAAGAAACAAAATGTAAGAGCTGGGCAAACACAACCCTTTCTGCACCCAGTCATTATGAGTCCATCCAGACAGTCCCCACACAGATCCTGCTGATGTTGTAGTCTTCTACTAACTGAAATCAGTGGAAAAATTGTCAGCAAGACTGAACAACTGTATGAAAATACTGAATCAACTGCAGCTGATAAAAATCAAAATCAAAATATTACTGTTCCCAGAAAGCAAGGAGGTCAAGACAAGGCATTTAATCTTTGCAAAAGTGAGAAATTTAACCTCTATATAACAGGACTTTATTTTTGTTCTGTATTATAATAGCCAATACCCTCTGCTCTAATATAATTTCTGCTACATGTTTGCTGCAAAGGCAACTGTCAGCAATAGTAAGCTGGCAGAACAATAAAATCAAAAGGAAACAATTTAAAGGAAGATAACTGCTTAGCCAGGAGAAGAGAAAGCTCCAGGGAGACCTCATAGCAGCCTGCCAGCCCCTCAAGGAGGCCTACAGGAAAGCTGGGGAAGGACTGCTTGCGAGGGCATGTAGCCTAAGGATGAAGAACAATGATTTTAAACTACAGCAGGGCAGGTTTAGACTAGACATTAGGAAGAAGTTCTTCACCATGAGGGTGGTGAGGCACTGGAACGGGTTGCCCAGAGAGGAGGAGGAGGGTCCATCCCTGGACATTCAAGGCCAGACTTGATACGGTTCTGAGCAACCTGATCTAGTGGAAGACATACCTGCTCACTGCAGGGAGGGTCGGATCAGATGACTTTGAAAGTCCTTCCAACTCAGCATATTCTATGAGTCTCTAAGGAAACTTCAAGAAATATCATCAAGTTATGCTATTTAAGGTTTGGGTACACCTTCCAGATGGAATTCATTTATATTCAGCAAAAGAAGCAATATGTCACACTTCCAAGAGGAATCTTCAGCTGTGTAAAGAATAATTAAGAGTATGCTTATTCTGTGTGTAATAATAAGGTAGGGAAAGTTTTGCTCCTAGTTCCTGCTACCAGTCCTGAATTTGTCTTTTTTTTATCAAGGGTAAAGTGTTCACAAGCCTCTCATTAATTCAAAAAGATCAACAGATGCATCATGTCAGATCCACTTTACGCCATTTGAAGAAATTGTGGCTTGCTGACATTTCTGAAGTGCACACTGTGCTCATTTGATCTTACTGAATAACTAGATTCCATCCTCTGGTGACCTCATCCATTAATAAATAAATAGCCCTAATATCCATTCCTACATCCCAAAGGAGGGCAAGCACCTCACCCTCTCCTCTAGGGTCTGGCAGACTCCCAGTGCACTGTAGCTCTCCCTTTTCTAACTTTGCAGAGAGAAGGATTACTGTTAACTAAAAGTATAATGGAAGATAGTGGGAGCAGTGTAGTTTGCATCTTGCCCCACAAGTGCTATAGCAGATGGCGATTATGGTCCCAGCTTCAGGGTAAGGTAGGTAAAACATGACAAGGCTGGAAAGCACACTGGCCTGAGAACAAGACTGTTACCGTGCAATAGCAGTATCATGCCATCATTCCATTGTACTTCTACATATCACTCCTTAACATATACTGACACACACATGCTCCTAGCAACCCAAACTATAACAAAATATAGCCTAGACTCTAAACCACTGCCAAGAAGCCACCCACAAGAGAGAACTCCTACCAAACTTTAACACTTGAAGTGGAAGGACCAGCACTTCACATGATACTAGCTGCTGCTAAAATGCCAAAGTATCTACTGCACCTTTTATCCTGTAAGTTTTTTCTTAAATTCTCATCACTGAGAATCTACAGAAATGTAACTATATAAAATGAACAACCTCAATTACGCCACAGAAACAAGTCAGCACTACTTTGCTTGCTTTTAATTGAGTTTATTTAAATAGGATAAAGCTACTTAAAAGACAACTCTTTACATACAAAATGTACATTACGTTAAAGTTTGCTATACTCAAGTACAAAAACTGCACAAGTGTTTAGTAAAAGGGAAACAGCACACAGTATTTCAAAACATACACATTCTTTACCATTTTACATCATTTGAGAAGTGTCTTTTACATCACAACAGTGAATGGAGAACTGCTGTCAGTAATGAATTAAGCTACATTTTTTGGTTTCAATATTAACCAGTGTTAAAAATGTAAACAAGACTACAGTTCACTACTGACAGCTTCTTTCAGTGAGTTACCTAGGTGAATTCGGAAGTTGATTTTGGTTTTGCTATACTAAGTCTGAGAGTGTTATTATATACCATCCATATGTAAAATGGATCTAAAGTGGCTTCACTCTGAGCCGTTGAGATTTAATAAAAAATATCCATCAACTTAATTAGATCTCTGCCTTATTAAGGCACTACCAACAATGCAGACCAAACACCAAGTTTCACAGAAAACCAATATCCATGTTAAATTATCAAAGGAAGAGAAAACAGGATGGATGATGGGCTTTTATTAAGAACCCAAGTACAGACACCAATGCCCTCAAAGTACTTCTTTGTCTTCCTATCCCTGTCCCTCTCCAACTGTTAATAAAGTGAAAAAGCACTAGCCTGCATTCCACAGGTTCTCGCCATATTTTATAAGCATGACTGTAACGAGGAAAACAAGCAAAGTTGTTACCTCAGCATTTTTACACTTGTGCATGTATAAAATACGCCCATGTATTTAGGCAAACATGGCACTAATCCATTCACTACTTCCTCTCAAAGATTCATATCAGTCTAACAACATACTTCCATCCATGCACTTCTTACTTCACATGCCAATAAGAGAAACTTCAATTTGAAGTAATGCTGTTAAATAGTTCATCTCTTATTACCAACCTAACCTTCACTGTAAATCCTACAGTCCTGTTTTGTGCAACAAAAAGGAAAAAAAAATTGTCTTATTAGCATAATGGTCAGTTCTCTTATCTAAATCAATTATATTTTGGAAGGTGAGACTTTTGAGATCACTCTGAATCTCAATAGCTATTTTAACTATTTCATTAGAAGAGAAACAAAACTGAATCTTATCGATATAAAAAATAAAAACCATATTTATATGTATGAATCATAGGGACATGCAGGAGATGAACTACAGCAATCTTGAAAACTAAGTGTGAGTGGGTCAGTATATGGTAACATTATTACCTTACAAAGAAGTAATGAACTACTTGGTACACAAGAGTAGATACTCTTAAGGTGACTGGTGATAATGACTCCACCTTTACAACAGGGAACTTTTAAACTTGTTAAAAACTTCACAGCAATCTAAGTCCCTGTAAGATTTTAAAAAAGAGCTGTACTTAAACTGTTTAAATATGACTTATCTGTTTGAAAATATGGAAGTAATATTTATTTTTCAAGCACCATTGGCTTCTTCATGGCCATGTAACATGCTGGATTTTCTTCTTCGCTTCCGTAGGCTTTAGGTCATTCTGGAATACAAGAAAATATAAAAGTATTCTTACATACACTGACCAAGTATAAGTTAGCAATTAAGCTCCCATGTTAAATCTGCTACTGCTGTATTCAGCTCCATGCTGCTACAACGGCTTTCTTTTGCCATCTTGTGGAGAAAGTCAAACATTGCAGAACTTCTCTAGAGAAGATAAAGCCCTTGAATTTTAAGCAAATCAGGGATGTCTTCCACTTTTACTTAATTTTACCAATTAGTTATGCAAAAATATCTTTCAATTAGGCAGCTTAGAAAGAAGTCAATATTGACATTTTAAAACACATTTCTAAAATTATTGTCTTCTTAAAATACTTGTTGAAATAGGATTGAATAAGAAAAAAAAAACCGTACAACTAGGAAACCAATTTTGTCAAATAGTAAAAATGTTAGGAAAAAAGAGAAGGAAAATTAGATCTTCCTTTGTAATAGCCTGTATTAAAAAGTGAAACAATTGCCAAAGCTTCAGATGAATATATCCTTCTCGTCCTGGCCCAAGAAATGAGAAAAAAAATCAAGCAAGTCTGATGTAAAACACTGGGAGATCAAAGCAGTGAAAAAATTACCTTTCACCATCTAAAAAAAAAAAAAAACCAACTAAGAAACTACAACTTTAATAGTTTATACAAAGACAGAGTTTTTGAGAACATTCTGCAACACATAGAGATCTCCTCTCCTTAAGAGTTTAAACTGTATGTTATTTACAGCAATCCAGTGGATTGCAACCACTGAAAGGCTGAAGGGAATTAGACTCAAAGATCAGATAGTTTTGTGCTATCCAGCACAAGAACTTCAGTTTTCCTTCAAAGTCAAATAATAGTCATATGATCAAAATTGTCACTACTGTCATTATATTAAAAATACATCAGGCTTTACACTCTTCAGCCATTTGCCAAGTGTACTGATTCTGGCTGGATGCACTCCAATACCACAATTTTTCATTTCAAATTACAAAATAAAAATAAATCTATACCACACATCTGCCCAAGTTCGAATGTGCCTGGCAGACACTAACCAAGGCATGACTAAACTAGCCACTATTAACTTGAACAACATGAACTGTGGCTAAGCCAAATGTCAGAATTCATAGCTTCCAAATGTCAGTTGTAGAGTATCACTTGAAAGTGTTCATCACGGCGTCTACATAAATTAAAGAAGCTTGATACAATAATGAGAAAACAGAAGTCAGGTCTGGTGTGCTGGGAAAATTTTTATCTGTTTAATTGTGCACTGCATACTAAAGCTCCTCCTGCAGCTCAACTGAGAACAAGTATTCTTATTTATTCCTTTGAGAAGCCCAGACTTACTCCAGATATTCCCATATTGCACTGGAAATGTGAAAGTTTCTTCATCTGTACCATGAAGGAATGTAACACCAATAAAACTTATCTCTACCTTGCAGCATGTTTTAAAGAGGTGATGACACACTGCTCTTTGCTCATGGATGAGCCCTTGAAGACTAATCACTGTTAAAATTAAACACTGTTACATCTTTCTCCCCATCTAGCAGAAGCATTCACCACCACCACCTGCACTTTTGAAGATATGTCCTCCTCAATTCACATATCCTGCCTAATCTCTTCTCCCATCACTTCAACCATCATCCACATTCTGCCTCCATCACTAGTACAGTTTTGTTCTCTACAGAAAAGTTGTTTGTAGTTGAATCTAACTTGCAGAAAGAAAGGCATTATTCAAGATCTCAGCATGTCTTTCTTCTCATCTTAAAGAACCCCAGGTAACTGATTAAGATCACTCTGGCTCAAAATGAGCACTCAACCTTTGGCCTCTCACTTCAACTAGCACTGTCACAGCTTCTCATTCAGATCCCCAACTGAGGCAGCCTGTCCAGATTTTCACATCAAATTTCTTCACTTGGCTTGCCATTTCTTACAAAAGAAGCAAAACAGATGGCTTTCTTCCTCTAAGGATATATTCTACAGCTCTCAGCATCCCCCTTCAGTTCTCATAACATCTCTTCCTTCAGTTTGACAAATGAAAGCTTGTTCTGCTCAGCCAGTCAAGCGTTATTATCATAAAAGTTACCATTCCATTTTCTGTTTCCCTACTACAAACAACAGAACATCTTTCCTCCCTTCGACGTTGTTTATATTTTTTAGTACCTTTTCTCTCTCTCAGACCTACCAGTTGGATTGTGTTTTATGCCACTGCTACAAGCACCACCTACTTACCTACACTATTACTTACTTAGCCATTTTAAAATGACATGCATGTTTCTAAAAAGCTGCCTCTCCCATGCAGGAGTTTACCATGAACATGTACAAAGCACTTGATTTCTGTGCTTCAAATTTTCACAAGCCAGTTACGTCTAGTTTCTCTACTACATACTCCAAATTTAAATAACCCCAGGAAGTCTTATGAGGGTCTACTTTTGACTCCTGCAAGTTCCAATTACAAAAAAAAAAAAGCTGCAAAACAAGATATTGAACATACATACCGGCAAATCAGATTCTTCTTTTGGAATAGTCCTCTTTAACTTCACCACAGTAGTTCCTGCTACTGGAGACAAAGGGTACACCTTCAGATTACCCAATACATTGCTGTTAGTCTTTGCAGCACTGTTCTGCTTAGCTTCATTATTTCTCATTCCTGGCTTAGTGTCCTCTGATAAACTAGAGGCTGAAATGTATGTTGAGGCATTTGAAGGAACTGATAATCTTCTAACAGTGTTGGTGGTGCTTCCAGCTGGAGGAGGCTTGAGGCGATCAGCAGCTCCATTCTCTGTCTTCTTCACCTTTATGCTTGTACTTGTTGAATTGCCGTCAAATACAATTAATGGCCGTTTCCTTAAGCCTTCCACCGTTGTAATGCTGAGAATACAAATTGTGAAATTCTCAAAAAACACAAGCTAAATGATCCAAAAAAAGCACATCCAAGACATGAAAATGAAATTAATCTTGCTGAAGTAAAAACATATCCCAAAGTACTAATCTTAAACTCTCAACTGCTCCAAGCTTAGGCAATAGAAATTGCTTCCAAAATACAAAGTGAAGAGGGAACAGTATTCCTCAGCAAAAAGGGTTGTGTGAGGAGCTTTCTAGACAGAGAATTACAGTTGTACAAGGGAAGACTGTATGCTTATACCACTGCAATTATTCCAGAGTACGTAAACACATAACAGCTGTTAAGTATTTCAAAAGGTGAATATTTGAAAAACTGTCCACTACCTTATCTACAAAATCAGCATCTAATCTTCCAATCCTTCTAAACCTGTTTCCACTGTTACTCAAAATCATTATGATAATCTAAATGACTGTTAGATAAGGAATGAAAACATTAAGCAGAAAAAGCATACCTGTTTTCAAAAAAGCCATCCTTGAACAGGAATCGTGAGGTGATTTATTGACTTTGTGCCTTTAAGCCTATGTGCAATCAGAGCTGGCCAATTCATTATCAACTGCTTTATAGGAATATTATAAAGCTAGTATCAAAACAGTAGTACCAGAAAACATCCTGATGCCAAAATATAAATCACAAAGTCATAAAAGCTCACCCTAAATTAATTTAGAGTTTTTTAAAAAGGTATTGCTCCAGAATGACAGAGAAAGTCTAAGTTTAACAAATAAAATGATCAAACCACCATTGAGTTCAATAATATTCCTGTTTAGAACCTTAAGTTACCAGTACACCCTTACAGTTTAGTCAGGAGTAAAAGTTGACCCACAGTGTTTTCAACAATGAAATATATTCATTAATTTGTAATAAATGAATTTGACAATATATATGTTAGGTATCTCAACAGACTTCAAAATAAGACACCAGAAACTTCACCTGTTTAACTAGGAACAGCATTAGATCAGCAGTTACTGATAAAACTAAACTATTAAGAAATTATACATTGCCTGCACAATCTCTTTCAAGACATGGGGGTTCTTTAAAAAGAAAAGGCGACGAACAAAAGGGGTTGGAATTTAAGAACCCACAGAGCAAGAGACAGTTCAGCTCTTATTCAGCTTTGCTTCCACATTACTATCTGAGCACAACAACACATGCCACATAATCCTCCTCTTTTTCTACTCATCCAGTTCCCGGAACAGATAGAGACAAAGAGAGAACTTTAATTCATTTGGGACTTGTTTGGAAAGAGGACAGACACAACTCGTTGGCTTTTAGATAAAGTAGATGCAGTTTCTAAGAGAGCTTTTGCTCACTTTGATTTTGTCCAAGGATTTATTCAACACTCCTGATAAGGAACACATACTCCCACAGCCTTTCTGGAAAGCCAGTTCACAAACTATGTGAAAAAAAAAAAAAAATCTCTTTTTCAGTCACTTTGCTTAGCATTGCAAGTCTGCTTTTCCTATGGAGATTTAAATTTTTTTTAAATTCAGCGTGGTGAGGACTGGAAATTCAGGAAGTAACTGCAATTCTAGAAGGATATGTATCTACTCCAAACTGAAGTTTAGAGTTGTAGCACTTGTACAAGTGACCACATGGTACAATACATACAACATTTCTGTAAAAACACTTTTGGAAAGTAACAAAATCAACAACTGTTATGACTCGTTTCTAGATATATGGCTCACAGAACACCAGAGAACTGTGGGTGTGACATTCACTTTCTTTAGATAAAGTACAGGCAGTTTAAAAACTTCAGGTTAGCCAGCACTTTTCTGAGGGAGGACACAGATGCTATCTAACAGCTAAAAAGAACCATCTAGGGATGATGTCCCCTCTGTCAAAACACACTCTCTGAAACCTAGATTTCAACGAGTATCTATTACACCCTAGAGAAACATTGCACCCATACCTTGGGCAGGACTGAATGGAAGGCAAGCTCTAATCCTGTTGTTTACTTTGTAGTTCATGGTAAAGAATAGGTTACTGCATTCTTAGTTCTTATCTGACTTGCACCGTATCAATCTCACAACACCTAGGAATCTGGTTTCATTTTTAAAACAGAAACACCAAGTTCTACTTCCTCCTCTGCATAATGACAGACTAATACTTGTGATCCAGATTTGAGGTGGCACACTCCGTAGACTGTAACTGTAAAATGTGCAGTAGCTGTACAAGATTCATTAACCAGGCAAATAAAGATTAAATAAAATACATTGTCCCTGAATTCTCCAAGTGTAGCCCAGTAAAAGCTAAATTACCTTTTGTTCTGACTTTTTGACTCATTTTGCTGTCTTTTCTTTTCCATCATTTTCCCCCATCTAGTTTTTGGCAAGTCACGCTGAGGCAGGGGAATGGCATGCTGAATATAAAGATCCGTGAGACCATCTTTGTCCATCTTTTTATCATTTTCAACCAGTATATTCTTCTGTGGAAAACAAAAGATAACAGTTATTAAGACAAAGCAAAAGCACCAGCATCTCAGTGACATAACATCCTTTTTCAAAAGTCCCTTTAAGATAGTGTATTGGGCACAAACACCAGGGTCTCATGAAGGGTGGCCGGTGTGGAGAGGCCAAAACCAATGACAGCTTGGTCTCCTACCATTCTACTTTCCAGCTTCTCTTGTTTCTGCATGGATTACACTCATTCCATCCCTTCAGTAAGGCAATGGGAAGCACAGGATTGTTTGGGTCACAGCACAAAGGTTTAATTTCCCACTAGTTATAAGCACATCTCTTCATGTATCTCCTTGCGTGTCTCTTCCTCTCTGTTCTCTAATGTCTCCAGCTCCTGGTGGCTGCTGCTCTTTATTCAGCACACTTGATCACAAGTGCCAGGAGCTCCTCTGCTTGAAATTTTGGGATGTGATGGCTTGTTTCCATAACTATCAGAGTTAGATCCAGTTGTGACCTGTTCCAGACAGTTTATCACCTTTGTCTACACAGGTCAGCCCTGCAGCCCCTCCCTATCCAAAGCCCTGCAATTTTACCCAATGAAAGTAGTAGCAAAACATAAAAGGAAAAAGTTATGATTAACATACTGTTGATGACTGACATTTTCATGATATTTTGTCCTGTTTTGAGGTAAGACAGAACCTATTTTCTAGTTTGTACCTCCACTTTTTAGCTAGGTCTCTTCTGACTGACTAAACTCTGAAATGAATAGCATATTGTTCAGAAACTGCTCTCAAGAGTGGTAAGGCCAGATTACACCACAGAATGGTAAATGAAAGGCTCTTGTTTACACTTAATACTATAGCAACCAAAGTCAGTTTAATTTGTTATTTGCCCTGCTGGAGGATCAGAAGTGGAAAGGCACAGAGGAGCAGACAGGGCAGGTGACTCAAAACTGACCAACAGGATCTGATCTGCCCTATGCTCAGGATAAAAGCTGAGGGATCAAAGGGTCAAACTTCCTTCTTTGATGGCCAATATCCAGGGAGGACTCAATATTTGTTTGTCTGTCTTAGATAACGACCCAAGGACTCCTGAATATATATCCAGAATCCAGCTCCTGACCGTCCCTGACACCAGTCTGGAACCTTCCCTGTGTCTGCTGTGGACTCGATTATAATCCTGGGAGCTTGATAGGGTTTTGCATGAATTGTATGCTTTTAATATCTTTCCTTTTTATTTTATTTATTATTTAATTAGCTATTAAAGTAGTTTAGTAGTTTTATAAATGAATAAATTTCTTTATTCCTTCCTTCGTCCTCTTTTGAGAGAGAAGGGGGTCATTCAGAGTGGCCTATTGGGCCAAACCACTTCCCTGGATCCACCTACCACACTAGAGCTCCTCTTCACAGTTTTAAGGAACAGGGTCCTACAACATTATTCAATTTAAACTTACAGGCATATAGCTGTGCTTCCTTCCCCAGTTCCCAAAGAATAAGCTACAAAGGGAGATTTGTAGCAACTGTCAGTTGTAACAGAATACCAGTTTTCTTTCTAATATAAATACAGTGTTGAAAACAAAAGTCTTGGTACATCCTTCCAAATTCATGAAAAGAGAAACAAATACCACTACTTCTTATAAACTAGAGGCAACTGAAAGCAGGTCAAGCCTCTGCTGCTACAGGTTCCAGTAACACTTCATAATCTCTGGCCTAAAACCTGTATATTTCTGACCATATAAACTACAGAGACAAGAGCATATGAATGCGCTCACATAAACCCCTTATACTTCAACTACTGATTACTTTTGTTTCATGCACCTAAAATTTTTGGGCAAGGCAGAAGATAATTCCACTGCATGCAAACATATTCTCACAGACATGATGTGGCAAACTGCTCTTTAGCAACTAACAGTGGGAACATTCAATCATAGAATCACTAAGTTGGAAAGGACCTTCAAAACGCATCAAGTCAAACCTCCCTGCAGTGAGAAGAGCCATCCTGTACTAGATCAGGTTTCTCAGAACCCCAGCAAGCCTGGTCTACAGGAATGGGGCTTTCACCACCTCTCTGGGCAACCTGTTCCAGTGCTTCCCCGCCCTCATGGTTAAGTATTTCTTCCTAATGTCTAATCTAAACCTGCCCTGCTCTAGTTTAAAGCCATTGTCTTTCATCCTATTGCTACATGGTCGGACAAATAGGCCTTTCAAACACAGTTCCTTCACTAATCCAGAGACATCTAGTGCACTATAGGCGACCTCTAAACGCGTGCTCAGCCTACAGAACACAAACGTGAGGCTAGGTTGTTTTTTAACTCTGAATGTTCCTTGTGCATTAAGGGATGCATACTATGGAAAACTTCACGTGTAGCTGATGGGGTTGGCGGGGAAATTTCCCTGAAGATTAAAGCGCAGAAACAAACAGGGCAGGCATAGGGCCGGTATAAGGCAGAGGGGGTACAAGACCACAAACAGGGCCACAGGCCCAAGCCTTCCTCCTGGCCTCCCTCCCCGCAGGTCTATGCTCCCACCACCCCACCCAAGGGGCCGGGCGCACCTGCTCCAAGGTGAGCAGCAGGAACTCCTCTGAGAGCAGCTCCGGGTGCAGCAGCAGCTCCGCCGCCGGGCGCCGCGGCTCGCATCGCTCCTTCTCATCCTCAGCGTCGCCGCCCGCCCGACCCCTTCTCTGCGCCGCCATCTTGCTCCCACACCGGCCCCTTTCCGGCCTCCCACAATGCCGCGCGGGAAGTGACGCCAGACGCATGACGTTAGGGCCGTGCAGAGAGGAGTGTTCTTTTTTCCTGTGAGGGGGGTGCTTGGAGGGAGGGAGCAGTCGGACGCAGAAAGGAACTTTTAGAGCATCCGTCCTGTGCCAAGAGCTGCTTTGACATCTTCTCCTAGCGCGGGCAGGCGGTTTGTGACGCGAGCAGCCGGGCCGGAGCTATTCCTCCTTTCCCATGTAACGAATGGTGTATATCCGGCTATGTAACTGTATTGCTGAATTCATGCAGGGCCTCGAAGAATATGTTTAGAAATAATTTTATGTGTCTGCTTTGGTAAGACCCCGCCTGGAGTACTGTGTCCATCTTTGGAGCCCTCAGCACAAGGACAAGGACCCATTGGAAACTGCCTAGAGGGGGGGCACGGGGCTTATAGAGGGGCTGGAACACCTCTCTTACGAGGACGGGCTGAGAGAGCTGGAGCTGTTCAACCTAGAGACCCTGAACGGGGCCTACAGGAAAGCCGGGGAGGGACTGTTTGCCAGGGCATGTAGCGATAGGACAAGGGGCAATGGGTTTAAACTAGATCAGGGCAGATTTAGATTAGACATTACGAAGAAGTTCTTCACCATTAGGGTTGGTGAGACGCTGGGACAAGTTGCCTATAGAGGTGGTAGAGGCCCCATCCTTGGAGACATTCAAGGCCAGGCTGGATGAGACTCTGAGCAACTTGATCTAGGAGGTGCTTCTGCTCATGTCTTTGGGGGAGGGAGGGCTGGAACTAGATGATCTTTAAGATCCCTCCCAACCCAAACCATTCTAAGCTTCAAGGAGCTGATACTACCCCATCCCTCCTCCTCGAACCGCCCCTATCGGCTGCTGTTCCTTGGGCTCTCCCGGAAGAGCCGGTTTTCCTCGACACTCATCCTCCGAGCTGCAACAAAGACCGGATTACTCGGGTCCCGCTCGCGAGTGACGCCTGCCGCCCGTGCTGTCGGGGTTGCGTACAGCCGGCGCCCCCAAATTGACAGGCGGGGTCCGGCAAGGTCCCACCCCTTCAAGCCAGCCGTCAGTGCCGCGAAGCTGTGATGTGGAGGCGTGGTCTGCGCCACACCGGAAGCGGCACGTCCCCGTCCGTCTGCCGTCCCCCATCCCTTCCCCCCCCCGCCGGCGGACCCCCGCACACCGCGAGGCCTGGGCGCTGACAGCGGGGTCTGAGGCGACACCCGGCCCACCCCGGGCCCAGGCGCCCACCCCGAGGTCTGGAAGCGGCGGGCACGGCTCCCGGTGCGGCGGCGGCTGGCTGGCAGGTGGCTGGGGTAGACCGAGCAGTGGGAGAGTTTCCGTAGCCTGCCGGGGCGGAGGCGGGCGGGCGGGTCGGTCGACTGGGGGCCTGGTCGCTGCCAGGCTTGGGATCCTTCACACGTCTGGTGGGGTAGAGGGTGGAGCGCGGCCCCGTCCTCCAACCTGGTCTAGTGGGGGTAGTCCCTGCCCATGGTGGGTGGGTTGGAACTAGATGAACTTTAAGGTCCCTTCCAACCCAAACCATTCTATGATTCTAAGTCGTATCTAGAGGTTAATTAGGGCTTGCGCGCAGTTAATGGGGCAGGGTGTGGGTGAGAGGGTGGGCTGGTGGTTTGCAGAGCAGGAAAAGAATATCAATTTAAAGGAAGATATCACTGAACAAAAGCAGGGGAGAGTGGCTCTCTGTTAGCAGAAATGAACGTGTGTAGGATTATCAATGTAATGGGGAAAAGAAAATTCAGTCTCTTCATGATTTACTGTACTGTTAGGTTTTTTATTTATTTGGGGTTTTTTTTTTACAGCAAGCATCCCCATTATCTTGTTTTCTAGACTTCAGAACACCTACACCACAGTTCTGGCCTACTGACTTCTATTTGTTACTCTGGGGTGGCCTCCCATACTTCAGAGTAACACTGTGTTCCTCACAGCCTGTGTCTTTGCAAAATGTGTGGGCATCTGAGCTCTGATAGATGAGAACAAAATAAATGTTTTGTAAAAAAAAAATCTGCATGCAGATGATGCATGTTGACATTGGTTGTTCCTAAAAACTTCTTCACAGATTCTCTGTAGCCTGGATGTTTTGCTTTCTTTGCTACCAAGCTGATGTAGCACTGTGGGGTTTTTGTTCTTTCTGCTCAGGGATTTGTGTCTACTAGGAATATTTTTTGTTCCTTCGGTGCCTGTAGGGTTCTTGTGTATATATTTGGATTTCTTTTATGCTTTTACTTTTTATGTGCTTCAGTTTTGTAAGCTTTTTGGAAGCTTTTACTACATCCTGGTGAAGAACAAATTCAATAGTTCTCCCAATGTCACTCATTAATGTTTTTACCTTGAGCTATAGGAACATTAATCTTTTGACAAAGCTGCCTAGTCTCCCTGATAACTTATCAGTTCAAGCTACACACAGGCTACTAAAAATGTCTGTGAGTTTTTTGGCAGTTGACCTTCGTGCAGCTCTCTTTAATATGTTTTGTTTCCTTTAGTAACATTGGAGGATAGCATGGCTGTGTTGCCAGAAACTTGCATCACCATTTTACCTTTGGCCATTTCTTTAGTACCTTCTGAGTTTGGATTTTTTTTTTGTTGAAATTCACACCTCAGATGAGAATGTAATTAGAAAATGGCATGGAAGCCCAAACTGCTATCTCTGTAACTTCTGGGGGGAAAAAAAAAAAAAAAAGTTAAGCTCTTGGTGTAAAAGGTCACTAGAATCAATTTGTAGCACGATATTCTTCTGTGTTCTTAGTTTGATACAGCTTTATTTAGTTGTTACTTGTGAGTTGTATATCTTACCTCTTCTTACTCAGTTTTGGAAATTTTTGCTGTGGTTTCCAGGTTTTCTTTAGATTTGATCTTAAGTTTCAGTTGACTATGTTTAGTTTCTGGTTTGTTCACAAGAGCATTTTGTTGAAGTTGGTCTCTCTGGTCCATGGAATTTCATTTGATGGTTTATATCTCCAATGTACATGTGGACTAGAAGTAATTACATACTGTTTTTCAAATCTGTTCAAGATGTTCAGTGTTACATCTTCCCCTGCTTTGACTGAGTGGTCATTGTAGATTGGCCATGACAAACTAAAAGGTCATTAAACAAAAGTCAGCAATTTCTTATCTGCTCTTCTTTGGAGTGCTGTCTGCAGGGTTCTTGTAAAAATAACACAAATGCGGAGTGCAGTAAAATTACGTGGATGATTTTGAAAATGCTATTAATTGCTTTGTAAATTGCATCTGTCCCTTGATAGTGCTTGATTGTAAAAGGGTAGATATAGTTTGCAGAATGTGAAGATCAGAAGTGCTGCCTAGTGCTTGAAGACAGTCTTTTGGAATGGCTGTGATATTAATGAACTGAAACCCTTTTAATTTCATTGATACTACATCTGGAGCTTAGTGAATGCTTTATGGACCATGCCTACAAATTGTATGTGTGAATATGCATTATAATTGCTAATGCATCAAGTCTGATACAGAAGATTTGTAAGTAGCACTGAATAAACAGTTGCTATTTAAAGAAAAAAACCCAAACGAACAAAGAAACCAAAAACAGCCCCCACAAAAGACTCCACACTTCCGAAAACCAGACCACACCTACAGCTTTTACTATGAGCTGGATGATTTCTTGCAGAAATTATTATTTAAGTGGCTTGGAAGTTAAATAATTCTGATTGCTAGAGATCAAGAAATGCAAAATATGCATTAAAGTGGAATATGCCTGTGATATTTTATTTAGAGACTATCTATTAATTAACCTAAGTTGGGGGTAAAGCAAGAAGTTAACTTTTAGCTCTAAATGCTTTTTGGCTTCTTCAGAAATCTGAGTGCTGAAGGGTGTATGTTTTCTTGTATAGGTGACAGAAACTTTTACATGACAGGCTTATAAATAATGAAGTACTATCAGGAACCACTTGTAGTACCAAAGTGTCTGAGAGAGCCAGTAATATGGTGGTTACTTGTGGAGAAAGTATCACTTCAAAATAGCTGAGTGTTGTTACGAATCTGCTTCACAATAGACTTGAAGTGGGGAGGTACAACTTGTTTCATTTCTGTGGTTATTACTGTGCTTGTGTAAACAGGTTGAAAATCTAGTATAGGCTAGAAAAAAATGCAGCAGTGAGTTTTTTTGTATTGGTGATTGTTAAATTGCTGCCTCTGATACTTGGTTATGAGTGTGGAGGTAAATAGTGTTATTTTTTCTCTTTAATCAGATCACCCAGAAGACACAATGAGTGTTAAAGCTTTCAAGCTCGTTTCTGCTGTTGAGCGGGAGATGTTAATGGGAGACAAAAATTACATCAACATCGAATGCATTGAGTGTTGTGGAAAGAACCTTTATATTGGAACCAATGACTGCTTTATCTACCACTTCCTGTTGGATGAAAAGACATCGACAGCTGGAAAAATAACTTTTACTGCAACCAAGCAACTGCATAAATACTTGGGCTTTAAGAAGCCTGTGAGTGAGTTAAAAGCAGCCTCTGCCCTCACCAGGCTTCTTGTACTTTGTGACAATACTATAACACTAGTTAATATGATGAACTTGGAGCCTGTCCCCACTGGTGCTAAAATCAAAGGAGCTGTGACGTTTGCAGTAAATGAAAACCCTGTGAGCGGGGATCCTTTCTGCGTGGAGGTTTGCATTATCTCGGTGAAGCGGCGGACCATTCAGATGTTCATGGTGTTTGAAGATAGAATCCAGATAGTGAAGGAAGTGTTTACTCCAGAGCAACCCTGTGCTGTGGCTGTAGATGGTTATTACTTGTGTCTTGCACTTACTACGCAGTATATCATTTTGAATTATAACACTGGCGTCTCCCAGGATCTGTTTCCTTATTGCAGCGATGAGAAACGACCAATTGTAAAAAGGATAGGCAGACAAGAGTTTCTTTTGGCTGGCCCTGGAGGTCTAGGTGAGACCGAGGATTGTAATTTCTTTTCACATTTTTTTTAAATTCTCTCTCTTACTTTCTCTCATCTGGGTAAGAAAAGCTTAACTGATTAAGTATTATGCACAATAATGAATATTTTCTTCACAGGCATATACTGAAATGTTGGGATAAAATTTTTTGGCACTGAGTTTAACTCTCCTACATTTTTAATGCAGCAAAATCTCATTGTCTTGTAATCATGTCTGTTGAAAGCTTAGTTTCTGTATAGACAGTTAACAGCAGTAGTATCTTGCTGCCCAGAAATCTTGGTTGGTACCAAGTGAAACTTCTGAGGCAAATAGCTTCTCTGTGGTGACTAGCTGAACCGGGTTTGAGGAGCCTTGTGTTACTACAAACCTAATAAACTGAGGTAGATGAGTTAATGTCTTTTCGTTGTGTGCTGTTAAGAGGAGCTCACATAAAGTCTGTTTATTATAGATTGTAACAGATTCACAGTACGGTGCTTTGTACTGTATTGTATGGTGCAGTGCTAGTCAGAAATGTTAATGGAAGTAATCTGTGTCCTAACACCTGTAGGAGTGAACTCTTTCCTAAATACAGATGAAGTCAGACATTACCCATTTTTTCCACTTCCATTAGCATAAATTTTAGTAGTATTTTTCAGCTCTGTATCGCAGACAATGATAGTTGTAAGTATTGCAAAACCAAAGTCAGATCATGTGAAATAATGCTCTTGTTTAATAGACAGATGATTGTAAGGGCTACTACTAATGTAATCTCTAAATCAGCAATATGCTGTGAGGTCAGTAATCTTGAGCTTCTTTTGGAAAGCTGCAAATGCCAGAGCTGACAGATCATAGGCAGAATGGTTTCACACTGTTTGCCATATGTCTCTTCCTTTAGGAAATGCAGTTTGTGTATCTTCCCTGATGTATTAGAAATAGCATGACATGCAGATCACAAATATTTACACCCTTAATTTGAGGATCTGCATGGGGTATGAGTTTTTAATATCAATTCCATAGAAAAACAAGAATACAATCAGCTGTTGATGTGGAAGCGACCAGAATGTGAGTTGTGCATCAAGTCAGTGGTTTTTCTTGAAAGAAATGGGGACATTAGAATCTCAGCTTATGCAAATTACAGGTGTTTCAGAATGAACGTGGTTTTTCAGGCATAGGGCTTTTCTGAGTCATCTTGGTTAACCACTTCTTACTCAAACTGTTACTTGCTTTGTATAGAGATGGATTTGTGGATATTAACCATTTTAGTAGTGCTATGAAAGTTACATGAATTGAGTGAAAGTATTCCTGCTTGACATGTTCCTAAGGAGATCCCATTCTTAATTTAAACTTTATTTTTTATGGATGTCAAGCCAGATTGTATTTAACTGGTTAATTTCTTTTCTGGTTTAAGAATAATGGGTACACTTTCAAAAGCATAATTGTATTTACTAAGAAAGCAGAATTTTATTTAGTATGACTTCACGGAATCATGGAGTTTTCCTTTGAAGGTCAGCTAGTCCAACTCGCCTGCACTCGCTCAGGTTGCTCAGAGCCTCATCAAGTCTGGCCTTGGTTATTTCTGAGGATGTGGCCTCCACCACTTCTCTTGCTTTTATCTGATGTCCTAGAAGAGAGCTGCATAATAAGATGTGTACTCATAAAATCCATCACCTTGTGTAAATAGGTTGTCTTGGGATTAAAATATCAGTTGCATGATATCTTAAGCAATTGTACTGCTGCAGCCCTAAATATGCTATAACTTTTTGCCCCTAATACTGGGAAAATCTACCTTGTACTAGCTCATACACATTACAAAGGCTGCTTGCTATTAAATATCTGTTTTCCTTCCTAAATTTAGCTTGTGGGTGCTTTTCTAATCTATTGTCAATTTCCTCCCCATTGTTTTAATTAGTATTATCCATCCTGCTATTCTTCCTTGGTAAGATTCTTATTGTCTTTCAAAATTGTGAAGTTGTGGAGGACCTTTATATTATCTAAGAACTGTATATGTTGGTATTTGAGGTAGGCCTAAGCTATAATGTGAGTGAGCTTGAAAAGGCTTGATGTAAATTTTCAGTTATTATTTCAGTTTGCTTCTGTACATTGTGCTGGTTAAGACATGTTTGTTTGGCACTTGATCGAGCATCTATGCTAAACTCAGTCTGTTTTCTGAGATGGATGTATTCTGCATTGATATATTTGCCTTTATATAGTGTTTGAAGTGACATTTATTTAGATTAATTTGCTTTTGAGGTAAGACTGGAATTTAGAATGGCAGAAAGCAATTGCTTGAAATGGTAATTGTGAGCTAAAGCATCTTTGAACTTTTTGAGTACCCAGACTCTTTGCATTTAACATTGATAGTTAGAATTGCTCATAGTTGATCCAGAGGCTTGGCCGTTTGGTACTTTGTTTGCTTTACTTGTGGTTAAGTATATAACTTGTCCTTTCAAAGGGAGGAGGAACTTCAGTTTTGATGCACCTTTGTTCTGTCCAGTAATTAGTTCATTCAGAATTGAAAATCAATCATTTCTAATTATGTATGTACCAAAATTCAGGGTTTTTGTTTCATGAAGCATGCTTCTAATCAGACTTCCTGTTATATGGAGGGCTTTAGTTTTTAAAAAATTCAGCAGTTTCAGCATATTGGCATAGGGCATGCTTCCTTGCACCAGTTGGAGAAATTGTCACCCTGATTCAAATGAAACTCAGATGTTGCAACTCTTCAGATCTTGAGGGGAGTGCCTATGTCACTTGCTGAGACTGGGGCAAGAAGTGATTTTGTCTTTGCCTGCAAGAGATGGTTGAAGATTTGTGTTGCCAAATAAATATGATGTAGAAGGAGGTCAGTAGAGCATATGGCATCAGGATAACTAAATGGAAATTGAATCTCTTCCATAACCCAGGCATGAGCCTGAACCCCATGTTGTGCTGAAGCAAGGGCAGGCTGAGTCTGTGCTGCTTCTGTGGTTGAAGAGACTGGAAACTTGTGACTTCTCAAAAAAGGAAGAACCCTCCTTCCTGCAGTTTTACACCTATGGAGTATGTTCAGTATTTTGGTAGCAGATGGAAGCAAGAAGTTCTTTCCAACAAATGACCTGAGTCCATATGCAATCCAGTAGCACCAGGAGGAATTAGTAAACTATAGTAGCGGGAGACTCCCTCGCACTGGAGATGGAAGTTTTCTCATCAGTCTAGCCAGCAAGGAAGAACAGCTTGAGGAGGAGTGGAGAGATTGTGTAGATCACCAACTAGTTGAACAGCTTGTGGAGACAAGGGATTTGGCTTTTACCAGGTTAAGAAAGGCAAAAATGTTTTTGTCAACAGGCAAAAGCAACATGGTGAGAAGGATTTGAACCAGGATTAGTGGTTGTAGGCTGAGTTAGCCAGCTCGGGATGATGTTGATGAGAGGCTTCATAATCAAGAAACAGTTATAGGTCCTGCTTCAGGCAAATTCATGCAGTAAAGTGTATACAAAACAACATATTGGCAAAAGCTCTCCTCCTTTTTTGGGGAAATCAGCACAGCTTTGTGTTAACAGATGAGGCAGAAGTTACCCACTGCTCAAGAGCAGCAAGAAGGTGTGGTGTTGTGCCTTGGGACAAAGGAGGCAGCAGATGAGAGTTTATGAATTTGCTTAAAGGGCAAACTAACATTGGTGACATCATGATGACAGTCTGTTTCAGACCACCTTATCAGGAAGAAAATGTAGTAGAGTCCTTCAGAGAACAGGAAGAAACCTGGTTCTTAGAGGGCAGTTGATCACTCCAGTACCTGCTAGAGGGGCAGCACAGCACAAGCAATCTAGGAGTTTTCTGGAGTGCATTATTGTTTATTTCTTGACACAGATGACTGAGGGGATATGCCCTCCTGAACCTGGTTAGGGATGTGAATGTCAAGGTAGCAACCTTGCTGCAGTGTTCATGAGATTAGAATCATAGAATAGTTTGGATTGGAAGAGACCTTAAAGGTCATAGAGTCCCAACCCCCCTGCCATAGGCAGGGACACCTCCTACTAGATCAAGCTTCTCAGTGCCTTGTCCAGCCTGGCCTTGAACGCCTCCAGAGAGGGGGCGTCCACAACCTCTCTGGGCAACCTGTTCCAGTGTTTCACCACCCTTATTGTAAAGAATTTCTTTCTTATATCAAGCTTGAATCTACCCCCTTCCAATTTACATCCATTATATTTCTAGTCCTACCCCTCACATATCTTATTAAAAAAGTCCTACCCCCAATGAAGTTTAGGCAGAAGGAAATAAGGCAAAAAGGTCCCAGACATGGACAGCAGACTTAGTTTTGTTCAGAATCCTGCTTAAAAGAATCTCATGGGATATGGTCCTGTGGAGAAGGACTACCTACTCCAAGCTTGAAAAGTTCAAGTGTAGTCCATCCCAATGAACAGGAAAACAAGCAAAGGTGGCAGGTAGCCTGCATTAATGAACAAGCAGCTCTTTACTGAGCTTGGATGCAAAAAGCAAGCAAATGAGGTTATAGCAGGTCCAGCTGACCTGAGAGGGAAACAGGTGCTGTCCAAGCATATGGGAATGGGGTTAGGAAGGCTAAAGTCTGCCTGGTGGTGAGTCTGACAGACACCACTAAGAGCAACAAAAAGATTCTACAAGCAGATCATTAGCAAAGAAAGCCTAGTTGATGCCCACTGATAAATGGAATGGGGGACCTGGTGGAAAAGGACCTTCTTTCAGGAATCCTTAGCCCCTAGGACCAGTGGGAAAATCTAGATCAATGAAAACATGCCCTCAACAGAGAAAGATTGGATTGTGAAACATTGTTTTAAACTGTAAAGACAAATCCATAGGACCTGATAGGGATGCACCCATGAACGTTTCAGAGTGGTGGTCAGTGTCACTTGTAGGCCACTCTTGATTATCTCTGAAAGGTTATGACAATGTTCATCAGGACTGGAAGAAAACAAATGTATTTGCTCCTGTCTTATAGCAAATCCACTGCAGGACCAGAAAGACAACAGAGGGATTGGAGCGCTTCATATGTGGAGAGGCTGAGAACACTGGGATGGTTTAGTCTGAAGAAGATGCTTGCAGAGATTTTGTCAATGTGCATGAGGAGAGTGAAAAAGACTGAGACAGACTATTCAGTAGTATCGTATCTATTGAAAGGGTGGAAGGCAGTCGGTACAAACTGAAATACAGGAAGTTCTGCGTAAACATAAGAAAACAAATTCTTCATTGTGATGTTGGTCAAATCAGGAAATGGGTCTTGGAGAGGAAGTGGAGTCCCTGTTCTCTAAGATACTTGAAACCTGGCTGAGGGAGGCCTTGAGCAAGCTGTTCTCATTGACCTTACATTGAGCAGGGAAGCTGGACAAGTCTCTAGAGATTCCTCTTCACTTTTAACTCTTCCGTGGCTGTGATAATTAAAAACTCTAGGAATTTGAAATATTTTTGTTTGTTCCTCGTGATTTTCCAGAATGAACTCTCTTCAGTGGTGCTTGGCTTGAGCAGTTCTGTATGATTAAGTAGACTTCAAATGGAATTGGAGAACCAAGCCTTATAAATTACAGCAAGCGGATGTGTACTAAGCAGGATGATTCATAGAAGGTTACACAGTGCCTTTGCGCATAGGGGATGACACTACATAAATCAGGATGGTCAACCATAACCAGCATGTTCCCCGGTGCTTTTCACTGACAAAGTCCCAAGTAACATGATCTCAGTTGGCTCCAGATTGATGTAGGGAGGCTATACTTGATGTCATTCAGAAAACATTTTTTACTTAACGAATTCCATGATTCTACAAATTTCTAAATCTTTTGGTGCTGGGAACAGTGTAGCTGTGTTTTGACTAAATCTTGTAACCTTTGAATAGCATATATATTTTAATAAGGGATTGATTAGTGGCTCTGTCTCAGTTTCATCAAACACATTCCTGTACTATAAAAAAGCCAATGTTTCTGATTGTAGTTGTTTGTATTTATTATTATCCTTTGGTGAGAACTAGATGAAGAAAGAAAATCATTTTACCATAGAAGCCCTAGCTGTTGATGGTAGAGGGATGTAGAGATACATTGACTTAGTTGTGCGTTGCTCTAAGGCTCTCCATATCCTTTCACTTCCGTAAAGTTTTTTCTAAATTGCTTTCAAATGAAGTATTTAATTTAAAAAGAAATTAAATAAGATTTCTCTGACATTCTTAGAAAATACTACTAAAGTGGAAAATTTCTGATATAATTAGCCCCAAGTTTCCTGCTAGTTAGTATGTATTTAACTCAAGTTTTCTCCCTTTTTTCATAATGGGATTATAGCACAGAATAAAAACTGGAAGGCATTAAAAATGGATAGTGTACTCTGCCAGGTATAAAATTCCACTTCTGATCCGTAAGAATATCAAGACCTATGGAGGAAATAATTTTTTTTTTAATTATGAAAAAAAAAAATTATTTTCTGTAAGGCGCTCTGGTTGAAAAGCTAATCAGTACAGTGAAAAAGCAAATCGCATTACTTGTTGATAGCCAGATGTTTGTACCCTTAGTCAAGCGAAAGGGCTGATCATTTCAAAGATGCTATAAAGGATCCAGAAGCTTAGTCTCTACACTGTATTTCCCCTACCCAGCTACCCTTACCTCATTATTCTCAGTTTGGATGAGATTTTTATAAATTGAATAGCATAATCTTGTAATCTCCTCTGTCCTTTAGTGCTCAACCTTATTCTACCAGCTATTAAGCAGTTCATTCCTGCCAAAGAACAACTTTCATAGGTGTGTCTTTCTAATGATGTGAGAATACTTATTTTAAGGTTTATTTAAGGTTTATGTTTGTAACAGAAGTTTATGCAGTGTTTCAGTATGGCTCTGCTGTCCAAAGAGAACTGAACTAGGTTTGAAAACTTTGACCGGGGTATTTTCTTCTTAATGTCTCAGGAAGACTTAATATCAAGTAGCATAAATGGAACCAGTGGCATGTGATCTGAAAGGAAGTCAAACTTCTGTTAAGCTAGGAGAATGAAGGAGAACATATTAGACAGGAGGAAAGATAGTGGCAAAGAGACATACAAATTCATCAAAGTTATAATATGGTTATTTTGGAGGCAACTTGGGTTTTGGTTTGGGGTTTTTTTTTTCAGATTATATATACCCCACATCCCTCAGAGATGCTATTTGTCCCAAGGAGCTCAGACCTTCTTCTGTAGAAATTTTGCTGCATCAAAACATTTGACACTACAAGGAACAAATATACCTGTATTACCATATAGGTCAGGTAGTGCAAGTCTGCAGTTCCTATGAAGGCAACATTGTTTGAATGCTGAGTCTCACTAAATACAAACTTGGCATAATTCTTATTTTTAAAAAAACTTTTAACTTACTAGACTTATAATTCTTTCTGTTTTCTTTTAGTATTATTTGCTTTTCAATTTCTGATGTTGTCTATTTTTGTAGTGAACTAAACTTACCAACAAGTCTGTGAGGTCCCAGAAGGTGTGATGTGCTGTTGTGATGCCACCTGACGCTGCATCTGTTCTTCTGATGATTTCTATTTCTGTACTTTGGTACATGTGCTTTACATTGTGAAGATGATAGTTTTGAACTAACATGAACCTCAGGCTTGTTTTTCCCTTCTTTTAGGCATGTTTGCAACTGTAGATGGCATTTCGCAGCGTGCCCCTGTGCATTGGTCAGAGAATGTGATTGGAGCAGCTTTGTGCTTCCCTTATGTGGTTGCTCTTGATGATGAGTTCATTACAGTGCACAGCATGCTGGATCAGCAGCAAAAGCAAACCCTACCTTTTAAAGAAGGTCATATTCTACAGGACTTTGAAGGTATTCAAAAGGACACGCTTGCATATGTAGTTCTGAAACATCTGCCACTGTGGGCTCAGTCTCATCAGTTTGTTTTTAGAACAAAGTAGCTAGCAAGCACATTAACTGTTGAAACTTTTATTGCAAATTCTTTCCTGATGACATTCTTACAGACTGTGGTAGGGAAAATTAAGTCAGCCAAAATTTCACACTTCTAACAAAACATGCTCATTCATCATGCTCTAATTGTCAAATTAGTTGTTGGGTAGGAGTCTGTGAGGTTACAGTTTTCTTAATTTAATGCCACAGGTATCTGTCCATTGGCCATCCTGAGAAAGTTCTAACATCTTAAAGTGTTCTTTTCTAAGATACCTGCATAAGCAGTTTAAAAGGGGATATTTCATAAAGAGTTGTTAAACAAAAATCTATGATTCTAACTTCTAAGTGTAGAATATATTATGTTGCTACATTTTTCCAGGAGAGTTATGAACTCTGGTATTATTAGATTCTTTGTGACTTGTTACCTTCAGTGTACAACTTTCGGTTTTGTAATGTAGGCTTGTAGAAATGTCTGTCAGTTAAAAGTCGCTGTTATTTAGAATCTGGGCAGTAGTTTCAGTGTGGGGTGTTTATAGTTTAATTCAACATGAGGGGTTATAGCCAGTATTTATTCACTTACAGTGTAACTAAATCTTCTGTAAATAAATAAATTTACCATTATATCTGTATTTCTGAGCTGCAATTTACTGGTAAACTATACTGTTTAGTAAATTTGTTAACAAGTATGAGTTTTGGAACGTTAACACTGTTTAGGTTCTTACACCTTAAAAAGTAGAACTTAAGGCTTATTTTTTAAATGTTTGGGATTTTTTTCTTGTAGAGAATGTAAACTACTATGTCTGTTTTTTCTCTCTAGGAAAGGTGATTGTTGCTACTAATAAGGGTGTGTATATCTTGGTGCCACTACCTTTGGAAAAACAGATTCAAGATCTTCTAACCAGCCACAGAGTGGAGGAAGCCCTTGTCTTAGCAAAAGGAGCTCGAAGGAATATTCCAAAAGAGAAATTTCAGGTCTGTCCTTTAACTTTCATGAAATTACAAATTTCACAGTGGGGCCAGGTATACCAATGGTCAAGAGAGGGTTGGGCAGGAATTTAGGTTGAAAACTGATACCTTTCATTATTTCAGCCTGAGGAAGTAGAAGTGCTGATGAATAGGTAAGTGCTTGTAAAGGCTATGTCATTGGCAGGATTGAATGCCATTGTTCTGCTGGAGTTTTGGTGTAGGTTATTTTCCAAATGTGTAATCTGAAAAGCTAGTAATAGAGAGTACATTGGGATGCTTCCTTCATACTAAGTTCAGCTATTGCTCTCTAAAAAAGCATGACTTTTGAATCAGAATTTTTTGGCTTTATTTTTTAATCAGAGATTCTCACCATTTCTGAAGTTCCACAATATAGAACAGCTTTGAAATTAAGTGATGGAAAATCCTACCTCCAAACTTACTGAAGTAGTAGTTGTACTAGTGTGTAATTGAATATTTATGATTTTTGAGTGGCAAAGTATTTTAGTGACTCTTTGATTAGAGTGTTGTTCAGAGATTTGTACTCATTTACCTCTACCTGTGCTTTATATTACATTATGTATTCTACTGTATTTGTTCCTTTTTGTCATTTAAAGATTTAAACTTCTAAAAGTAACATTAAATCTTCACTCACCAAGTAGATGAATGAATATTTAACTTGGTAAAATATTTTTGTAAAAGCAAAATTTGATCTGTAACCTCCAGAAAATCTGGTTTGTTTTTTTTTAAATGTAAGTTGCAGCATTTTGCTATTAAAGTAGTATGTTACATTATTTTTATTTGCTTAGGAAGGTAGAAAATTTGGAACATGACTATAGAAATTAAAGAATTGCAGTGGTCTGAAATTTGTCCAGATTTTTATTATTTTTCTTAAATTTCAAGAATCTTCTGAAAATTCCTTGATGTTTAAATTTTGGTCAAGGCCCTTGAAAAGCAGTCATTAAATGAAATTTTTATCACCTTTCATTTTAATTCTTATCTCCATTGAATTAACAGCTTGGAGGCAGTTTTCAATGTGTTTTGCATTTCATCTTTGTTTCCATTTTTTTCCTCTGCAATGTGTTTAAAGAAACAAACTAAAATCCTGCTTGTGAGGACAAGGATGCATGATCTAATCAATACCTTCTGTGTATGACAACCTCTAATTCTCCGGTTATTTCTTTCCAGCTCATGTAGATTTAGTGTGGGAGGTGTCTTTGTGTTTTCCTCCAAGTTGAACTGCAGTTCATTATCTAAAAAACATGACAAACAATCTAATTCCTCCTAAGTTTTCTTTCATTCAGGAGTTTTGTGTCTTTAGAATTAGTTAGTTTCTGTTTGCTCATGACTTCAGTGCACAGTGTCTGACTTCCTGAAATTACTGAGACTACTTTTTTTTCTAACTTTCTGTGCTTTTAAGGGTGCTCAGTTACAGGTGATGCTACAGCTGAAAAACAAAGAATGTATTGCTTGAAAGCAAAATAACCTGTTGTAGTTCAGGGCTCTATTCACAAGCTGGTAGTAACCAGCTTCAATTGATGGAGTTTTCCACTGACTCGTTTTAAAATTACTCAACTTGGTTTAGTTGTTGTCTTATTTTTCAGAGCTTATCTGTACTTGAAAATGTCAGCTTGCTTTCTAATGTGCCTCTGATACTTAGTGCTGTCAAGACAGGTTTGTTACACGCACATCAGACTCTTCTTGCAGTCTTGCAAATTATAAGTTTGATGGATTTTTCAAACAAATTACATGCTTTACATACGTATTTTGCACCATTTCTTTGGCACGCTTTAATGGATCACATAGTTACTCCTTTCTAGCTCCTGCTTAATAGATATCTTCAGGTAACAGATATGAAATAGATAGGTAGATAATAGGTATCTTCTGATAGATATCTTTGGTTATCAGTTCTGCAAGCTTTACAGATTGCTGAGTAGCTGACACTTTCAAGGTCTTCTTTTGCCTGAGCAGGGACAGGAATGAGTAGATTTGACATTAAGGCACTTGATCCAGCCACTATAATTTATCCATAAGGAATAGTGATGGCAGTTGCCTGATATATTGAGTATAGTGCTCATGTTTCCACATTCTGTTTTAATTTCTGTGTTTTACAATGGAAGTTGCCATTTCACATGTGACATGAACCCTGTCACGGCATTGTGGGACAGTTCTTGAGAACATGGATTTTTTTTTTCCCCCTGCATTTCAATACTTCATTGGGATTGCATGCACACCCAGGTGCATGCTTTCTTTCTTTTATTTCTGCAATATTATGTCAGCATAGCTCTGTGTATGTGTACAAATATATATATATATGTACATGTGTACTGATAATCAGAATGATAGTGGGATTGGACAGTAAATTCCTGTACTTATTACTGCACCCAATATTTAGTTACTGGAAATAAGCAGGTCAGGCACTCTGACTGATAACACTCTGACTAAATAACACTCTGACTGTTATTTAATCCATAGGCCCTACTGCCTACAAACTTATTTCTGCCATATTAGATGAAAATTCCTTTGAGCATTAGGAATTACTGGTAGGTAAAAAAAGAAAAAAAAAAAAAAAAAGCTAAGCGTAAGTGTTGCAAGGAGATGGCTTTGCTGGATGTAATTTTTGGTAGAAGAATACAAAGGCCTTTCTACCATGCTACCATGAAATGACTGAATACTACTTATTAATTTTTCAGGACAGCTGAAGTTTGCAGAAATCATGGTTGATGGTAGTGAAGACCTTGGTTAGATTGACACACATCCTCCATAGGTATCTCTCTTTTGTTGTTGTTTTTTTCCTTAATTTCTTTTTAGTTTCAAAATACATATTAACTACACCCAAACCTGACTAAAAGCCAATACAATTTTCTAGAAAAAAATTTTTTTATCAATCTAGTTGATATTTCTTACCATTTTGGAAAGGATTTTTCTAACACTTGAGAGAATTAAGGCTTCGCTATAGCTATCACAGCTTTAGTATCATCTTTCTGTTTTATAGAGCTTTTTCAGATATGCATTAATACAAATCTTATTTCATGTTTTTCTGGTTATTTTTTTCATGTGAATTCAGTCTGCAATATAGAATTTGCGTGAAGCACTTCAGGTACTGTGATTGTTCTTCAAAAATGATAGGAGAACACACAATACATTGAATCTCAACTGGGTATGACTCAGTGCCTTTTAAAATTAAGTCTGTTGTGGTATTCTGTCAAATGGGTCTGTAAGAACTCAAGATGGTTTTTCTTTATCATTAGCAAAAGTTAACTGTCTCAGGTTGGTATGTAAGTCTAGTCCATTTTTAAAACCCTTCGAGAAAGAGAAAATACTGACTTTTCTATCGCCAATCTGTGCTGTTGCTTCCATAATCTTTACCTTGGGACATCTTAATGTCTAGTGTTTATCTTTTAGGCTAAAAATCAACTTGGAGGCACCCTGTTATGTCACTGCATCTTCAAAAGGTGTGAAAGCATCTGTCTGTAAACATTCTACAGTGTTTCTGTTACATGGCTTTAAGGGACAAGTGAAGATATGGCAACATTTAAATGAGAAAGTGAATACCACTTAATCAGTTCAAATTTGAAACTGATTCCTTGGATCTACAGTTAGGCTTACATATATACTATCAACAAGCTCTTTCAACTTCTGGTTGAGCAGACTGTTGTAGAGATTAAGCTGTACAATTAAAGCTATATTTTCATTATCTTAAGACATAAATCCAACTTTGTAATTCTTATATATTAATGGTCAATCCATTACACAGATTGAAAACAAATTTTAAGGGAAAAAAGCAAAACAAACCAATTTACTTTGGTGCTGGTTAGCAAGGTAAGAAGTGTTTTTATTTCAACCCTCCCTGGGAAGTCTGAGGCCAGAATTCTGGGGTCACAAGGTGCAGATAGTTGGATATTGCAATACTTTACCAGCATCCTTAAGAGTGTATGCTAATGATACCTTAAAACAGGTATTCCTCAGTTCATAGATTAGCATTTTTTGATATAACAGCAGAGTCAGAAATAAAAAATTTTTTGGGACTTAGTCACTTGAGGTAGTCTTACTTTATTACTGTAATGAAATTCCTTTTTAGCTTTACTTTAGTGTATTTTGAATTACAATACTTTAGATGTAAAGCATAGCAACATTAATATAAGCTTGTCATGAAGTATTGTTTGGTTACATTTATATTGTTATTTTTGTCTGAAAAGCTATGCCAGGTAGTATTTCCCGGAATACTTTTCTTCCTCTCTCTGCAATGGGGAGGCAAAAGAAGTCCCCGTCTTACAAGTCAATACATTTTACTGGCTTGCTAATAAAGATTAAGTATTTCCTTAACATAAGCCATTAGTAGAACATGTGCAGGCTGAATAGACTTAAGCCAAGCTCTTCTCTTGATAAATGCATGGTCCTTAATCAAGGTGAAAAATCACCAATTGGAATATCAGTGGATTTTCTGGGTATTTTAGTTGAAAATGGGAGTTTGTTACTAGCAACAGAATTCATGTACAGTGTTAAACATTAGAGAGCTCTACATTCATGAGAAAGTTGAAAGGAAAAATTGAGGCCATGTGGGACTAGATAAGTGTATTTGCACAATACCAGTGTTTTCACAAACAATGGGTACTTTACAGAGCACAGTTTAGATCCATTGCTTTTAGTGATTCTCTTTGTCCACTGAAAATATCCTGGGCATAAAGATTTCATGTAATCTTGTGGTAACTGACCATTCAGATTAAATACCTGACATTCAAAGTAGTTTTGTGTATTTTTTCTAGTGGACTTCTCATAAGCTTTTCTCTCTCTAGGCGTGACCTTGCAGTGAAACCTTATAACATGTAGCTTTTCATATGGTTTACTTGTGTTCCTCTTTTTAACTGTATTTTTATGTACATCATATACCATACTGCATTTTTGAAATGTTGAAGCGCTTTGGAAATTTTTTTATTTAAAAACAAAACAAAACAAAAAAATCAATTAAACCACAAAAAAGCACAAAAATCTGTCAGAATTATAGTCAAAAGCTGGTGATGAGGCTATGAAAATCACCAGCAGGGTTACTGCAGGAGAAAGGTGAGTCGGGAAGAAAATTTGATGGGTGTGATTAAGTGGTTAGAATTTAAGTATTTTTTCATGCCTGCTGAGTCACAGGGAGCTTCAAAGATCACTACTGGCATTTATGGTTCTGATTACCATGAACAGAAACTTGAGGCAAGTCAGACTGATGTCAAATAAGTCATTATTTGAGTGAGGAAACTTCAACTTGCTATTTATTCACTGTGTTTTAGTAAGTACTGAAAAGTGTCATGCTCGCACACTTTTGTGTAAGAAACTGAGTCTGAGCACCAGGTTCAGTATATTTGGGTACATACAATTTAAAATGTAGAAGATTAAGGTTTTATTTTGCATGTAGTTTGACAGGTCAGGTTGATGATCACGTGTTCAGTGGTTTTGGCAGGTATTTGTTGCAGTAGTGACTATTACTATGTAAATAATTTCTTACAAATATACTTAATTTTCCCCTCTCCCTTCTCTTTCATAGGTAATGTACAAACGAATCCTGCAGCAAGCAGGTTTTATACAGTTTGCACAGCTTCAGTTCCTTGAAGCAAAAGAACTCTTCAGGTAATTGTGTGAAAAGAGATTTTTTTATCTTCTTTAAATAAGGAGTTGGTGTTCTTAATTTTAAAAACTTATTTGCTTGAATGGTTTTTGATACAGATGTGAGTTTGCTGTGATAATTTTTTTTTTGGTGGGAGGGAGTAAAAACAAAGTAGCACTAAAACAACAGCCAGTTAATGCGCCTGATTCTTTGGTGTGCTAATGTAGCATTACAGCTGTAATCCTCTAATTTGGGTGTTGTATGTGTTAACAGCCTTGGTCATTTTAGACCGGTCATTTTACCGATGCTCAGAAGAAATGTGACACACAATGTCAGTCTATACAAATACTTCTGTTGCCACACCTTCCTCTACAGGTGTTTCAAGCTAGTATTAGTCAGAAATAACTTCAGGTTTAAAATTACAAGGGAGGACTTGTTGCCTGTCTGACAAAAGACTGTTAGAGCAGTGCCTCTGAAAACTTACTGTGACGTGGGCCCTCTTCTGGTCAAAAGTATAGTGAAATTGTCTTGCTTTTCAGAAAGTATCTCTGTCACAGGCTAGCAGAGGAAATTATGTTGCAGTGAAGGTGGTTATCCTTCTTGGATAACCCTGTCAAGATACAGTTGTATCTTATATGTTCATAGTCATAAATACTGAAAGTTTTAAGATTAACATTTTCCTACTAAGTTCCTCTTGGTTATACTGATACTTCTCAATACTGAAGAAGGAAGGAAATTGTAGCCTTGATGAAACTAAATTAACAAAGGGAGAACTTTCTTGAGCTGTATCTGTTCACCTTAAACTGAGTGAGCAAGGCTTCTTTGTTCTGAAAATTTCTCTTGTAGCTATAGCAGAGTAATGACTGTGTTATATATGTGATTTATATATTATATTCTTGCAGTTTGATATTGCTGTCATTGGAGGCTTGCATGCAATTAAACCAAACAGTGATGTTTAGCAGGCTGTTTGCTGAATTCTAGGTGTCCTGCTGAGATTTTGGTAGCTGTCACAGTGAAACTCTTGGTTAGAGACTGGCCCTTGTAGTGTAGAGGAGTTTCTTAGGCAGTAGGATCTCTGTAAAAATCAGAAAAGCTTGCTATTCAGAACTTTTCTCACAGGAAGACTTCCTATGCTCAGATTTTTCCCCTGTTGTGGGTCCTCTATTTTTTGTGTTGCTGTTCCCATGCTTTGCTGTCACTAGGTCCTAGAACAAGATGCTTGCTGCTTTTAAATTTGCTGTTGCTACTGTTGCACAGAATTGTGTTATTCTGATTTTTATAGCTAAAGGACACCACTAAACAGCTATGAGATGTTGAAAGCAAAAGGCCAACCAGTCTTCAAATTCTCAGAGCTTTTGATTTCTAGAGTGGGGGGAAAAAAAATTATGAAAATGTTTGGATAGAAATAGCAAAAAACACTCCAAATCTGTTCTGAGTTTATTTTCTCCAACATAGAAGGTGATAACTTTCAGAAACTGACAACCTGTTAAGTGTCCTGACTCTAAGCATATGTGAGCACACATTCCCAGTATGTTATTTTTTTGTGCCTATGTATACTTTTTCTTTCTTTTTTGCTTCATCTAGTTTGACACTGTAATTGCAGAAGCGGCCAGCTTGATGTCCGGGAGCTGATCTCTCTCTACCCCTTCCTGTTGCCTACTTCCTCTTCATTCATACGGTCCCATCCCCCTCTGCATGAGTACGCGGACTTAAACCAGCTGACCCAAGGGGACCAGGAGAAGATGACAAAATGCAAACGATTCCTCATGAGTTACTTGAACGAAGTCCGCAGCACTGAGGTTGCAAATGGCTACAAGGAAGATATTGACACAGCATTACTCAAGCTCTATGCAGAGGCAAATCATGAAAGTCTGCTGGATCTGCTAGTTTCGGAGAACTTTTGTCTTTTAACAGACAGTGCTGCCTGGCTGGAAAAGCATCAAAAGTGAGTGGATATTTTGAGAATTGCATCTTTGAGACCATTTGTCTTAAGTGCTGCTGGCTTGTAGAGCAATGTGTTAAAATCCTTCTAGTTTCTGTGCTTTTGAGTCCGAATGACAACCTGGCCTGACTTGTTCTCATTTTAAAATGTTGGTGAAAAAGCCTGTCTGAGGTAAAGAAAATGCATTCTGTCTTGTGCTGGTAAACAGAGTTCTCCCTAAAAGTCTCTGTGTTCAACACAAAAATTAATGGTGGTGCAAATTTTTTGGGGGAAAAAAACATGATTTATTTTCCCATGTGACTGTATGAGAGTTGAGTGGACACAGTAGTGGTACCTAGGGAGAATGAAAAGATGCCTTAAAGCATGCACTGCCTTAGGTAGAAGCTATTAACTTTAAATTTAAAATTGTGGTTGTTTATAGAGGGTGTATTTTTATTACAGCACACAAAAAATTCTCCGTAATGGCTTGACTTGATTTCATGCTGCAGTAAAGAAAGCCATTTCTGAGAGTAAAACAGAGTTTCAAGTAAAAACAGCATCAAAATTTGATTTAAAGATACCTGATTAACTGTATTCAAATGGCTAGATTAATGATTATTTTCTCTTTCTGTACAGATATTTTGCTCTTGGTCTCCTGTATCACTACAATGGTCAGGATGCTGCAGCACTGCAGGTTAGAATAAAGTTTTTAATGTAATCTTCAAACTATTCCAAAGTACCAGTTTACCTCCAAGATAAGTGTCTGTGGTGCTCATCTATCTGTTTGAAAACTTGGGCAGGCTTCTTCAAATAACTGAATATGCTGGATGTGAAGAATCTCAACAACTCAGTGAACATGAGAGCTTTTTAGTTGCTTGCATGCTATTTTTAAATCAAAACTGTGCATTCCAGAACATATGTTTGCCTTCTTGAAAGATGAATAGAAGCACTAAAATTATAGAAAGCACTTAAAAAGGTGTTTGAGGGACTTTGGGAACCTATCCTATGTTAATAAGTCTGTATACAGGCAGCAAAGCTGACACTGCTCGTGGCAGACGCTGACCAGGAACCAAGAGTTTTTCATTCCCTTCTCTGATGATGGTCAGTGAACATGTTCTGCACAATCTGTGGATTTCAGCTGGGATAGTAATCCCTTTGGGGCCTCCCCTCTGATACCACTAAGACTAGCAGTGGTCAGGAGAATGGAGGCTAAATAACCTGTTACTCCTGTCTCAAAGATTGACCTAGAAAAGCTAGTATGTTCTTGGTCAACAGACAGTGTCTATATCTCAGACTATATCCAATGCCTGAAACAGCATGCCTTAGTGTGGGGATTTTTGAGTATGTTAATCACAGTAAGACTGTTGAATATATTCAAATCAGTTATGTAAAAGGTAATTTCCCAAGCAGAAAATAAGCAAAAAACCCCCAGTATGTACTTTTAAAGGAACAGGATCATTGTTAAACTGGTCTGTTAGGCTATGTTTGAATCTCAATTATAAAATATATAAAAATAATCTCACCATGGTACTTCAGTTCTTCAGTCAAAATAAAAGAGCAATCAAATATCAGAGATTTTTTCTTACTTTATTGTATGTTTTTTCTCATTTATATAATTTTCTTTTAATCTTGCACACAAAGACAGAGCACATGAAAATTATACCACACACTACAGAAAAGGACTTTTATCAAAAGCTTTCTTTGTTATTATAGTATCTCCTCCTGAAGTAGGAGTTCCTTCTAAATTCCACAAGCATCAATGGCTAATACTAAGTATAGTAGGTTCTCACATACATATGAAGTTGGAACAGCCAGTGCATACTTCAAGTACTGTAGTCTTTGTGTGTTTTTTCTTGTAGTTATGGGTGAAGATAGTTGATGGAGACATTCAAGATTCTACTCGTTCAGATCTCTACGAATATATAGTAGACTTTCTTACGTTCTGTTCAGACCAAGATCTAGTGTGGAAATACGCTGAATGGATTTTGCAAAAAAATGAAGAGGTATGTGATTGGTGTGCTTTTCCAAGAACACTATAAATATGAAGTGTTTCCCTGCAATTATGTTTGGGTGTTTATTAATGTTGTTCCATCTTGATGGTTAATTGGACCACTTTTTGCAGTTTCTCAATATTTTAAGTCCCTCTATTAAGAAGATAAATGCCCCTTATTCTGAAAACAAAGTTTAGGTCATACTGTACAATGAAAGATACAGCAAATCTTCTGGTTTTCTTCATATTAAGAAAGATTACTTTCAGATTTTAAGAAAAACTCTTAACCAGTCAGCAGTTGCTGCTTTTTTTTTTTTAAGAAGTGCTCCAGTTTTATTTGGTATCTGTGTATGTTAGGATGTGGAATAAATAATCTTTGTTCAAGACAAAATCTCACCGATACAAGAATTAACTTAATCCATCAGAATTTTTTAAAAAATCACAATTTAGTGGCATCAGTTGCCATGGTATGCTGTGAAATGGGATGCTTTATACTGTGTCAGGCTGTCTGTGCTGTTGGAACTTGTCACTACCTAATTTGTATTAATTTAAATTAATTTAAATTAATTTATGGTGTGCAGTGACAGATTTCTAATCTTTTGTCTTGGTCATTACAGAAGTCACTTAAATGTGATGATATATGCAGCAATAGGACTGTAAATGTTCTGTTCTCTATCTTACACTTTCTTGATGCAAAGGGATGAAGTCTCTTGTTCTGCTCTAATAAAGATCTCTTGG
This sequence comes from Turnix velox, assembly GCA_013400935.1. Lineage (NCBI taxonomy): Eukaryota > Metazoa > Chordata > Aves > Charadriiformes > Turnicidae > Turnix > Turnix velox. The sequence goes on from VZTY01003592.1 coordinate 719,045, forward strand.
TGGAGGTTGTCCCCAGTGCAAGGTTGTAGTCTGGACAACGCATTGACTACAAATCGTCATGTTGAGCAGGATTTTGTGGTGTTTGTCTCCCTGAATACTGTACTAACTAATCTGATAGTGCTAATTAAAAAAGTATTGAAAATAAAAATAAAATGATTGCCAATGAAATCCTAAATGCAAACAACTCTTCCTAGGTTGGTGTACAGATATTCACCAAAAGGCCTTTGGAAGAACAGGAGAAAAACAACTTGAATCCAGATGATATCATCAGTTGCCTTAACAAATATCCTAAAGCACGTGTGAAATATCTAGAACATCTAGTGTTGGAAAGAAATATAGAGGTGAGTCTATGAGACGTGGTCTATATTGAACAGCTCTGGAAAAAGCCAAAGTCTGGAAACAATATGCATAATTTGAAGGCTTTTAGATGTACTCATATTAGCAAAGGAAGTAGGTTTAAGATTAAGCAGAAGTTGATCTGCATTATTTTTTTCTACTCTTGTGTTTGGATGACAGCTGTTTAACTATTCTCAGAGTTTTGTGGAGTTAATTTACATCTTATTATAGGTTAATTTTCTGTTTCACTGGTGAGGCTCAAATCTCTGTTGGGTAAGATCACAGAAAAATGGTTGAGCAGTTTCTAATCATATTGCACTGTGACAGCAACATACTAAAACTGCTCAGTCAGTGTTTAACAAGTAGGTGTGTTTTATGCTGTCCATCTGGAGAGATTTGAGCAATTAATGATATAATTAAACTATGCACTTTTCCCTGTAGAGTTCCAAACAACTCTAGATGTCACAAGTCAGTGTATGACAGTGTATTCTACCCTTTTTCCTTTTTTTTCAAGCACAATACAGAAGCAGCCAAACATTTTTTGTTTCTTGGATATGAGGTCTTTTAAGCACAGAAGAAGTCTGCAAATAGAGCAATGAAATGATTATTGAAAGAACTCAGTAAATCCAATGACCAGGTCACTAATTTGCAATCTTCAAATACACACTTAGATTTATGTTTTTTCTCTGTTGCAATTGCAAATACAGCAAAGTATTTGACACTTATCAAAAGGATGTTCTACTTTCTGATATCATTAATATTTGCAAACAAACTTTTTTGAGTTAAGAATAGTGCCTTGTAGAATGTTTGTAACAAAACCAACTTACCTCCTAATAATGGATGGGTTATACTTACATTTGCTCTTTCAATAGTACTAAGCAACTTTAAATGCTTTAGTGAGTGTTTCAAATAGTCAAACCATCAACTTGTTTTGAAGAATATTGTATGATGGATATCACAAAAAGCATTTGCCTTCAGAGTGCCTGCCTACCTTTGGTGTTTTTCTCAGATTTTAGCCAGAGAGCATGTCTGAGTATGAAGAAGAATTAGGTAAACATTACTCATTCTGTAATGCAAATGATTGGAGAAGTCATGGTAGAGATTGTACTTACATTCAAAGGAGAGATAGTTTGTGTTTATTTAAGGCAAAGAGAGGTTTAGGAGTAAGATGTTTCATATTTTTGTGTTAGAAATATCTGTATTAATGAAATTGAGAATCTCATGGAGTAGGTACAGTATATCTTACAAAGTTGGTCTGTATATGTTGTCTATCTGCATGAGGACTTGCTGATTTATTTCAATTAGTTAATTAAAACACATTTCTATGTAGTTATGAAAAAAATCAGTCCTGTTATTGGTGGGGAGGAGAAATTGTCTTCGTAAACTTAACTAACATTTTTCTTTTCATCTGTAGAAAGAGAAGTACCATACTCATCTAGCTGTCTTATACTTAGAGGCAATACTTCATCTAAAATCTGTGGCCACCGATAATTGTAAAGAAACAACTGAACTGCTGTTGAAACTACGCAGTCTTCTTCAGAAATCTGATCTCTATAGAATTCACTTTATTTTGGGTAAGATGCATGTTGTCTGCTATAGATGCTCTGTGCCAGTTCCAGCAGGAAAAAAACAACAACAAAAAAAGGGCCCTGTAAGGACAGAAAACTAAAAACTCCAAGTTTTCTAGTTACATTTAGTTGATGGACTTTGGGAGATGGTGGAACAGGTTGTCTGATGACCCCATCCATGGAGACATTCGAGGCCAGGCTGGATGAGTCTTTGAGCAACCTGATCTAGTGCAGGATGTTCCTTCTCACTAGAGGGGGGTTGAACTAGATGGCCTTTGAAGGTCCCTTCCAACTCAACACATTCTGTGATTCACCTTGCTTTTTACAATATACATGGTAGCAGCATGTACAGAGATGTGCAAGACTNGATGATCCCATCCATGGAGACATTCGAGGCCAGGCTGGATGAGTCTTTGAGCAACCTGATCTAGTGCAGGATGTTCCTCCTCACTAGAGGGGGGTTGAACTAGATGGCCTTTGAAGGTCCCTTCCAACTCAACACATTCTGTGATTCACCTTGCTTTTTACATGGTAGCAGCATGTACAGAGATGTGCAAGACTGACAGGCTAGAATTTAAAATACATAAGTGACAATGGTTTTATCATGTGTTTGTTTTTTGGTTTTTTCCTTTTTTGTTACACTTTTAAAGGTAGTGAGTTTCCATACCTCTAGGCATTCTTATGCTTATAAATGTCTATCTACTTTGTAGCAGCCAACACCCCTGCAAAAGTAGCATGAGTTGAGTTTTTTGGGCATGTTTGTGCAGACTGTGTGAGTGTGTAATTCTCCACTGAGCAAATACTGCATCCTTTATTTAACAGACAAAATCCAGGGTACAGACCTTCATATGGAAAGTGCGATTTTATTTGGAAAACTAGAAGAGCACGAGAAGGCTTTGCATATCCTTGTCCACGAGTTAAAGGACTTCCATGCTGCTGAGGAATATTGTATGTGGAACTCTGAGAGCAGAGGCACATCATACAGACGGAGGCTTTTCCATATGCTGCTGTCAGTGTATCTAAGTCCTGGCAGTGCGGATTGTGATTTGGTCATGGCTGCTGTGGATCTCCTGAATAACCACGCTGCTGAGTTTGATGCAGCTCTAGTTCTGCAGCTGGTGCCTGACAGCTGGTCAGTGCAGCTCCTCTCCCCCTTCCTGGCTGGAGCAGTGAGGCAGAGCATTCACACAAAAAGAATGACTCAGGTTGCACTTGGGTTAGCACAAGCTGAAAACTTAATCTACAAATATGAGAAGGTAGGTTGATTGTTGGTTGTTTTTTATTTTGAATGTTGGCACTTTGAATCTTTATGGTTAAGTCCTTTGGTATAAAATAATCAAAATAATTAGGACAAAGTTGCCTTCATGTCCTTCACAATTTTACTTGCTGCTTTGTTTAGATTTAGACTTAATTTTGTACCTTTTCTGTAAGAGAAAAGGGGGGAAGCCTTGGCATAGGAGGAACTTTAGTGAACTTCTAGACCTAACAAATCTGGGATTTGCGGGTTCATTAAATTCTTGCAGAAACTTTTAAAAATGTGAGTTAGCGTTTGGGGTTTTTTTTCAGAATTTGCAGAAGGTTTACTCAGCACTTAGTATTAATTGAATCTTGTCAGTAGCTCTTGTTAATGGTAAATTGACTTGTGAAGCTTCCCTCTATTCCTAGATAGTGGTGTGTTGCTTAAAGCCCCTCAGCAGATAATTGAATGTGTTCAGTTCTAATGGCAGAAATAATCTGAAATGAAAATATGTCAGTGGGGGTGTCCTATGACCTTGTTTAGGAAGCTGCATCAAGTTCTTAATTGCTTTAAATGTGTGAGTGCTTTTCTTTATTGAAAAAGAAGACAGTATGTGAGAGAAAACATGAAATGAATGAACATGAATGTCAAAATTTTATTCTAATGAAATAAGTCAATCTGTTTCTACCACCTTTGTCATTGACCAAGTTTGTCCCTTTGATATGGTTGAAATTATATGCCTCAATTTCCCTTCCTCTCTTGTTTCATTAACTTCTGGAATTTTTTTTGCCTCTCTTTAGGTTAAAGAAAAAGGAACCCCAATTCTTCTTTCAGACAAAAAGGTCTGTCAGGTGTGCCAAAATCCCTTCTGTGAGCCTGTATTTGTAAGGTACCCAAGTGGGGGTATGGTCCACACGCACTGTGCTGCAAATAGACATCTGAATTCAAACACAACTCATCACTCTTCCAACTCCAGCAATCAGACTTGAGATATGTTCTGGTCCCATGGGTTCCTGTACTTACATCCCATCAAAATTGGGCTGGAAAAAAGAACAAAGTGCAGCTACATTAGGTATTAAATCAAGATGAACAGCTACTCTTTGGGATAATGGGAAGACTTCCAGTAAATATGAAATATCCCCACTTACCTTTTTGATTTCTAATGAATGTACATAGAAAAGAAAAATNACAGCTACTCTTTGGGATAATGGGAAGACTTCCAGTAAATATGAAATACCCCCACTTACCTTTTTGATTTCTAATGAATGTACATAGAAAAGAAAAATCACTACCAGAAATGGAGAGGTGCAGATGTAGGCTCTTCTGTATATAATAATAATAAACAGTTAAAGAAAATGAGCCTATTCTTCACAGTGTAAGGATAAATATTATGGATTCAAGGCATATAGTTACTTTAACAAACGTCACTTTGCACTGAACGTGGTGTTGATGAATTAATAGAGGAGGACATGGCATCTATTAGAGTTGGAATTCTTGGAAGACTACATGACAGGACTGGCATCACACAGCTTACCATCAAGACAAATCACATGTTGATTACGCTTACTGCAGCATGTCCTCTTTTGGGCTGGATTCTCTTCCCCAGGATCACCTTATGAACTTGATATTTTTTTTTTCCCCTCTACAAATTCTTGGCTTTTGATGCACTTTTTAGTACTTCACACCCTCCCTGCCCCACTTTATAAAATTTAAAGGTTAAGCACTGGTCCATTAGGTTTCTGCTCCTACAGCTCCTGTAATAAACTGAGTGGAAACTGGTAGTCACAGGGATGTGCTTAGGAGAGAAATAAAAAAAAAAATAAATCAGATTTTCTGGTCAGTCCGTAGTCACTTTTATATGGAGGAAGATACTTTAATATTGATTTATTATTTATTAATATGCAAATATACTGTACATTTGAATAAATTAATCTTTTATCATTCTAGAGTTTCTTTGGAGGGTAAAGGTGTAGCTGCTACATAAATGTACAGGTTATGTGATAAATGTTTGCTATAACATAACTTGGGCAGACTAGAGCTCCACGAGAGTGGGTTTTAGTACTTGTGGATGACTTTGTGCAGTCAAAATCATGGAAAGAAGGTATAATTGAGTAGAAATCTGCAAAGATGCACTACGGGGATGTTGGATTTGTTCTCAAAAATGTTCTGTAAGCTGAGGTTTTTCAAGTAGTAACAAAACCCCTTTATTGAACTGCCCTGATAAATACTCACATTGCTATTCAACCATTTTCAAGCAATTGGTTTAAATGAAGCGGCTTCCCAAAAGAGATGTTTAAAAGAGTTGACTTCGAATAAAAGTGAAGTATTTCAAAGCAAAAAAGCATCTCTTTTAATTCTGTCCAGCTCTACTTAATATCAAGTCTATTGACCATCATGCAGTTGAGTCAGTGTACGACTGCTTGGTGTTTCAGCATTTCAGCCCTGACTGGAGACTTGGCAAAAATGGGATGGTGGCTTCTAGTTGCCTTCTCATCAGAGATCTTCCATTACAAGGCAAACCCATACGCCTTTCAGTCAAATCACATCCAGGTGGAAAAAAACCACAACATTTCTTCATCGTAGTTCCCTGTCCTCTTTTGAATATTCTTCTGTTTCCTGAGTTTGAAGTTTTAAAAGTACTGCTGTTGTGGTGGCTTTTAAAAAAATAAATAAAATCTAAGTAAGGAATTTCATAGTTCTTTTTATTAAGACACGTAGGCCACATTTTGTGTAAAACGGCTTTAAATAAGGCAAATGTGGGCATTTATGGCTTGATTCTGGCATAAATCTGATTCTCTTGTGTTGTAAAGGTATGAGCAGTTTCTTCTGTTTCTTGTATTCAGTCTTCAAACATTGTGAATACAACTGGCAATGCTGACAGGCACATTGTAGTTCCCTGTCCTCAAAATACTTGCTGACAGAGAAGAAGTGACTTTACAAAGCTCTTTAAGCCTTTTTCTGTGCAGTATCACGTGATTCATAAATACTTCAGTTTGTTGCAGGCATCCTCAGTGTGCTTTGTTCCTGTCTAATGAAATACTAAGATGAGTGTCACGCTCTATGATTTAAGACTAATTCTAGACATTAGATAGGGATGAAATTAGTCTTGTCCACTATTGTTGGTAGTGGGACAAAGATTGAATCATTCCGGGACCACAGGAAAGTTAGTAAATCTTACTGCATGAAAAGGTATGGCTGTAAAAGATTAATTTTTTTTTTTTACTAATATCTGAATATATTTCAACTTTTTCCTTTGCCTGAAATGCAACAGTAACAATAATTGTACATACAGAACAAGCACAGAAATCAAAGTAGTACCAGGTAGCATCACAGATAACCCAAAAGGATACTTAATATTTTATTTGGGATTTTTTTTTAGCCACCTCTGGAATGCAGACTGGACATTTGACTTATGCATTATTAGCTGTTTCTTTTGTTGAATTTAATACTAGAATTTATTTGGATTAACTAATCTGGAGATCTCATGAAAAAAAGTAGAAAAAGTAAGCCAACAGTGTGAGGTTGAGGTAGAGAAGAACTCAGCAAGGAGGTGGCAGGTGGAGACTGCTCTTCCAGTACCTACAGAGCTTGAGCAGTTGAGATACAGCTCAGCCAGAGGAGATGATGGCCTATGTCAGAGTGATGTGTGGTATTCTGTACATTATCACCAGGAAATTTTTTAAAAGTCTGTATTCATATTCCCTCAAGTAAGACAACTGTGACATCCTTTGGGTAAGAGAACTTCATGCCAGAGAACCTGAGTTCACTCCTTTTCTTTTGGCACTGTCAGTTTGCTCATTCTTATCCTGTGTACCTGAAGTCCTAGTTTGGAAATTAAGTGGGTTCTGGTTCAATGCAAGTTTTTCTTTCCAATTAGGGCGCATGGGGTCTAATTAGGGCACATGGGGTCTTAGACCTTCCCTTGGAGAAGGAATATTTCACAATATTTCTTCTTAAAATTACCAAGTTATTTGTGTTTGTAATTAATTTCTCACTCTTTGGTAGTTTCTTTTTTTTTTCCCCAGTGGATCTTCTCCAACTTCGTGTGGAAACTCAAACAGTAGTGCAGGTTTTTGTTTCTGGTTTGTTTGGGTTTTTTTTAATTTGACAGTGCATTTTTGATTCAGAACGTAATAAATGAGACTAGTCTCTCACACGGGGGCTTTTGAAGGTATTGAGGCAAGTCTGCTTCATGGATAGCTTCTAATTACAGAAATACTGCAGCTCTACTGCACTAGCAGTCACTGCTCCATACAGAAAGCACTTGTTAAACCATTTTTGTATCTCCACTTTTCCTCATGTAAAAGTTACCTGTGATGTATGTATGTCATCATACACCTTTTTTTGCCCCCTTTCTAAGTCAAAAGGAGAAGAAAAATACTAATATGAAAATGTTGCCCTGAATCTGGTGTTCTGTGTGAAGCAAGGTTAGTGGATGCTTTTAAGGAAGAATCCAGCTTTCTCTTAATTTCTGCGCTTTAAAGAGGCAAGTTAGTATTTTGCTAATATTACAGACACACTGATGTCAAAGCCTGGAGAAAAGCAATTGGGTGTTGCACAGAGTGCACCACAGGTTGTAGGTACTTGGGAAGTACCTAGAGGCTTCTTCAGGAAGCCCATTCCATGGTCCAGGTAACAAGGAGAACTTCTCTCGTTCCTCTCCCTTCACCCAAAAACTTTCCAGCCTTCATTGCCTCTTTAATGTCACTTTTACAGCACTTAATTGATTCTTGAATTCTAGGATGACTCCTGGACACATCTGTCTTTGTTCAATAAAATGTCACTTTATTACATCAACTGCATGAAGCCCCAGTAAGGTCAATTGTGGAAAGTGGTGGTAGGGGTGAAGGAGTGACCATATGCTTTCCAAGACTTCTATTACAAGTTTGCACACAAAAGTATTATCCTGCCTCTCATGAATCTTTATAATGGCATCTGTTCTTTGCAGATCTCTTGTCCTGAATGATATTAAGAAATGTTTTATTTTTACAGTTGGATCAAGATGTAACATTTCATGGCTCTTCCTGTTCTGCTGCATTCCCTGTTCAGCATAACTCTTGAGGGGTTTATTAACATCCTACTTTTTCTAATAAGCAGCAACCAATTACATTTTCCTTGTGAGCTCTCCTCCTATGGCCTGTATTTACTAATTAATTTTTCTCTTAACATACAATACTTCAGGGTTTTTGCCTTGTGAATGCTGATAATTAATTACACTGTTGCTTTTAAAGGGAAGAGAAGGAAAGAAGTTAATGATGTTCTGCAATGTCTGATTGATTACAAAACTGAAGTTCCCCTGCAGTAAATTGATTCAGATATCTGTACTGTAAGTGCTTTCTCACTTTATGGTTATGTTGGTGGACATACACAGCAGGATATGAAGTGTACAAATGTATAAATATGTTGATTTTTAATAAAAAACTCCTTTTAATTATGTTTCTGCCACTTATTCCTAGATGCATAAACCCTGGGCTGTGAATGCTCAGGTGAAGAACAAAGATTCAGTGGTAAATAGTGGATTCATTTGAGTGACAAAGAGGTGGTCAGTTGGAAAGGCTGTGTTAAGCAGGTGTAGAATGTTAATCATAGAGTCAGAAAATGCACTGAGTTGGAAGGAACCTTCAAAGGTCATCCAGTCCACCCCCCCTGCAGTGAGCAGGGACATCTTGAACTAGATCAGGCTTGTCAGAGCCTCATCAAGCCTGGCCTTGAATGTCTCTAGGGATGGGCCCTCCACCACCATTCTGGACAACTTGTTCCCGTGCCTCACCACCTTCATGGTAAAGAACATGGCTTTGTTAGCACAGCCAGCAGGAGAAACACCCTGGAGAGCCCTGATGTGTGTTTCCCCAATCATCCAGCCAGTGAGTAGAGGAAAAGAAATGCAGAAAGCACCTAAATAAAAAGAAAAAGCAGCTGTGGCTTTGGCATGTTGGGAGTTAAGTGAGTTTTGCCTCTAGACAGCAATTGGAAAATGACCCTCTCCTAATCATCCAGATGGCAACTCCTACCAAGACAAGAAATCAATACAGCATAGCTGAGTTTTGGCAGAAATGACCCCCTGAGATCCGATTCACTGCAACAACCATAGCTGCGGGACAGCACAGGGTCAAAGAGCCAGAGCTGCCAAGAGGAGGAAACAAGACTGGTAATAATGGTGCCTAAAAATCCAATAGCAGCCATGAGCAGCATCAACACTGCCTGTAATCGACAATAACCCCTTGAAGATTCTCCCTTGTCAACATTGTACTTGCATTGAGTGGGATCCGACAGAAAATTTAGACTGTCTGGGTACTCTGAATCCCATGTAGTTTAAGCCCAACTTGAAACAGGATCAGATTGGGTCAGGTTGGTCACGTTTAGACCTGTGCTGACAAGCTTGAAACAAGATTAGGAGGGGTCCAGATGTCTTCTGCTCAGTGCTTTGCTGGAGGAATTTGTTGCTCAGGCTTTCATGATAGTCTGTAGTAGATAAATGGCTAAAAGATCCATCTGTATAGAAATAATTGAGTTGGGTTGGAGTTTTGGATATTCCAGAGGGAGAGTGTCTGCTTCTTGCCTCTCTGACCTGGAGAAGTATCTGCTTGAAAGTCACAGATTGGATGTAAAGATGATTCAGTCCCTTTAATTCTGCTGTGCCATGCCAGAAAGCTGACAAAGTTTGATGGAACTATGGTGTTTGGGTTTTTTTCTACTTGAACCACAAGCAGCTGAAGGTGGGGAGAAAGAAGCAGAGAATGAATTTATATCAGCTTTTAAAAAAAAATGTTATGCACTGGGGATTTATATTTGCAAAGAGGAGAGGAATTTTTCAGTCCTGCGCTCATTTGATCCACCTTTAGATTTTAACTTGTCATATCTTATTTCAAAGCACCTCTGGGGCTTGTTGTGACACACTCATTGTCAAGCAGAAGGTTTAGTGTTCCTCCTTTAAAACCTTTCTGAAAGCTCTTACTCTGGGTAACAGCCACTCAGTACATCACTCCTGGGTACTCCAGTAATCGTGCCAGAAGCAGAAATATTTCTGACAGCAGATGCTCATTCCATAATGCTGAATGACCATAGAAATGGGATCATCACAACTAAAAACTGCAAACTATAGGACTGTCACTCCTGGAGGAGGGAGGAAATTATCTTTTTAAGCTGCAATGATAGCTTGATATGCACTGCTCTTGGCTTTCCCCCTTGCCTGATACCAAGTCACTTAAAAGTGTGCATAGTGTTTCACACAAATAATAATTTCTGCTGCCAGCTTACCTCCTTATGGGAGGAAAAATGGGAAGGCTTCCTTGATTGGAGCTGTGCCATTGTAGGATTTGAAGACAGCACAAAAGACCTGCCAAAGCTTTCATTCAAGTAAATAACCCCAAAAGCACCAAGAATGCAGAAGCCAGGCTTCAGGCATTCACCAATATAGAACTACATATGTGCTTGGCACACCTTGAGTGCTGTGTCCAGTTTTGAGACCCTCACTACAAGAAATACTGGGAATTGAAGTGCTGGGGAGTGTCCAGAGAAGGGCAACAAAGGTGTAAGGGGGGGTCTGGAGAACATGTCTTATGAGGAGCAGCTGAGGAAGCTGAGATTATTTAGCCTCGAGAAAGAAGGCTGAAGGGAGATCTTTTTGCTTTCTATAATTTTCTGAAAGGAGGTTGAACAGAGACGTGGGAATTGGTCTCTTCTCCCCAGTAAGTGAAGAAAGAACAAGAGGAACTGGATTCAAGATGTGCCAGGGGAGGTTTAGACTGTGCATTAGGAAAAATCTTTACACTGGAAGGGTTATTAAGCATTGTAACAGGCTGCCCAGGGACGGGATTGGAGCATCATCCCTGGAGGAATTTAAGTAATGGGAAGACATAGTGCTTAGAGACATGGTTTAGGGACAGTTCCTGGAGTTAGGCTGATGATTGGACTTGATCTGAAAAGTCACTTCCAACTTTGGCAATTCTATGATTCTATGCATTTGGAAAAGACTGGCAGCTTTATCCTTTGCAGGACAAAGAGGTGTGTGCTGCAAGAGGTCTGTGCTTGGTGCTCAATGTGTTTCCTTACAAGAAAATTTTCAAACCTGTGTATGTGCCAAAAGCTGGCTACAATTTTCCTCTAGTGTAATGATGAAGAATAAATTTTCAGCCTTAGCTACTGCTTGAAAGAGCATTAACACTACGGAGAAGCCCCTCTTCTTCCTCCCTGCTCCTCACTCTGGTTCACCTTTAGGTCATTTCTATTACATTTGCTATCTCCAATTACAGTATTTAAAGTGAGTGGACTGTACTCATGCAAGCCGTGTTCCTGCACACTCATCACATAAAGCTGATTAATTCATCCTTTCTGAAATTATGCACACTGCATCAATGTGATATCTCGTGTTTCACCCTTTAAATACTGTTTTAAAAAAGGTCATATTATATTCTTGCATCACTAGTGCTTTAGAAACACTAAAAAAAACCCTGTGTCCATAGAAAATGTCAGGGATCTCATTCAAGTAGCCTGAACTCATGAGTCTGAGCTTAAAAACAAACTTGTTGATGAATAATTTCAAAGGTTTGAATATTCATATTTATTATTTCAGGCTCAGTTTTCATTTTGTGGCTACATTTCTGCCTGGAGAAACTCACACAAAGTCTCAGAGCTTTGAAAATGCTGTCCCTGAGGATCAAATGGAATCTCTCTCTCACTGTTCTCCTCCTTACCACTGGTTCTTCCCTTGGCTCATCCTACTGTGAGACACCACACTCTCAATTGCAGAGGTTCTCTTTTCACCCCAACATCTCTCTACTAGTTGCTGGAAAGGGCCAAAGACTGTAAAGAATTCAAGACTTCTCTTCACAAGGCACTATCTTGGTGATACATCTAAGTTTTACCAGGCAGATCCATTAGAAAGTTGACTTATTTACAACCTTAAAAATACCCAAAAAGGACAATAATGAGCCTACTTAATGATCGTGATACAGACTTAATGCCATTTAATTACTGCACCTGTACCAAAAGGAAAAATATAATTAAACTCCAGAATTAGAAAGAGGGGGTGAGGGGAACACTCTAATAATAGCTGCTTCACCAATAAACATAAAGGTTATAAGTGGAATCCCCAGAATTTCAAAGTCAAAATAAATTTGTAAAAGTGAAAAGGTTAGAGACAGAAAAAAATTATAATAATAATCAGGCAGCAAAAGGTAAATAATCCATTAATCATGCACATCTGCTTGAAGTGATGCTCACTGGGCGGTGGAGCAGTGAAGGTAACAGCCTGCCCTGCCCCAGGGAGACAGGTCACACCTTTGCTTCCAGCAGCCAGCTCCATCACTACCCAAAAATGTCCACCAAGTCAGAGTAATTGGAAATAGGCACTGGACACAGCTCCTGTAGGAAATGCTGTGCCTGAAGGGGAGAAACATATGGCAACAGACAGGGCTCAGTGGGTTCCAGCCAGACATATGCCTGTGGAAAATCAAGCAGGATGGCAATGGTGAAACCTGTTGGCAAAGGAGCATTGTAAAAACTTGTAACAACTGACACAGCAGCTTCTTTTTTTTACTGGCCTTTTCCAGCTTCCTCTTTTAAAAACAATAAAACTGGAAGGATGCCAGCATGCATGAAAAAGAAGGATGTCACCTTTATGTTGAGGTTAGCAGTATGAAGGCAGCTTTTGTTTCATTTCATTTGCGTAAGTTTGTTTTTAGGTCTGTACAGACAATTAATCATAGAATCATAGAATGGTTTCGACCAGAAGGGACCACAAAGCTCATCCAGTTCCAACCCTCCTATCATAGGCAGGGACACCCCCAACCAGACCAGGTTGCTCATTGTTCCACCCAGCCTCCAGGGAAGGGGCATCCACAGCCTCCCTGGGCAACCCATTCCAGCGTTTCACCCCCCTCACTGTAAATGTCACAGTTCCTTGGAAATCAGAATTCCCAGGAGGGCTTTTGCTTGTGAAGAAGGTTTTAGCTGGAAAAAGATATTTATAGAAGTGTGGCATTAAAAGATTCACAGACAAGTGTTGCCTCAGATGCTGCCCTGCAAACACCCACACCAATAGGTGGGGAATTGTGAGGAAAATAAATCAGCTGCTGTTTGCAGGGTGTCTGCCCATCAGCCTTTTGTCACAGATACACAAGACCAGGGTGACAGTTAAACAAAAAAAAAGGCATTTGGCTCTTCTGAATGTGACTGGACTTTGACCTGCTGTGAGTATGAGCAGATTTAGCCAGCCAGGGGCTCATCCAGACACCCCAAGAGATGGGGGTTCACCAAGCATGAGCTCCTTGGCTTTGCTAGGCTTGCTGCCAGGAGCAGTATGGGGGACGCTCACCATTCCTATGAGCTCTTACATGGGGCAAGACTTTTGGGTTCACTGCATTAAAACCTTATGAATCCAACACACACCAGAGCAGAACAAAACTGGGGCAGCAGTCTTTAAAGGGCAGTTTTAACACCTTGACATCCACCACACAAAATGCTAGAGCATCCCTGAGGTAGTTGAAGCTGAGGAAGGAAAACAGGAATGGACTTGGAGCTGTAGCACTGGTAGAATAGCTGAGGCCACACAATTTAACATTGGAGAAGCCCAAATCCAACCCAGGCTACTACTGTAGTCTCCTTTGATTCACAAAGAAGGTGTGCTACCCAGTCCTGTCTTTAGGTCACTTTTCTCCTTAAAATAACTCACATAAGAAGATTTTCCCCTCTGTTCTCAGATGGTTACTTACCATCAGGGTCTACTGATGAGCACATTTTGTCTTGGAGTAGATGGTAAAACTGACATATCATTCTGATGATTTAGATAGAAGAAGCTTGCCCATTTTAAAAAGCTGATAAAGAAATGATACTACAGAAGTAGTTAAAAAAAAAGTATTCCATGAAAATAAAGACTCTGCTTTTTTATTGGATTAGCATTGCTATACTAAACTAGATCTCTTTTCTGGAGATGTTGAGGAAAAAGGAAAAAAAAAAGATTCTGAGTTGAAGATTTGGAATAAAAAGTACCCATATTTATTCAAAAGGCAACTGGAGCACACAGACCTGAGAAGTTATGCTAAAAATGCCAGTGATACAAAGCCACAGGTGAACATATAGCATTAGACTCTGCAACAGGGTAATAAATTCACTACAGCTACTATGAAGAAAGAGAAAAAAAGGCTGATTTAGTTGCAACAGTCATGTTTTTCCTGCAGGATTCAAAAGTCAACCTCACAAACTAATCCTGACTGTGTGGCTTTGATGTGTGTCTGTGTTGCCCTTCTCAAAAAATAAATAGAAAAAGAATCTGCTTTTCACTGAAAATTCATTCAGATAATCAAGACTTCAGCCTAACTAAAGTAGCATGGAGGCTTCTTTGTCTTAGAAATAGTGTTTTTACATTCTTATGACTAGATCTCCCAAGAACTTTATACCATTACTGGCAGAGTAGCAAAAACTTGTTCCCATGGTACTTTACTTGTAGCACTCGGCCACTATAAGTTTATATTGAACAATAATTCCAAAGTGTACTCCTCTACCTGTGTGAACACATAACAAGTCTCTTCCGGTAACTCTGGTAACCTCTTCTAGGTCAGTTAACTTTGCCCACTTTTATGTCACTTCCCCCTTCAAGTCTTTTGGCTCTGGTGCAAATAATTCCCAGTTGAAGATGGCCTATGCTCAAAACTGCCTTTTCATCCCTGAATAAGGGTCTATGCAAATGAGATGCTCGGCTGAGTGAAATCTAACTTGCTAAATACCAGTGAAATTAAGTCATGGAAACAGACCCCCATAACCTCTCTTTGCTTTTACTTGCCACTTGTCAGACATGATAACAACAATAGCAAATTAACTTCAGGAGGAAAAAAAAATTCAAAAAACCCTGACAGGGCAAAGATACACGGGCAATATTCAAATGAACTACTTAACCTTTTGGTACTAAAAGCTTCCTGCAATAATGAAACATTAGTCATTAACTCAATGTGCTTTGTTAAATATTAGGCAAGAGTGCACATTCAATTTAGCACTCACATATACTTAGCGACAAAGAGCCATCTGTGTTGACTACAATCTCCAGGATAGGAAGTGTGCTGTGAATGGCACTCCAGCCTAGTAAGGCTCTGGTGTACAGGGAAAAATACACAACAGCCAGTACATTGTGGGAAAAGGTGAGTCACAAAGGAGAGCAATCCTGTTTGTGAGGTTATTTCTACACTAAAAGGGTTATTAAGTGCTGGAACAAGCTGCCAGGGAAAGTGGTTGAATCACCATCCCTGGAGGCATTTGAAAGATGTGGATGTGGGGCTTAGGAACATGTCTTAGGTTTAGACTAGGTAAAAGGAGGACATTTTTAGGAGGGTGGTAAAACACTGTAATATGTTGCCCAGAGAGGTGGTAGATACTCCATTCCTGGAAATGTTCTATGATTCTGTGATTTAGTAGTGGACTTTGGAGTTTCAGGTTAATGGTTGGACTCAATGATCTTAAAGGTATTTAGTGGTGCAACCAAAGCAGGGTGCTGCTCATGCTCTCTGTGTGTTTTTTGTGAACAGTTTGCAGCCTCACTGGAGCAGATTGCCCAAGGAATTGGTGGAGGCCCCATCCCTGGAGAAATTCAAGGCCAGTTTGATGAGGCTCTGAGCAACCTCATCTAGAATCATAGAATCATAGAATAGTTTGGGTTGGATGGGAACTTAAAGATCATCGAGTTNTTATGTTAAAAATTCCTTCCCCTGCCTTTCTGTAGGACCCCCTCAGGTATATAAGTTACTATGAGGTCCCCTCTGAGCCTTCTCTTCTCCAGGCTGAACAGCCCCAACTCCTTCAGCCTGTCCTCATAGGGCAGTTGCTCCAACCCTAGTGAAAGATGTCCCTGCTTACTGCAGGGAGGTTGGACTATGTGACCTTTGAAGGTCCCTTCCAACTCAATACATTCTATAGTTCATTCTGTGATTAATTTCACTCCTAAAATTGACAATCACAGTTCTCAGGCCAGCCCCAAGTGATTGGACAACATCTAGAAGCAGTGTGGGTATGTAAGACCCTGAGGCATTGACACTGAAGACATGGATACTGAGGCATGGATGCTGAAGAGGCCTAAGCCCTCGAAGAACTGACTCAGGGACAAGGAGGTGAAGAGAACTAGCACTTCAGAATATTTGTCCAAATCAGCATGGAGACACAATGGCTGCATGAATCGACTTATGCACAGTGTGATGAGTTCCATGCTGAGAAAAGGGGGATGAGGGAAAAGGGAAGCTAGATTTATTGTCTGTCAAAAATTCAATCTTGTCTTCGTGCATTCAATCCAGAAAATTTCTGTGTACCCCTCTTCCCACCAGCTTGTGTTAGCCCTTGCTAACACAAGCCCTTGACTGAAGGGCAGTTGCTGGTTGGCAGCAAGTATCAGTGGGGCTCTGTCTACTCTCCAACATTTGCTATAAGGGATAAAACATCTTGACAGACCTCCACTGGTCACCTGACAAGCACAGATCTTTGCATGTGAATTGGTCTTCAGGCAAAGGTTCTTCAAAATACCTGAATTCCATTTACAGCAGGATAAATTTTTTAAAAAATCAGGATGCCCTTCTGAGCTGTAAACCTCTCAATTTCTTCATTTTAAACATGTGCATTAATACACCCATGAATTCACATTAAAACAAGAAACACTGTTTGGCTGGCATCACGTCTATTTCAATTGCCTGAATTTTTTTCTTCTTGCTTCCAGAGAAATTCAGAAAGTGCTTCAGACAGCTACAGACCAAGACATAGTACAAGTGTCATCTTGCTTAGCTTTAATAATATTGCTCTGGGCAAGGTCAACTATTTCATATTGTTCTGTCAAGAGAAAAAAATATATAAGCAATAAGATCTGAAAGGTTTCAGGCTGCCTGGGAATTCTCCCTGTAAGGATCACTACAGCAGAAAGTCTCAACAGGAACAACAATGAAAAATGTGGTGAGAGAAACAGTGTTCCACAGTGTAAATTTATATTTTCAGCGGTTTCCAAGTCCTTTAGACTCAGAGAAATATTTTTGCAGCTTCTGCTGTGCCCAATAGAGGGCTTTTCATCAGCCCTTGAAGATTCAGGGTACTCCTTACCTTTCCAGGTTCTTTATTTGTAACATACATCCAAGCTTATAATGAAGTAGCTCTTATTTAGACAACAACATAATTAAGTTTCTGGAAGCAATATAGGTTTTTCAAACAAAATACAGCGATTTCTGTATCTTTGGGGTTTCCATGTGAGCTAGATGTCCCTTTTTTTCCAAGGGCAGAGGTGGTTTTTCACTAAGCAAATCTTGTAAAGTCTACAAAAAATTGGCAGTGGTGAATCACAGGAGTCTTCAGCTGGTGCCTTCTACTGCAGGATATCAGAGAGAAACATGAGTGCTAAAAAGTACTGAAAAACAGCAAGAGAAGATTTGCTACAGTTTATCCTGAATCTCTTACTGCAAACATTTCATTCGAGTGCTTTTCTATAATATTTGCTGCTTTAAGTCCCCCTTGCCAGCTGCTGTGAAGAGCTAAGAATATATATTAAATGCCTAAATGTAAAGCTTGAAGGGTCCTTGTCACAGTACATTTTGATATGATGATAGTGCTTTTTCTGAATTGTTCCATTAGAAAAGCTACTCTTAGGGGGAAAAAACCTGGTAAGCAGTCAAAATATTAGGAAGAATTCTTAGTAAATGCCACTTTCAAAAAGTCTGCCAGAATAGCTATGGAGATTGCACACAGATGGAATAAAAACAAAACCATTTTACTCTAATATCTGTATTTAGCTCAGTTTAACTTGAAATGTCAGTCATCTACATTAGTAATATATAGATAGACAGAGCAAAGGGGTGGATAAGATACATCTGTTTATAAGAATTTATGGTTTTGGACAGTCATAAATATTTGTGCTGAAGGTACCCAGCAAAATGAGCTGGTAACTGAGGATCCATTCTTATACTGAGAAATATGAACGCGCATTTAGCAGTCTGAGGAAAGAGCAGCTGTGGAAACATCTCTATTGCTTCAGCTGTAGCAGTACAGGTGCATGATGGGGAGACAATATTTCTGACCTCAAATATATTTTAGTGCTAAAGATTGCAGTGGAATGCAACCTGTAGGTGAGGAACAAGCAGAGCTGTTTTTAAGAAGTCTCACTGCCTTGTGCTTACAAGATAGTTGGGTTACAGTGACTGGTTTGGCAGAGGCATGACTCTCTACACTCTACATCACACATAGGATTGAATCAGGATTTCACGTATGCAAGTTCAGTAGCAAAGACAACTTAGATCCTTAGATATTTGCCTTCTGCCTGCAGACATCCTCTCCCCCTCTGCAAAAAAAGGAAAACAAATCTATTCAAGGCCAGGCTTGGTGAGGCTCTGAGCAATCTGATCTAGAGCAGGATGTCCCTGCTCACTGTAGGGTACTGGACCAGATGAGAAAAAAAGGTGCTAGGAAGACCTCATAGCAGCCTACCAGTACCTGAAGGGGGCCTACAGGTAAGCTGGGGAGGGTCTGTTTGCCAGGGCATATTGAAATCATAGAAATCATAGCATGGCTTGGGTTGGAAGGGACCTTAAAGATCATCTAGTTCCAACCCCCTGCCATGTGCAGGGACACCTCCCACTACACCAAGTTTCTTAGTGCCTCATCCAGCCTGGCCTTAAACACCTCCAGAGAGTGAGCATTCACATCATCTCTGGACAACCTGTTCTAGTATCTCACCACCCTCACCGTAGGAATTTTCTTTCTTATATCCAGACTAAATCTTCCCTCTTCCAATTGGCATCCATTACTCCTAGTCCTGCCATCCTGGACCCTATTAAAAAGTCCTACCCCAACCTCTCTGTAGGCCCCCTTCAGTTATTGAGAAGTTACTATGAGGTCCCCCCTGAGCCTTGTCTTCTCCAGGCTGAACAACCCTAACTCCTTCAGACCCCAATTCCTTCAGCCTTACATAGTGATAGAATGAGGAGCAATGTTTTTAAACTAGAGCAGGGCAGGTTTAGATTAGACTTTCAGAAGAAGTTTTTCACCCTGAGGGTGGCGAGGCATTGGAATAGGTTGCCCAGAGAGGTGGAATACAGAAGGTTCCACAGGAATATAAGAAAAAAACCTTTTCATTGTGAGGGTGACAGAACACTGGAACAGGGTGCCCAGAGAGGTTGTGGAGTCTCCTTCTCGGGAGACATTCAAAACCCACGTGGATGCATTCCTGTGTGACCTGGTCTAGGTGTTCCTGCTCTGGCAGGGGAATTAGACTAGATGATCTCTTGCGATCCCTTCCAGTCTCTGCGATTCTGTGATGGAGGCCCCATCCCTGGAAACATTCAAAGCCAGGCTGGACAAGGCTCTGAGCAACCTGATCTAGTGCAGGAATCATATAAAAGAAGTTGTTCAACTTTTTAAAAAGGCTTGGCTTAAATACGCACTGTGGGTTTTATCAGTACATGTTCAATGAATACTTATGATTTTGAATGTGCATTTATGAACATATATATCCACATATATATAACTGCAACATTATCAGTTTTAATGGTTGATTTCTATAGAGCAGGGAAATGGGCATCGTGTGTCTCATATCTTTATAACCATATCCTTTCAGATTTCTGGGGGACACAGGAGGGAGAGGAGAGGAGAGGAAAGGAAGAGAGAAACTGCATATGAACATTTTTGTTTGGGGGGATTGGAGGCATTTAAGGGACCTTTACAAAAATCACATTTAAGAGACCTCTCATTCGTCTTGCAAAGAGCACAACAACAGCTTGCAGGAAATGATAATTATCTCCTACTACCACTTGCTGGTACCCTATAAAATATTCTTTTAAAGCATCTAATGTGTTGAGGTGTGTCAAGTAGCTTTTTCACCACACGATGTGTGATAAACAGGATATCTCTAGTAATCAGAAATCTAAAGCAGGCAGAATGTAAAGATTAAAAGAGCAGTGTTTTTCTTTAAATGAATGTAATCAATGCGCTTATTAGTTTGCTGCAGCAGAAGGAGGGAGTGGGTGGGTGTTTCAGAGTTGGCACATGTCTATTTGGCAACAGTGAATAGCCTGAGTGTTTATAGAGCAAGCTCTGTGGAATCCCTAGATTCTGCAAATTTCCTTACCAATTTTGTCTCAGATAATTAAGGATTTTAAATAATAAAAGGAAAAAGTTAAAGAGGAAGTACAAGCTCCAGCTGGATCAAATAAAAAATAAATAAATAAATAAAAAATAAAGTGTTTTTAAATTCTCAATATTGCCTTAAAACTAAAAATCAGCACTGAAGCACAATTTGGCTCTTAAAAGTAGCTATGGAAAACTGGCACCTGCTTCCTCAACAGATCTACTACTCCCTGGATTTATCCAGAGATGTATCTTCTTAAACTAGTGATTAAAAAAAAAAAGTTTCTACAGCTGTTGGACCTGCAAGACACAATCCATAAATGGGACAGAGTTAAGATGGAGACTTTCTGCTCTGCACCTGGCTAAACAACATCACTTCAATGACCTAAGTCCCCTGGCACTGTTTCAGATAAAGCTGTTGATGGCCATGGTGATATGGAAGTAACAACTGCAATGTAAGTAACTGTGACAAATCCAGATGGGACAAAGCCTCCCTCTCCTGCCTGGTCAGCAGGACAATGTAGGCTTGGGCACACTGAGTGCATCACTTATGGGAGGAAACTTCTTGCCACAGCAAACTGGCCATGGCACTACCTTCTTTTTCATTCACAAGACGCTCCTGGGGAGCCAGTGTGGCTTCTGCTGCTGCTACTGAGGAGGACGTGAGGACACAGAGAAAGAATATCACTCTTTTTTCACAAAGGACTGCTGCTGCCTTGAAGCAGTGGTCATACATGGTAAGTCTGCAGCTCTCGTAGTAGCAGCAGAACCAAAAGATCTGACTTGGTTTCCATCCAACTTTTTCTCCTTCCCAGGGCTCATATCAGCCTCTCTTCCCAGAAACACAATTACATTTCATCTGCAATTCCAAAAAGGCAAAGACATATTCGGTTCAGGAAGTCCCCAAAGCCTGTACAGCTGAGCCCTTGCATGGCTGACGGTCATCTTGGAGCAGATAGGGAGGCAGTGCTGATCTTCTCTGAGAGCAACATCTCACATGCTATTGGTCATGAAGACACTTGGCTCAGGACACAGCATGAGTGCTGTTCCAGAGTGCAACTCATAGCCCACAATGGCCACAGACACTCATGGGAACTCATAGATGATAAAGGCCTGATCTTAAACCTTTAGAAACCTGTGGATGCCCCATCCCTAGAAGTGTTCAAGGTCAGGCTGGATGGGGCTTTAAGCAACCTGGTCTCGTAGGAGCTGTCCCTGACCATGGCAGGAAAGTCAGAACAAGATGATCTTTGAGGTTCTTTCATACCTAAACGATTCCATGATTCTGTGTTTATACTTGGAAAGACCAGAACAAACTTAAAGGAAAAAGGTATTTGCTCATTCTGAACTTTAAGGCATAGGTGAAACACCATACTACATCCTTTCTCAGTACACATAGTACAAGAATACCTCACCAGTAGCTCAAGGAGGCCACCAGTCTTGAGAGTTGGGGCTGTTCAGCCTGGAGAACAGAAAGCTGTGGGTACACCTCATAGTGACCTACGAGTACCTGAAGGGAATGTACAGGAAAGCTGGGGAGAGACTGTTTGCAAGGGCATGAAGAAATATAACAGGGGCAGTGGTTTTAAACTAGAGCAGGGCAGGGTTAGATTAGACATTAGGAAAAAGTTCTTCACCATGAGGATGGTGAGGCACTGGAACAGGTTGCCCAGAGAGTTGGTAGAGGCCCTATCCCTGGAGACATTCAAGGTCAGGCTGGATTAGGCTCTGAGCAAACTGATCTAGTACAGTCTGTCCCTGCTCACTGCAGGGGGGGGTTGAACTAGATGGCCTTTGAAGGTCACTTCCAACTCTATGATTCTATGATAACATCTTAAATTGTATCTTTCAAAACACTTCCCCAATTCTTCAGCTTCAGCAGTGACCATATTCTCATGCAATGCTGATTACCCCACCATTCCCATGTCCATCTATTATATCACAGCCATGGACAGCAGTGTGTAGGTGAAGGCCATTAATGTCAATACCACTGTACGATGCGGGACACGCTGAAATGCTTCCATGGGAAGGTCCCTCCCCCTCTCTTATTTCTATTTTTTTTCTGCTGCTATACTAGATGACTAGCAATAAAAAATGGGTAAACAGAGATCCAAGGGAAATGAAACTACATCTGCGGAACATTCAGAGCCAGAATACACAAGGTGGATAATTTGCAATCTGCATGTAAGAAAGTAGTTACGCAGCTTTCTTCCTACTCTTTACATCTCCATAAAACATAATAATGGATTTCTAATTATACATCCAAATAATAGGCAAGCTGCAAGATGCGGGGAGAAAATTAGGAAGGGGGGAAGAAACCAACCAAAGGTACAGATGTAAGGAGGGTAGTGGCATTTCTATAAAGATGGTTTAATGGCTGTTAAATAGTCATTTTGATACAGAATTTCTAAGTATCCTAATAGGGAGTTTTGATTTTCAGACAATTAGCTACACAGTGAAGTGATGTCAGTCTGCAAGCTGTAATCTACTACAATGACCAAAGAGGAGACGTTTTCAAGCCCATTTATATATATATAAATGATTCCTAAATTGGCTTTCTACAAAAGAAACCAATCAGATTTATGCCATATTCAGGCAGTGGATGAAATCTTGACTATTGACGCTAAATGTCTGATAAACTTTATGCTGAAGCAAAGCATTATATTTGCAAGTGGTAAGCTCCTTAAGGTAAAAACAAGTTCACAGGAGACTATGAAACACTGCCAGTGTCCTCTTCTCAATGACAAAAGACAGAATTCCATAGAATCATAGACTCATTGAATGGTTTGGGTCAGAAGGGACCTTAAAGCTCATCAGGTTCCAATCTTCCTGCCATGGGCAGGGACACCCCCCACTAGACCAGGTTGCTCAAAGCCCCATCCACCCTGGCCTTGAACACTTCCAGGGATGGGGCACCCACAACTTCTCTGGGAAATCAGTTCCATCACCTCACCACCCTCAGAGTAAACAATTTTTTCCTGATAATTAGTCTAAATCTACCTTCTTCCAGTTTGAAGCCATTATCCCTTGTCCTATCACTACAGACCCTCATAAAAATTCCCTCTCCAGCTTTCCTGTAGGTCCCCTTCAGATACTGGAATCTGATTCAGCCGCATTTCTGTAGGGAAGGGACATCTCCGCCTGTGCAAAAAGTGAAAGTTCTGGTCAGCAGTTCCTCTTTGTTTCTATGAAGCCCTTCCCCACCACTGTTCTACCTTCCTGTGGGTAGCTCAGCCACTGGTCTCTGGCTTACCTACTGGCTGAGGAGATATGGGACCTCATCTCAGGTGAATGAAAGGTGACATCCCAAGTGGTGGCAGTGCTCAACCCCACCACTGCATCAGCCAGTGCCACAGTTTCCATTCTGAGCAGCAATTAAGTGCATTAGCTGGCTCCTCTCCTAGCATTTCCCCCATACTTCAATAGATGGTAGGGTCAGGTAGGAGTTCTACAAGTCCTGTTGCACTTGACTCTCTGCTTCTGAGCTGTTCAACCTCCCACATAGTTTTCATTTTGGGATATCCACCTGGGGCACCCGTTTTGCATGTTGCTGGTCTTAGGTATCTCATGAGTCTTCCAGAGGGTATTGTGTATGCTCTGCACACTCAGCTCATCAATATCAGCTCCATCGGTGTACCTGATGCAATCAGCTATCCCTGATGAGTAAAGGCAGAGATTACCCAGTAATCTTGCTGTTACAGAAACAAAGCAGCAAATGTTATTTCTAAAGAATTTTTCTAAATATCGTTTTCCTTTCTCCTTTTCGCCTTAGTCAAATAAAATCGTTAAGTGTTGATCTTCACAACTTGAGCACAAATTAGTCCTTCAACCTTGGAAACATACACTTGAAGAGAAGATAATCTGCTTGTTTGCTCAACATTGGATCAATTTGTTGGAAGTTAGATTGCTGAAAACTAAAATTAACCAACATTTATTATTTCTCACTAAAATTTGATTCTCTTGTCAGGGGGTAAAAAGCCTGGGAAGAATATGAACCCTATTCTGAAACCCTATACATTTAACATCATATTAACCTTTTGTTATAAAAATCGTTATTTATAAGGAAGATCCCTCGTTTTTTCCCCACTTTACCTACACACACTTGCGAGAATAGCCGGCTTCATTCGATTGCAAATTGCTCCATCTTGTGGTAATACAGAAGAATTAATACAAAGCAGAAACACCCCTTGCAGAAATTGATGGATTGACGACACAGATACAGTCAGTTTGTCTTGGTGAAAATTTTTGTATCTATCTTAAAGCAAAACATCAACATTAAGAAGAAAAAAACCCCAAACTGTCGATGAATCACAACCAGAAAGCACTGAAGGCTTATTTCTTTTTAGGTAATACTGTAGTATTTGAAGCACAAGCACCTGTCGTATTCGGGACACTTTTCTGTGTTGTTTTTGGAAAGATAAGTGGATCCACATTGCAAGTGGATTGGAATGGAAACCCGAGAAGCCTAGCTTGAGCATACCAAGAATGTGGTATTCTCTCCCTAACCTTGGAAATGCAAGGGAATGAGAGGAATGGGAAGTTAAATCAGTGAGTCCAAACTGGTAAACTGATTCTACAACTACTGTGGTGCTGTCACAAACCAAAATTAACAAACCCTAATAAAGTCTATTTGGTTCTCCCACAGATACCTCAGTTCAGATGAATCTATAAATCTGAGTGAAAATAAATCATAGAATGGTTTGTGTTGGAAGGATCATCTAGTTCCAAATTCTCAGCCATGGGCAGGGACACCTTCCACTAGATCAGGTTGCCCAATGTCTCATTCATCCTGGCCTTAAACACCTCCAGGGAGGGAGCATCCACAACCTCTCTGGGCAATCTGTTCCAGTGTCTCAGCACCCTCACAGTAAAGAACTTCTTTCTTATATCCATCCTGAATCTACCCTCTTCCAATTTGCATGCATTACTCCTAAATGGCAGCCTCACCTTTTGATCAGCTTTAACACTAAAGCAATTGTCCTTTCTCATAGAAGCATTTCATCACCTAACTAATAAATGTTGTCACATACCACAGATAATTGAGAACTTCAAGCAAGTGAAAAAACTGCACAAAGTATGTATAATTCTGGCTTTTTATTTTTAAAACACTTTTCTTTTGGCTCCATTTCAAAAATAGTTGGAAGCCTGAGGAAGTAGAAACGAAGCAAGTGACCTGGTTGCACAGCATTAAGTAGTATTCCTAGGGACTTCCCAAAAGTGTTAAGGATAAACTAAAATCTTATCCTATGAAAATTTCTAACTAATCTAAACACACTCATACTTTTATGGAAAGAAAAAATATTAAAAAATCTTTTCAAACCATAATAAAAAAAAAACTTTGCATGCTGTAAGTACTGACACACTGTTGAATTCTTAAAGCTTTATTGCCTAAGAATGAAGTAGGAAACTTAATGTGGACAAACAGATCAATTTCAATTATTCTGAAGATAAATCTAGTATTAAGTCTTCTGCTCTATCTTCTTCAGGTAGCACCCTCATTCAGACCACATGCATTTTGTGTGTAAACATGACAAAACAATCCTTAGCTCCTGTCCCAGCACAGATATTTACCAAATGTTTTTACTACAAATAAAATCATTATTTTATTGAAATTTATTGGAATGCAATAAGGAATTATTTTGCTACTGATAAACAACTTGGAGCTAAATGTTCATTAACTCATTTTTTACTTACCAGTGTAAAATTTTTGTCAGGTAACTCTCATGCTTTTTTCAGAGTTAGGCGAGTTGCCTCAGCTGCAGAATTCAACTTCGTAAGTCATGGAATCATAGATTCATTTATGTTGGAAAAGACCCTTAAGATCATCAAGTCCAATCACCAACCTCCCACTACCAAGTACACCACTAAATCATGTCCCTTAAGCACCACATCTACCCATCTTTTAAAAATCTCCAGGGATTTGACCACTTCTCTGGGCAGCCTGGTCCAATGTTCAGATAAAACTTTCAGGGAAGAAATTTTTCCTAATATTCATCCTAAACCTCGCCTGATGCAACTTGAGGTTTCTTCCTCTTGTCCTATCATTTGCTACCGGGAGAAGAGCTCAACATCCACCTTGCCACATTCTCCTTTCACATCACATATTTTGATGGAGACATATTACCTTTGCAATGAAGAATACTGACCAAGTTTACTGAGTATTTGCATGAAATAAGAGCTTAAAATCACAAAGTAGTTTCTTACTGGTGGAAACACACCAGTCAAAGATGCACACTCAGTTTTTGACCTCCATTTTACGCAGTTCAAGAAATCTACTTCCTGTCTCTTCCGGTATGGAGCTCAGGAAAATAATGACCCAACACAGATCAGCAATTGCTGTTTATCACCTACAGTGATCTGCTTTTGTTATCTTTGAGGGAGGCGATCATCTACCTGCATTGGCGAAGCCCCACCTCAAGTCCTGTGTCCAGTTTTGGGCCCTTCGGCACAAAAAAGACACTGAGGTGCTGAAGCAGGTCCAGAGAATGATAATGAGACTGGTGAGGGGTCTGGAGAGCAAGTCTTACTAGGAGGAGCTCAGGGAGTCTGGGGTGTTTAGCCAGGAGAAAAGGAGGCTGAAGGGAGACCTTAGTGCTCTGTTTAACTACCTGAAAGGAAAGTGGTAGTGAGGTGAGGGTCAGTCGAAACTAAGTAATAGAATACAGGACAAGTTTAGTCTGGAAATAGGGTATTGAAGCATCAGAACAGACTGCCCAGGAAAGTGGTTGAGGCACCATCTCTGGAGGTATTTAAGAGACGGGTAGACATAGGACTTAAGAGATACTAGCAATGGGTTTGTTGGGTTGATGGTTGGAATGATCTAAAAGGTCCTCTCAAAACTGTGCAATTCCATGGTTCTATAATCTACAGCAAACAAACAGGGCAGGTATTCTAGCGCTCAAAGTCAGGTTGAGGAGAATGAATTCCAAGTACTAAACTCTTCTAAATAAAGTTGGAAAGTGTCCTGCTGTTTATACAACTGAATTTTTTTCTCCTTTCCAGTGAGATGAATCTTATACTCTTTTTTTGCACTCTCACAGTTCCTATGGGAAAGCTGAAGGACATACTCTTCCTCAGAAGCTTTGCGTGTTTAACCTCTACCCCAGGAAGGAAGATGGCAATAAACCAAAACCTTGTGCTTTTGGGTGAGTGCCGTAACCACTAATCTATTTTGGAAAGCTACAATTATAGACAGGAGGTGGGCAGCACTGTCATCACCTCCTGCTTCTGATTTTTAAAAAGAAAAGTTATGACTCTATTTGGCAAAGAGTCCAATGCAATCTCTGTGCATTAGCCATATTCAGAGCACGCCTCCTTGATCAGGACCCCTTGAGATTTAAGGGGTGGAGAAGAATATTCTAAAAGATTAAACTTCAGCCTAATCCCTCCAGCTCTTTCCGCACTTGGGGGAAGAAGAGAAAAACTGACTCCTCCAGAGGGTGATTCAGAGCACCCAAATTTAGGTACTTGCTCTGATTCACTCCCTACTTAACCTAGGGAGGCATCCTGATGACAACTGATTCCACAGGCAAAGGTTACCCTCTGTGACTGTTACTCCCTTCAGCATCCCCTCAATTGTCAGTACCACTCTTACTAGTTTCTCAACTCCACCATAGCTTAGGTGGGAAGTTGTCACTTAATCCTTTCATACCTGTGAGGCAGAAAGAGAGTCGTGTCAAAGTGATCCAAATACCTGGTTAGGAGCTATGTAATTCCAGAATTTAGACAGTCAAGCCAATGAACATATGGAATGGTTTTTAGAAGTTACAATCCACCAATAGTTTCATAAATGGCTACTGAATTCAGCAAAGCTATTATTTTACACTAACATTTAAGTAAATCACACCACAATTTGAAATAAATTTAAAGAAAGTTGTTTGCTACTTTTCAAACAGATTAAACACCAGTTATAATGGAAAAAAATATCTTTATTACTAAATAAATTTATACAACAGTTTTAAATCATAATTCAGTATGTTTAAAAATTCTAATTCATGCTTCAAATACTCAAATTCATCGCTTTTTCCAGGTGAATTTCCGTCTAGCTCCCTCTTGACCAGGCTTCTTTCTTTCCTTCACACGTGGGTCAACTGTTAGTAGTCCAGCTACAAAATACAGAAAAGCACTCATTGATTTATTGTTACCAGTTAATACTACAGATACACTACTTGTGGGTGATTTAAGGCAGACAATATCTTTCCATACGAATTGTAACATCTAGAAGGATAAGTGTTCCGTATAAAAAATACTGACATGGATTTCATCACATTCAGTAACATTTTAGCTTTTCTTTACTGAATGAACTTCCTTCACATTTTACTTCACAAACTTCACAACTAAAAAAAAAAATCCCATACTGTTTTATATCTACATTGCTCAAGCTTTCACAGCATCAGTCTCCAACTTCTGATCAAGTAGTCCTATCACTAAAATATTTTGGAGCACGCATCTCCAATGTTTATAAATTACTCATTCATAAATAAAATACATTATTGAAATTCTAACATTTAATTCCTGTACCAATGGATCACCTTGCACAACACCGTGGTCCACACAGCCTGCCTGGGAGAGCACGACTTTAAAGTACAGTTAGTGTTTCCTAACAACTGGCAATAGAATGAAAAAATCATAGCTAATATACATAGGTATTCTTCCTATAGGTCCAATGCCAGCACAGTTAAAAGCTTCCTCTATTTATTGAGAGAGCATGGAATTAATCACTGAGAAGAATCAATCAAATACTGCAGTTATCCAAGGAAGCTCTATCTTAAATACGTATTAACTTGTAAACTCTAAATAAATTAATAAAGAAGAGAAGCTCCTTCAGTTTGGCTAGCTGAATGCAAGATGTTTATGCTCATTACTTTCCCTTCAAAGCTTACCCTTTATTGTTTATGTACAAGAATAAAGTATGAAGATGTGACTAATCAAGCAAAACAAAATACAGGCTTAGTGTCTGACTAATTCCAGGTCTAGATTTATTTGTCAGCGAATATGCATTCCTGTTTTGTGATACTATGCTGAAGCAATATAAGCTGGTTAACAGACCTACAAGAGGTCATAAACAGATGAAAAAATGCTCAAGAAGTCATCCAAAGTGTACTGAAATAATGCTAAAAAACAAGTGAAAACAATTCATGAATAATTGCAGACCCCTTTTATACAATATATAAGGTCTCATTGGGATTATTTCTTATAATTTGTACTACTGAACCTTAATGTTCCTTGTATTAATTCCATTTATCTCCAGAAATATATTAAGAAACATAAAAATAATACAAATTCCTACCTTGTCTCATGAATTCCACCTCCTTTTCTGTGACAAAGCTCCTTAGGGCTTTTGCAGAGGCTAAACGTATTGCTCCAGCCTGTGCTGACCTTCCCCCACCAGAGACTGTGCAAATCATATCGTGTTTTCCAACTCTGTCAAGAAACTGGAAAGGGAATAGCAACTGTTCTCTAAAAACAAAAATAAAAATAACTTTATTTAAAGGTATATATTTCACTATTATTTCATGCTAGGTACATCATTTTATCACAGTTTATACAAAAGCATAGTTAGCTTTTGGGCAGAGATCCAGAAAGACAATCATATCTCTAATTTCCTATGGTATCAACAGGAAATGATTAGCGAGGAGCATACTCAAAATTGACTATGATAAATATTTGAGGATCAGTTCTACAATCACCTATGTTTTGCTAATTATCTACAGATGCCAAAGTGTCAGCCCTGGATATTCAAACTCTCACTCTGTCCTTGAGGTCAGAAGCTACAATATACAACAAAAATCACATCAGCAGCAGAAACTTTTTGTCAGCCTTTTGCTTCTCAGTAGCAGACTCTGCACATCTTTCAAAATCTGAAGCTTTACACAAAGTGTCACATCTTGTTTGGTTCCACTACGTAGCTTGTACATCAGTGTACATCAGACACATATGTATACAGTTTGCAGATCTCTCAGGAAACATTTAGAAATGCTATAAATGGCAAGCTCTTTCAAGGGGTCCAAAATTTGAACTACCAAAGTAGTCTGTGCATTTGGTTTTTGTATCCCTTCAGAAAAGGAGACACAGAAACACAGAGCAAGGCTTACCAAATAGTTCTTACAGTACTGACTGATGAAGAACAGGAGGAAAAGCAAGACCAACGTTTGTAAAGCAGTTATACAGAAACACACACAGAGCATCAACTCTGTGAAACACAACACCAAAATATAACTGCATAGCATCACCTTTGCTGGAAAATTTAAGTGCAGTAAGAAGTGCATTTTGTAGTGCTCTCACCTGTCCTGCAGCACTGGGAAGTAATGCAAAATGTCTACTCCATTCACTGTAATTTTCCCAGTCCCATTGTCATAAACCACTGCAGTAGCTTTTGCAGTTTTTCTTGTACCTTTAAGGATTTAAAAACAATCTGTTATGAGTCAGCAACATTATACAGATGTTCAAAATGCCCAAGAAGTTAGGCAAATCTGAGCACTTTTCACATAGTATCAGCTATTTCAGTTGGAGGTAAGAAAAAAATATTAAGGAAAATAAATACAAATAACAAACAGCTAGCTTTAATTGTATATTTTCATTGTATACTTTAATCACTGTCTATTAAGGATAGGAAAAGCAAGTATTGGTAGGAGGTAGAGGTCACAGGATAAGAAAATAAACAGTTTTTTGAACATTTAGGTACACTAAGTATAATTTCTAGCAGTGCTAAAATACTTCATAAAATTATACAAAGGTCCAGAAGCTCAATAATATTTACATGGAAAAGGCTAACACTTCCATGACACTAGTACAAGCAATGCCTATATACAATTTTAAGCATTAATTTCCTCAGAAATTGCAGTAGGTTCTCTCTCACTGCATTAGCACAGTCTTCCCGTGCTAAAGCCTAAACCAAATCCTCTGTAGCACAACGGAAGCAATCATTCTGATAAGAAAAATGTCCAATTCTGATAATTCCTGATAATTAGGAATGTGATGGGACACAAGTAAGACTGCTCTTGAACCTATAAAGTCTTTTGGCTTTTCTTAAATAACGCAAGTAGCATGTTTATCAAATTTCAGTTACTGCTGCTGTGAAAACACTACTGAAAACCTTGCTGTCACATCATCTTAAAGTCAACTCAGCTAGAACAGAGCTCTCTAGCCCTCAAATTCTCTCTGAACTTTGTTCTTATTATCAGGTGCTGCCCCCTACTTAAGAATACTTAATCTCTAAGATTCCTCTTAAATGTACAGAAGTTTAGATACAAAGTGTCTGGAAAGACAGACTTCCCAGTACATGTTGTTGCTACATTGTTTTTTTCTAAGCAATCACTCACACCATACATCACTACCATTCCTCCACAACCAGTCCGTCCACTGAAATGTAAAGCAGCTCGTGTTTAGAAGATAAAGAGACTTTCATGGCTTTTTTCTAACCTCCCCTCTGTCTCAGTATCAATGACTGATTACCATCTCTGTCCCACAGTGCCAGCTGTGGTTCACCTACCTGTTTAACAACTTAAGATTTTTGCATTTTCCTACACTGTTTGCAAATATACACATTATTTACTCTTTGCATCTTTTAAGCTCTCCTTTGCTGGACTGCCTGCAACAGCCATGATAAAGGTTACTTAGTGATCTAAGCAGTCCACGAAGCAAAAATGCTGTTACATCCATGGTTTTCTCCATGTGCATCTGTGCTCCCCCAGTCTGCCACCCTTCATCCTCCACAGCAAGTAGTGAAAGTCCTGTTGTATCCCACAACATGCAGCACAAAGGGCTGCTTTCTACAGAGGTACCACCATAAGAAACACATAAAAATTAAGAGTTGATAGACTCTGTGGCAAAAGCCTTCCACACCACTACCATGACATGCCATAATGTAGTAAGCCATAGCATAATTGGCAATTGCATATGCCAAATACACAGAAGCAGATAAAATGAAATAGTGACACATTCAACTACTATAATGCAACTAGTGGGAAAAGAAAAATATTCTGCATCTTTACCAAACAACTTGAAATTATTACCTTCACCAGTGCTGAAGGCGACTCCTCGCTCGTCATATTTCAGGGGCTCAATAACCACCTTTTGCAACTGCGTAGGAACTTCTTTGGTAAACTTCTGTATATACTTCTCCTCCATGTCACCACATGGCAATGACATCAATTTTTGCAAGAGGTGAATAAATCTCAAATACTGCAGGACAACAAAACTTTATTAAACGATGCAAGTGCAATTGCATTTGCCAAAACTTTCTATTTTTATATAATTGATCTTTCCTACTTCACTTTTATTGATGATTTCTGACAAGATGACACTTCTGCACCTACATGCTGATTTAAGAACAGCATGCAGATGCATCATTTTCTGTGTGACTAAAGATACCTAGTTCTTTCTTCAGGCAACAATGAAACTTTAATTCAAAGTATAACCAGCACCTCTGTAATAAAGGATTATTATGTGAGAATGAAGTTCATGTCACTTTTTTAAAAGACAACATCGAGGGGGTCTTCACTCTTTTATTACTGTTTTATTAAAATGAAAAAAGGAAAAGGTTTTCATTTTGTTTTCAGTAAGTCAGCATGTTCATTGACTTGGAAATAATTTCATTTCACTAAGCTGAACCTCTTAAATGATTATATTTCATAATATATACAGGAAATACCTATCTATCTATCTTTGGCTGTTCAAGCTGAGTTACTTTAATGTTTATGATTTCCTTTAAAACTGAACAATCAAGCTATTTAAAAATTCAAGAGATACTTGACTTAAAGGGCAACCTCTCGAAATAAATTATCCTTTGCTACTGTGTGGTTCTCCTTCCCCCTTCTACCCCCCTCCAAAGTTCTTCAACATGTGATTAACGGGTAAACATCACTCTGTTAACCCATTTGTGCTAAAAGCTGGGATGTCCTGTTAGGAAGTGTTACCGGCAAGACAACTAGACAGCTGGCTGCTGGATAAAAAGGTATGATATAATCTAAAATAAATTTTTCTTACAGATACCATAATCTTCTTTCTTAAGTTTTCTTTGCATACAAGCTGCTATGAAAAGTAATTTTTCTTCTCTCTGTTACCAGTTCTCTACCAAGAATACTTTTCTTGCAGCCTAGCAATAGCTGGTGGGAGTCCACTTGGAAAGCCACATCTGTCAAACATCATCACATAGATAGATGATAAACCTTTTGAAGAGCAGAAACATGAAAATACAACAATTTAAAAATTATAGAGGCTCTAGACAAAGAAAGCTTCCAACAGCTTCCATTTGTAGAGTGCAAAGGGAAAAAATATTCAGTACCTCTAAGTTCTGTTTACTGCAAACACCACACGTGATGGCAAAATAAAACTGTTTGAGCCAGTAAGAACTGGTAGCTCATCCCAAGACATTTCAAATCTATTTAAACAATGTTTCTGAAGGCTGAGGCTTTTTAGTTTTACATGCAAGAGGCGAGCACATGAAAAGTTTTGGGATCTGTTTTTTTCTAGCTTATTGCAGTCTACTTTTGCAAAAAACAAGAACAACTGTTTGGTTGCACAAGTAGTCAATCCAGCTCCTGGAACTCCAAGAGAAAAGATAGCTATTCCAAATTCAGAACCTACTAAAAAACACTGAAGTCATGACTGCAAGCAAGACAGAAGAAGTCTCCTGGGTACACCAGGACAGAGTATTTACAACAGGGATTTCTAACTTATGGTTATGGACCACAATCTCCTCGAGACCTTTACACAACACCCATAGACAAGGAAACCATCACATAATATCATTCTAAATGACAAGTGAGCATAGGGCATGCTCCAGTGCTGTTGTTACAATTATGCTTTCCACAGGACAGTTAAAGAGCACTGCTTCTACATAAGAAAATATTTGGGATGCTCAGAAAATAACATTATATTCTCTGGTATATTCAAGCTTAAACTTCCAAAAGAAAACTGAAGCTGGACAACATAGACTGAACCTGCTGCTACAAATTCTATAGGGTACTGTGGGGAAAAGCTCCGAGTAAGAAAAAAGTGTACAACTATTAAGATGAATAGTCTTATTCCCAGAGATACATGTAAAAGAGGATTCTAGACAACGATAAATGTTTTCGCAACTTGCAGATACTGGGGAAACTGCAAAACCCTCCTCATTCCCATCATACTCATATCCACAAGACCATAACAAAAAATTTTTGTATCAGATCACACAACAGTATAGCTCTGTATCTTATTTCTTATTTGTATCTTATTTTCTTATTTGATTCTTTACCTAATCTGTAAGGAAAAGGACTCGTTATTTTTGATTTCCCTTCTGTGTGATTTTTCTATCGTTATCATGTCCTTA
>VZTY01003594.1:10514-59463 GCA_013400935.1 Turnix velox
CCCTGCCTATGGCAGGGGGGTTGGAATTCTATGATCTTTAAGGTCCCTTCCAACCCGAACTATTCTATGATTCTATGATTCTATGTGATGCAGTCCTGGTACTTAAAGCCTGCTCCCTAAAAACAAAATGTCACCTTCAACAATTTCTTAATGTGAAAATGTTCTATAGATAATGCTAGCTTCACACATTCTATGTGGAATTTTGAGCTGCTAAGTGATGTGGAGCAAGCCATACTGTAGATAGAGATGGTGAAAGTGACCAGAGTAATCAGTGTAGAATTGTAATTAAACTTACAATTTTTTGTGCCTGTTTTATTTTACAGGTCACAAAAGGAGAGTCCTGCATGTAGCCCTGAGCCCAGATCAGAGCAGGCTGATTTCTGTCGCAGCTGATGGAATAGCTTGTCTGTGGAAATGCTACAAGTCTGGGGAAAGCAAGCACAGCAGCAAGGCTTTTGCTGATGGTTATCAGAACTCATTCTTGTGACTTCTTTTCTTTGAAAGTAAGTTTTTTCAAGCCCATTCAATAACTCAAAATATGTGTGTTCTTTCCAGTGAAAATATGGTTGAATACAGTACAGTTTTATCAAAAGAAAGCAATTTTACTCATCAGTCCATCTTATCAAATATTAGTAGTTAGAGGACAAAAAATATTCTAACTGAAAACCAGCACCGTGTTTATTTTCATGAAACTAGGAAGCATAAGTGGAAATCATTATGCGCCAAGTGCTAGTACAAAGTTTTAGGTCCTGCTTTTTAGCACTTTTTAGCTATGATTCCTGTAAGTGATTCTGTATCATCTTAGCATCCCCCACTGGGAAACACATGCCTATTTGTGTAAATTGCCTTGAATCATTCAGAGACTAGGATGAGCAGAGACCAGTATAGGCAACTTTGTTGTTCTATATGTCACATAGATCACAGTACAGCATCTATCTAAATATTTCTAGAGATCCAGTTGTAACTAAATATAAGTGATTTGTTGTGAATTCTTCATTGTTTTGGTAGCAGCAATTATAATGGTCTTAATTAGAAAACCATATCAGATCTGAAATTCTTTCCTTAAACCCATGTATGCATCATGATTTAAAATATTAAAAAAAAAGTAATCATTTGATTAATAAGCTTGATGGGCATAGTCAAAGAAGCATTCTGTTTTTATCAAAAATAACAGTTAGTGCATTCATCCCTTACAAGTACCAGTTTAATTCTGGGTATTGGTAAGCACGTCAGCTGTCACCCTCTTAAGAGTTTTTATTTAGTGCTCACAAGATCTCTTGGGCTTTAGCAGAAGTTTGTCTGTGGGAGATGTACACTGTTAACAGTTAAGTTAGGGTGTCAGGATAGCTCTTAAGCTGTAATTCAGATGCAATTCGATAGTGCTGAATTCAGTGTGCATGAAAACATATTCTATCTACAACACTTTTGGAGCTTTGCTTTCGTTATCAGGAATGAGGAGAGGCCAAGGATTCATGATTGTATATGTATACTAAAACCCTTGTGGTCTCAGTGACTTCTATTTGGATTTCTTTTTTCTTCTTTGGGTGTGGTTTTGGGTTTTTTTTCCCTGATAGAAATTGGTTTAGAATATTCTTTGTAGCTGGGGAAGCATGGGAGATTAAGGAAGTAGAGCATTGCCAGCCTATGGAAAATTAACCTGTGACCAAGTACATGAAAAGAGATAGGCAAAGTTAACATGGGCATAAGTGTCTCTGGAGTGAATGTGAAACTGTCAGGTCTTTATTTCTCATAATTTTTGAAACCTCATCTTCTGCTGCTCATAAATCATGTGATTGCAACTTTAGGTCTGGCAGGTTGAGACCACTTACCCATTTTTAGCTAGTAATATGTTAATATACAATACAAGTGCCACTATACAGTTGGTTTCTGATGTCATCTTGTGGTCTTTAGAACATGTCAGAAAATTACCACATTGGTTGCGAACTGACTACCAAGAAGCTTATGCCTAAGAGTGGGAAATAACTTATACTGTGTCTGGCCTCGCATATCAGCATACTTGTTGCAGCAGTTCAGAATATCAAAAATTTAGAGTAATATTTAAATATTCAAAATAAATTTTTAAATAAAGGTTTTTTTAATGTTAAATTTTTTTCCTCTTTTGAACGGGAATAAAGCCAGTGGAATTAGTGTCTTTATTCATGTATGTTTTGTTTTTTACCCAGAAATTCTTTCTCTTTTCTTTGGTGGTACCTAACAGAATCATAGAATGCACTGAGTTGGAAAGGACCTTCAAAGTTCATTGAGTCCAACCCCAGTTCTCACTGCAGGTGATGACAAGATCTTTAGAGGTGGCAGTGAGAATTGGCTCTGGCCTAGAAAACAGTCAGAAACTGGGAAAGACTGGGGAGGTTGAGGGGGAAGCAGAGGAAGTAATATAACAGTGGGAAGAGTAATGTAGAGTCATAGAGTTGAGAGAGACATTCAAAGGTCATTGAATTCAAACCCCATGCATTAAGGTTGCTCAGATCCTTGTCAAGCCTGACCTTGAATACCCCTGAGGATGGGGCTTCCCCCCATCCTGGGCAACCTGTTCCAGTGCCTCAACACCCTCATGGTGAAGAACTTCCTGATGTCCAACCTGAATCTGCCCCGCTCTAGTTTAAAAGTATTGCCCCTTGTCCTATTACTACATGCCCTGGCAAACAGTCCCTCCCCAGCTTTCCTGCAGTCCCTCTTCAGGTACTGGTAGGCTGCTTTGAGGTCTCTCCAGAGCCTTCTCTTTTCTGGTCTGAACAACCTCAACTCTCTCAGCCTGTCTTCGTAGGAGAGGTGCTCCAGCCCTTGCATCATCCTTGTGGCCCTCCTCTGGACCCTCTCCAGCAGGTCCATGTCTGTCTTGTGCTGAGGCCTCAGAGCTGGGTGCAATACTCCCAGGTGGGATCTCATGAGAGGAAAGCAAAGGGGCAGAATCTCTTGACCTCTCTCAATCTACTGGCCATGGCTCTTCTGATGCAGCCCAGATTACATTTTTCTTTCTGGGCTGCAAGTACACATTGTTGACTGAGTGTCCAGCTTTTTATCCACCAGTACCCCTGAGTCCTTTTCCTCAGGTAGAAAGGGTTTACCTGTTTACCTTTAAATGCTATGCCTTACCAAATACAGGAATAGCTGTGTAACTCAGGATGGGAAGGCTGTGGCCTGAAAGGGCCTGATCAGTATTTAAATTAAGTGTATTTTGTTGAATGCTCACTTGTCAAGAAAGTAAAATGCATTTCTTTCAGAAATGCTGATTTCTTAGTTAATTATACTTGTTCATTATTGAGTGGTCAAGCTGCGTTGCTGCAGAAGTATTTTAATGTAGTATCTAAAAGTGGGAGAATTGAAGATTTTTTCAGAGCTAGCCAACAGCCCATAAATATGAGAGAATCTTATGTGTGTAACTTGTGGATCTCTTCTGTGACCGTAAAAGAGAAAATGTCTAAGCATGCACTTAAATTCCAGACTGTGACTGATATGAAGTAAAACATAAACTAGAATGCCTTTTCTGGATGTGCTTCTTCTTTAAATAAGCTCCTTTACTGACAGCTTCTTTCATGTGACAAGTATCTGTCTTGTGGTAGGAACTTGGTGGCTTGAGTAGGCATTGTGATACTGTGCTTCAGTAATCTTTTGTGGATAACATTGGAGAATACTTGCTAAATTTTTCTTGCACAGCTACCTCACTCTGCAAAGGTAATTTGCTAACATATGATGTCTTGGACAAATGCAGAATCCTGACTTCCTCCCTGAAGATTGTGGTATATTTTCAGCCCATTGCCTGTTGGATGGCTAAGACATGTTTTTCAGGCCCAGATGGAGGCAGAGATCAGAGCTAAGATCAGCTTGTTCTGCACCTGAGTTCTGTCTGCACTAGAGGCTGAGTCTCCAGTGATAGTACTACAGATAAAGGAAAATTTAAGTTTCCTAGCTTCATCCTGACAGTCCTGTCCAGGTTGAGCACATGGAGTCCAAAACTTCAGGACAAAAATTGTTTTTATGAGAGGTAAAACTTCATTGCCCATCATCTGGGACATGCCAATACAACAAGGTGTTTGCCTACTGTAGTGCATGACGTATTAAAGAAACTCAGGCTAGGAAATGGTTTTATTTCTGGACTTAGATGCACTAGATGATCTCTAACAAACAGTCCTCTGTGCTTCAGCCAATGTCTGAATTGACTTTATGGTACCCTGCGTAGAAGTTGTGGTAGTTTGTGTAATTCAGTTCAGGCCTTTTCTTTTCCCCTAGTTATCTCATATACCCACGAAGAAAAGGAATTGTTGTATTCTAGATGTCAAAATAGGATTGAATGATCATAACATTTCTTAACTGGTTCATAAACTTGTATGGGCTCCATCCCATAGTGATGGAGGTGTATCAGAGAGAGTTTCATTACTGCTATTCATACAAGGTCCCAGCCTAGATGGAAACTCAGTTCATAGAATCATAGAATGGTTTGTGTTGAAAGGGACTTTAAGGATCAAGTAGTTCCACCTTACATGGCTTAGGCAGGAATACCTTCCACTGATCAGGTTACTCAGTACCTTGTCCAGCCTGGCCTTAAACATCTCCAGAGAGGGGGGCATCCACAACCTTTCTGGGCAACCTGCTCCAGTGTCTCACCCCTCTCACCATAAGAAATTTCTTTCTTATATCCAGCCTAAATCTCCTCTCTTCCAGTTTGCATTCATTACTCCCAGTCCTACCATCCTGTATCCTTCTAAAAAGTCCTACATCTGCCTTTCTGTAAGCCCCCTTCAGGTATTGGTATGTCACTATGAGTTACCCCCTGAGAATTCTCCAAGCTGAACAGCCCCAACTCCTTCAGCCTGTTCTCATAAGGGAGGTGCTCCTGTTCTGACATTGGTAATGGACAGAAACCATATAAGATATTCAGCATCAAAATTTTGAGGAAAGATCTCTGTACTTCAGGCTTTCCCTTTCCTGCCCTCTTCACTGTTCCAGTGAGACATGATGACAACTTCTCAACAAGAGCCAGTGAGGGCAGTTGTGTGGCAGTGTTTTAGTCTTGTAGTATTTTCCCATGCTGTGTTTAATTGCTCAAGGTGAACTGAGCAATCACTTTTAAATTAAAATTGATGCAAGAGTTCTCCAACCTTTGAATATCCCTTGCTTTCTGTTAGTTAATAACTATTTTGAAGTAAAAGAAGCCCCAAAGCAACACAAAATAATCCTAAGTCCTTTTGAATTGTTCATGACAATGAAAGTGCTTGTTTGTGTTAACAAATGACAGTGTGTTAATACAGAGATGTGCAGGAGCATTTTTCACAGCTATGCTTGCTGTTTAATAAGTCATTGTTGAAAGTACTTAAAAATTTCACGCTGTATCTGAAATAGGAGTTGTGGCATCATGAAATTAATTTTTTTAATGTTATGAACACTGCTTTATCTTACTGATACTCCAGCTGAGCCACATTCTGTCATTTCTCTGGAGGATGGGTTCTCAGCTTCATTCAACATTGAACATAATGTTGCTGGTCTTTGTGCATTCTGCAAATGTATTGCACCTCTGAAACATTACCCACACAGACTAACTGTTTAGCACCTCTTAGACCTTCCCATATAAATTGACAGCAGTAGGTTTTTATTGCCATTTCTTTATTAAATGTGAACTACACAAAAGGATGAAATGTAGAGCTTTTGAATACAAGACAGCTAGGAAATGCACATTTACTATGTTCCATAGTCAAATGCAGTTGCTGGAACTTAATTTGCTGAAGCTTGGCAGCCCCCTGCACCTGCGAAGTCAGGAGCTCTGCTGCAGAGAAATACCAAGTTTTTCAGGTGTCTTGAGTTGTACCTGACATCACACCGACTTTCAGGGTTACTTGCAGAAGATCAGACTCAGAGGAGTGCATTTTATACTCAACATGCAGTGAGGTCAGAAAGAGCTGGATTAGATTCTTGGTCAGAAATATTTGATCTGGCTGGAGGTCAGTCTGAAATGCAAGATTGTTGGAAGCCTGAACCATAAATACCTATTTAATGACTATGGCTCACAGCATAAGCTATAAATGCTGTTGTAGCAAAGCAGTGTGTTCTGGCCCTGCTAAGATCACATCTGTCCTTAAAACACACAAATACATTGTGTGGACATGGAGCTGCTAAAATTCTGTGTGGTAATGCCTCTTTTAATAGTATAATGAAGCTATTTTTAAAAGCATATTTTAAAACTAGATAATGTTACCTGAGAACAATGTAGAAATCACTTGATCAAAGTATAATTTATTAGGCTCCCCCTATAGTGTTCCTTATCCACTGAAGGTATTGCTTTGTGAGTAGAGTGTAGACACCAGGGTAATCAGCAGCACCACACCTATTTTTCATGCCAAAAGAAGTGATGCCTCTCATCACATTATTGCATCGTAAAGGTCCACCAGAATCCCCCTGGAAAATGAGAAAGAAAGTGGTCTTTCCTATTTACAAAAGTTAAAATCCACTTATTTTAAAAAGAATCTGCCCCAGTTGCATGTACATGTTGCTACTGCAGTTTTCTTCCTGAGAAGTGACCAAAAAGAAAAAAATTCTTCAATCTGATAGTTTAAGAATTAGTATTATCTAGCTCAGTTCTAGGAAGTATTTTGAGTTGGAATAAAAGCTGGAAACCTTCCTCTTGAAAAGCAGAAGTTTTCTAGAACTTGGTATATTTTTGTAACTTTTATAATAAAATATTTAAATCTTCTAAAATGGGACAGGTCTTACACAGCTGTGCTTGTGTCTTGTACCTCAGCCAAAATGCGTTTTGTCAACAAACCATGTTTCAAAGCTCTCTGACAGCAGAGAAATTGTTCCATTGAGGCTAATGCTTGAGAATAGGCTTTTAAGGCATTTTTTGGAGATTTTTCTATAAAAATTACGTTATTGAAGAAGAGAATGGCTATCTGCTATGCGTAGATAAAACCATCTAAGTCTGTAAAGGTGAATTTGTTGATCAGAAGTTTTGATTTGAAAGCTAAGGAGAGCAAGCCTTGGTAAATTTATTTATTCTTAATAAAATTCCTCATTCAATATAAGAGAAGCAGAAAAGTTAGTACTTTGTAATTATTTTCAATATAACCTATCTGGATATAGACAGTGAATATACTTACGTTACATGAGTCCTTTCCTCCCTTCTTATTCCCTGCGCATATCATGTTGTCTGTTATAACAGCGCTTTTTTTATATTTGTCATTGCAGATTTGTCTACTGATGATGGTGACATTGACCTCCCTCAGGGTATCAGAAGAGCTATTCTTTTCATTGTGAGTTTGTCCCCACCCTGCTACGGTGCAAGTTGTTCCTGGTTTGAGATCATCATCTGAGGTAGGCAAGTCAATGATTTGCACAGCTTTATTAATTTTTGCTTTTTTATGAAGCTGTAGAAGAGAGGGACAATAGTTATTATGAGGCAGAGTCTAACAGAAGCCCCTGTATTTTAACTGTTGGATTGTTTCCATTATAGTAATGGGGGATTACTGCAACCCCTTTGGAGATTCTTGGTTCTGTATGACAAGCTTTATGTAATCAATGTAAGAATGGTGAAAATTATTATTCTTTGTCTCATGAAAACTCACTTAGCTTCTGCTGAGATGTTAACTCTAAAAAATACCCTCTCTTTTCTGGCTGTCAGACCACTGGGAGGACAAAATTTCAGTCATCACTGAAGCTGGCAAAATTGAGAATCAGAAAAGTCAGAAATTTTTAATTAGAGCTGTTTTTTTCAGATAGAATATTAGGACTTCTAATCAAATTATTTCGCACTACGTGTGAAATGCACTTCTTTCTGTGGAAAATCTTTATTCTTCCACCAAAAAGCCAGAAACTGAAACATCTTGGTTGAGCTCCATAATTTTTCTGTTTCTAACATTAGAGTTGTCTTAGTTCACAGTGCATCATCCTCAGTTCTCCAGTCTGCTGGATTCGCGGACCATACTGTGTCACCCCAGAAAAAAAGAAAGTCACCAGAAACTGCCTTGTCTCATTTTCCTCACAAGAAGGAAGAAACAGATACATTGTAGGAGATGTGAATTCTACAAGTGTAAGTCTATACCTTTATCAGCATAATGTCGTTTTCCTTAGAAGAAGAACAGTAGTGTGGGTGAGGAATTTTTTTTTCAATCCTGAAAGTCTGTTTTTCTTTTTCTTTTTTTTCCTGTGAATGAGCTCCAAGAATAACTTTGCCATCTACCCTGGGAGGAAAAACAATGTGGTTGGTGAGATTCATATGATGTAACTCTGTAAATCTTTGCTGTTAGTTATGGTGTTCTAACATCCAGATGCCATGGAAGGCAAGGGGTAGGATGTGTCTTACAATCAGAGTGCCTCTGAGTGGCCAAACAGCCATTTATATAAGAAGAATAATGGTTGTCTGACATTCAACTTCTCACGGTCTCGTGTAATCTCTTTGGAGGATTTTTGCTCCTTTATAAGTGCATGCTGCCTCTTTCTGTGATGAACTGCATTATCTTTTACAGAATAAAATGAACAAGGATTTATTTCTGTTTTCTGAACAGCTATTTGAACTTCCCAGTCTTATGGTCTTTTTGTTTGAGAAAAAGGGGTAAGCCCTTCCCCCAAATTCACTACTTCCCTGTTGCTATTCTGTGCTTGCATGCAGCTACAAGTTTGTAAAGTATCTCTCCAGAAGCAGAGGAGATTGTTATACATTGTTAATATTTTTTGCTCAATGAAGTGTATTTATCAATCTAAATTATAAAGCGCAGTAATCAGAACATGATCATGGTTTTGCTAAATGCACAAAATCACCAGTGATGCTAAATTTCCTTCTTGAACAGGCACCAAATACTCATTAAGGACAAGCTCTGACTCAGTGTAAGAACTTACTTAGCGCAGTGGGCAGCTGTTAACACCCAGTTTTTCTTGATCAAAGCTCCTCCACAAAGACCTTCATTTGCTTTAAGGATTAGGGCCATAAATGGTCTTGAATGTGGTGCTACTTCAACTCCTCCAATGATATCCACACAGAAACCTAAAAATAAAAATAAGCCACAATACACACAGTTGGGCTAATTAATACTGTAAGAGAACCACATTCTCTTAGAAAAAACAGTTGATGTAATTATAAGGCATACACACACAGAAGTGTGTACATATGTAACAATACTGATCTTCAGGTAGAATGCAGA
This sequence comes from Turnix velox, assembly GCA_013400935.1. Classification (NCBI taxonomy): domain Eukaryota; kingdom Metazoa; phylum Chordata; class Aves; order Charadriiformes; family Turnicidae; genus Turnix; species Turnix velox. Next base: position 19,661 of record VZTY01003594.1, read on the forward strand.
CAACTGGAAACTGGGTTATATAGGGCAAGTCACATTGCATGAACCTGTTCTTCAGAAAAGTGGAAAGTCAAAAGAGGAATGTGTATGTGTGCCTCAGATAAGGTATACTAACTCTAGACACCTCCAAATAGCCTGTCCTGTGAGCAACTTTAATTAATACAGTCCATTCAGTAATTGTTTTCTTTGTACAAAGGATCAGTGGAAAAGAGCTAACAATAAGAACTCAGTAATTGTGTCTGCTTCCTTGATGTTGATATGTGTTGGATTGACTAAAACTGGACAGGATAAACAGGATAAAACTGGACACTTACCTCTACAAATAGCCAGGAGAATGACAGCCGCTAAGGTGGACAAAGTGAGGAAGGCTCCCATGATTTCTGTCTGGTGTTGCCCCTTTGTCGCCGCTTAATATAGAACTCTAAATTGAAAGGATGTGGGTTTTGTCTTTCCTCTTAAGGATATTTGACATTTGTAACTGTGACAAACCGTGTAGCTTACAGTGAGGTTTTAGTGAGAAATTGCATCATCTGTCATGGTGTGAAGAAAGGATCTGCCCCCCATTACTGTTCACTTGTGGACAAGTGATACATGAGTATATAGCATTGAGTGGGGCATAGTGGCACAGACTTAAGGGTATAATGCCATTTGAAGTGTCTTAAGGTGACTTAGATCTGCCTCCTGGTGCAGAGGTTTTCTGTAGATGCTCTGTCTGATTTACAAGCCCTGCTCTTGTATCAGACAAACCTTATGTGTCTCAAGTGTCACTAAATGCCTGGTTTTAGGCAATTGAATTGACTCCTAAAAACTGAATAAAGCTTACTAGAGCCTTGTAAAGGCATAGTTCTTTCCTTCAAAATGTATACCAAATGAATAGGCATAACTTACATAAATAATTTGGAATATGAATATCAAATATTAACTAACTAGATAAACTCAGTGAAGTGGCACTAGCACACAGCTTGGAAGGTTTCTTGAAGTCTTAAGCCCCACTACAGTCACTCTACAGGAAACTTCTGTATTCTGTTTGCATCGCATCTTTGAGCTCAGCTTGCGCAGCCTAATGTGACTGTTGCCTGACAGGTAGCAGGCTCCTATGTGCTTTTGGGAAAGAGGGCAATTGTTGGTGATTTCTCTGAGGAATGCAGATGTGGAGCTGTTTTAGAGATAGCAGAGCTCTTCGTCCCTGTGGCTAGTCAGTGTTGTGATGACAGCTTCATGCACTGCAAAACCACACTAATTTTTAAATTTTCTCTCACTTTTCTCCTCAACACCTGCATATCCCTAACTACCAGTAGTTCGTAGTGGCATTACTTTTTAAAAAATGTTTTCCTGTATTCCTGTATTTCACAGTATTGCCAGGTATCATTGGTACCATTCTTCACATCTCGCTCATGAATGGTTCCAGTATCGGATCTCATGACATTCTAATTAGCAGTCTTACCATATTGAATTTGTTTCCTCTCTGGACTATGCATAGACATGATCAGAATTAGAACTTCAAAGCAAAAGTCCTGTAGATCGAGATCTGCTTAAATGCAAAGTACAATGATTTGTACTTTGCTAGTCCTTCATGAAGTGCTGTGTCCAATGAGAAGAGGTTTGGTTTGTGTCATCTGATGTTCACATGATGTAATTTCAAGAAAAGCCTGCTTGTGAAGCACAGAAGAGAACATTAGCAAATGTTCCTAGATGTTTTCCATCTGAGTTAAATCTGGCTACCTATGCCTATCTAAAAATTATTCTTGTATCTATAATATATAAATGCTGTCCTATTTTCTTCTAAATCCAACTTTCTTATAGAGATGTTTTTCTGTAAGGACATAGGCTGGAGTTTTAAAGGCCCATACCTTTTAAGAAATCATGAGAGGTACCATTTGGATCTATAATTATAATTTGGAACATGCAGTCTAAAATTCTATTTGTTAACAACTGATCACTTTCTGAGTAAACACCTTCAGAGAAACAACTCTGACTATCACGTAGACCTAACACTGATTGCACAAGTATTAAATATTAGATATGCAGCAAATCAGTCTCTAGTTTTGTACCAAAATGCTTTTGTTAGAGCATCTTCTTCAATTCATGTGAATGAAGTTGAAAAGTGAACAGCAAATTTTAGGCTCCTTTGACTATGGCAATACTAATTATTTAGATTTTATTTGCCTTCAGAATGCAAAAGGAAACCTCAAAGCACAACTTCCCTCTTTATTTGAGTGCATTGTCAAATTCTTCTATTAGCTCCTCTGCTGCATAAGCAATTGGTCTTCAAGAGGATTGGCAAAATGCTCCCTCTTTCCCTCTGCAATGCCCACAAGGCATAGCCAATCTCTCTGTAGAAACTATTTCCTGAGTAAAAGTACATCAAATCTGCCCAGTTTCTAGCCTTTGCTTTTCAGGAAATTTCCTGTGGGCATAAAGCCCATGGGTCAGTGCATCACTTTCAGCTTTGTTCTGTACTGCATTGAGTGCTCCTGTTCCTTGTCTCTCACTCACTTGTTCTGATCATTTTGCTTGCCTGAGTGACTGTTCTTTTTCCATCATGCTGCTCCTGTGGTACTGAAGGTGAACAGCAGGTGTGATTTTAGGAGGCCAATCCAGAGGGCCAATTTAAACTGCAGCTCTAAACAGCTGAATGCTCAGCCACAGGGCTGGAGAAGAGATGGTAGGAGAGTGGAGCAGGCTGTCAGGAGCACAGCTGGGGTACCTTCTCTGTCTCCTACCTGGGCCACCCCATACCCAACCCTACTCTATTGTGTTTGCCAGTCATTGGGGAATGCACTCCCAGAGAACCCCTGGAGACCAGACAGGACATATCCTGAGGCTTCCTGTTTTACTTCTCTGATACCAGTGTCCTATGGTGTTCATTCGTGGTCTTCAGCTATTTGTCAGCTTCACTATTTTTTCCTGTTTACTGTGCAATATTTAAGAAAAATGTAGTAACACAAAAATGCAAGTAGATATAGTTACCTAAGAGAGTCCTCAGAGCTTGGCACCAAATCAGCATTACTTTTATGAAGTTGAATGTACTTGGCAAAAAGAATACAGTATTGGATATTATGCTGTGGAAACACAAACCTCATGTTCAGTCCGAACATGAGTCTGTTACCCATTTTGTCCCTTATGCTGCTTTCTAAGCTTGCCACTTACTGAGAGGATAAAGCCATACAGGACTCAAATACAATTATGCCTTTAGGACACTTTTGCAGAGATAACCAAATTGAAGTTAAAATAATGTAATATTAATGGTGTGAAGGGAAAATTCAAGAGAGGGAGCTATTCATAAAACATTCCAGTGACCAATCCATAAGGGACTGTTAAATAGAATTTACAGTGCTCTTGTCAGTAAGCAGAAGTAGCTATGACAAGCCACCTCAGTTCTCCAGGTCTCTTTAATTGCTTTATCCCACCTCTGAGGTGTAAATACTTCTCTAAGGATAAAAATTCCCACTTACTGTGGACAACATGGAACACAATGGCACTTCAGGAAATTTCTGGACACAAGATGCAGCCTTATTTCTGGCCTTTTTTGACTGTTATCTGTGAAAAGAGTGTAACTAGGTGTGGAGGAGTTCTTGTGGAAGACAGAGGTGCATTGTAAGTGTCTTATACTGAGGCAGTTTTAACTCTTCATTGAGGTTGCAAGCTAGTGTGCAAGCTAGTAAATAAAAGAATGTGGATATTGATTTTAAAAGGATTGTTTTTAACAATCAGTTTTATCTCTAAAGTAATCGAAAAGTTGTCATTCTGTTTTAAGTGTTGTATACTACTGATCTGCATTGTGTACAGTTACCTTCATTTGTCAGATCCTGCCAGTGTTACAGGGTACAGAGAAGAGGATCTATTCCTAAGTGCTGAAAATGAATCTTATCTGTGTACCTGGGACTAAGTTCTAGAATGCCCTGAGAAATTAATTACATGGAAGGACCATTAATCCTATTTTAAGTGACCTGGGCTCACAGTTCAAACTGTGACAAGGAGCTTTGTCCTTCTGACTAGTCAAATGTGAGCACACATCTGGATAGCCCAGCGCTGGCACAGCTGTTGAACAGCTGGTTCAGGGTAAGGAGGACACCTATTGTTCATATTAGGAAGTAAAATGGCGTGGTTTTGCTAAAACATTCTTTAAATCTTTATTTCAGTTCTCCGTATTTTTTCTTCATTGTAAGTAACTACAACCCATTAAACATCCACAGCTGAAAAAGAACAGCAGATATTTCAGGTTATGTGCTACTTTCAGCATCCTTAGTCTGACAGATCTTCCATGGAAAATGACATAATACTCATCAAGGTATTGTGTCAATTACTGTTGTGTTGTTACAAAAGGACTTTTGCTGATAATAATTTTATTTATTCTTTGATACTGAAGAGTACACTGTTTAGATAATCTTAAGAATATCATAGAACACCCAGCTTTTAGTTGAGCTAATCTGGATAAGGCTACAGGATTACCGTCACTCTGAGAAAGGATGATATTTCAAGGCCATTCTTTGCCTTAAAAGAGCCTTTAACCCATTCTCTGCAGCAATCTCTCTTAAACTCCAGAAGTAATTTTTCAAAGGCATTGCCAAAGTGATGTGTGCAATGGAGTCAAAGCTGTACTCCAAAACTTGTGCTGAGCACAAGTGGGGATGAAACTTTATTGTTATGTATTTGTTTATTTATACTTTACTTACATAACATACTTACACTTCATTTAAATTAAGTAAAAGTACGGATAATACAGCACATGGCTCAGCTCCAGCAGCTCAGAATAGTCACATAATGGAGAATGGACTGTTAATCTGTGGTAATAAATACAGTGGGATTGCTTCTTTTAAAAAAAATGCAAAGGAAGAAAGAACTTGTCTACAATTTATGCACGACTGACTGAAGAGTGTACTGACATGATAAAAATAATTTCCCATTTCAGAGATCAATGAGACAGACAAGACAGTTTCAATAAATACTGTGTATTAGAATTAGATTATAATGGTCCAACAATTCTGCATTTTATTAGAACCTATGAAAGCATACAGTGGAAGGATGGCCAGTTCTATAGCTAGGGGTAGACAAAGGTCTGGGAAATGGTGAGAGTAGATAAAGAAGGTGACAGCTTGGTGTCCCTGCTAAAACTACTACTGGGCTGTTTCTTAGAATTGTGCTGAAAGCAGGAAAGCCACAGACAGTAGCCCCAAGAATATTAGCAGCTTTAGAGAAACAGACACCCACAAAACCTGACAATATTAATCTAGAAACACAATCTTACTAGACTGAGAGGAGCTTGTAGTGGAAGTATTCATCAGCTTGTAGTGGAAGTTAACTATAGTTTGCAGTTATTCCCAGCACAGCATTTGCAATTCCACTTTTCTTCTGTAAGATAAATCTAGTCTTGTCTCTTTTAACCTGTCACTCCTTAACACTAGTCCTTACATGTCTGTAACATGTCCCCTTGCACAATTCTTCCAGTTTCCAAATACAGGCTTCGTGCACTAACCCAACTCTCTCATAGTATCTAGTTTTTTATTTCCTGAAAATCTTTGGGTGCATTAAAGGAGCTCTGTCCCAGTGATCCTTCTGCCCTTGGCCAGGAATGGGCCCTGTTTACACTTGCACTTTGCAGCTTGGTCTGTACTGAGCTAACTTCTCTGTCAGTCATTTTCATCTACTTGTGTTTTTACTGAGTTCTTCCAAGTTTGTGCTATTTCTTAAGGATTATATGGTGAGAAGTCTGACTTGCTTTTCCTGTGTCATAAGTCATATTTGGGTATAGACAGCATCCTTTAAGGTTGCTTAAGCCATGTCAAGACATGACATGTGGCACTGACAGGCAGTGTGTGGCACTGACATGCAGTGCCATAGTATGAGTGCTTGAGTATGAAGTGCTGACACACTGTTGATCCAATAGAGGGGGCTGGCAACTCATTTTCACGCATCACACAGAGATACACATGCCTGTTAGCTTTAGCCCTTCAGTTGATTCTGACCCTGTACTGAACAGCACTACCTAATGTTTTGTGCTTGTTTTGTACATCCAATGCACTATAAGTTCATTGTGGGAATTTTTTTTTAAACATACTTCTAATCCTCACTACGGAGGGTAGCATTATCTGTTGTGAACAACCTTTGCATCCTGAAACCACAGTGACATGTTTAGAACATGGATCACATCCACAGCTCCTAGTCAAATTCTTTGTTTTATCTCCTGACTGCAGAACTACCCAAAATCTAGCAAGCTGTAAAAGTAACCTTCCATTTTGGAAACTCGGTCTGGCATCAGGAAGAAACATTCACAAAGCAGAATTAAAATAAAGCAAACCATATTTTCAAGACAGTATTCTTGAATACTTGCCAAAGAGAAATAAACTCAGACGAATATAAACTTTTGAAGTCTGAATACATCAGGTCACCACAGAAAGACAAATCTTAGTAAGTTATTTTATAATTTGTTACATCTTTTATTTGTGATTTACGCAATTCTAAAATTTATCATCATCTCATTATCAGTATCTAGCACATTGTGACTAGGTGAAATTTAACTGTAATTCAGTGAAAGGTTGCACAGCTTTCTTCAAAGCTATTGAAATTAGACATGAAGCGTACATTCGATGTAGTTTCACAGGGTTCATTCTTATGTACATTTTCTTGCAAAAAGAAAAAACTTTGCCCAATTGACACAATCTCCAAAAACCTTTATTTACATAAAATATTGAGCCTTTCTGCAACCACAAAGAAAATGAGGGAATAACTAAAACAGTGATAACATAATTTAATTAAAAGAATAAATGTTAATTTAATAACTTTATTTGTTGCTGTCTTAAAAAAATAGTAGTCTACGGTACTTAATTAATAATTTCCTTTCAAATGAATAAATGGCACAAGGTTCTTGGTTTCAATTCCTTTGAAAGCATGTAGAGGATGTTATGTCCAGATCTTGTGGAACATCTGTTCTCCAAGCTATCATAACGAACACCATTTGAGGTATCTTTTCAGCCCCCTTGGTATGGGATTAAAGCAGCTGCATGAAAAGAAGGGCAAGCTTCAGACTGCTTTGTTTGCAAAACCTCTGACATTTTCAAATTGTGATGGACCAGTGACAGCAATGTGGATTTCATTGATTAAACTATGGATCATGCATATCCTAAGACAAAGACAGAGTCCTGTCCAAGCAGGGGTCTCAGCGGAGTGCAAGTAACAAATGGTCATGCAGAGCACACAGTAGAACAGAGGCTTTGGGCGTGCTGGTGGAGCACTGCTTGCTTTCACTTGGCACTCAAAGTGGGCCCATCTTCTGAGGTGATATAGCTAGATCTAGCCAGTGAATTCCTACTATGTGCAATCCACATCCTAATTAAAAGAATAATGTAGAGGCAGCAGCTATATTTGCAGGACTTACGATCTCACACACAGGAGATAAAAGATAAGTTGTAGATCATTGTCTTCCTGTCCTAATTCAAAGTTCCAACTGCAAGTTTTCTTAGGAATGCCTGTCCACTAAAACGTGAGAATGTAAGTGTGCTTAAAAGTGGGCACAATAGGTGGCTATGGTGCTCCTGATTCAAGGTATATTGATTTCAGAAGTTACCACCTCCCTAACAAGAGAGGATTGGTATTTGTGCTCTTCCAGGAGCAGAAAAATGTGTTTTGAGTTAACGCAATGCTCTTTCAATTAGTTTTTGGATCTGTGAAATGAGCAGCAATAATCCAGGCAGCACCACAGTGAGACTGGACTGACTATATACATCAGAGACTTGAATTATTAAACAAAGTCAATTTGTTTGTGCTATCTTGTGAACAAGGATGTTGATCATATCAGGTGGTTGCAGCCTCATTATGCAGAAATATTGTGAGCATCTGCACAGGTTAAGAGCACAGTTGGTGATAATGTGAGAAACAGACTTGATTCTAATGTGATATTTAAAGTATTTATCTTCCAGGCCTCTTTCCTTACCCTTGTTTGTCTTACTGAAGTCAGGGTCATACTTGGGAACAGTGGTTTTGAGAAGGGTTTGTTATTTCATCAGATGCATTTGACTTGGTTTTTGACTTCTCCTTTTGCTTGATTCCAGTTTAGCCATCCCACGTTGGGAATCCCAGAATTCATCCGTCTGGACTGGTGGTGAGCCTGGGTTTCAGTGGGTGTGGCCAGTGGTTTGTAACTTCCATTTCAGGCATTTACCTTTGGCAACAGACAAACACAAATATCCTTTTTCTCTGTGTTGGCTGGAGAAGAGAGACTTACTTGTTTGCGACCAATGCTATGTAAAATGGAAAAACATTTTTTGTTTTATAAAACATAAGAAAGCACTAAAGCCAGAACTGAAGATCCTATTGCCCAGTTCTAGCCCAGCTGGCCACAGAGGGCCCACACAAGGGAATATTTCATGTACCACAGCTTTGGGGGCTGTTTCCTGCTGTCAACAGCCATCTGTAGCTGACCTTCCTTTTGGTCCCCTTTGCAGTTTTCTGACAAGCAGGACGTGATACTTTGGCAGCACCCAGCCAGCATTCATAGTCTATAACATGCCAGCCCCTGGAACAGCGAAAAAGATGCTTAATGTAGCACAGAAGGCAATTAGAATGTGGGATGGGGCAGCTGAATAGCGACTACCTGCTTTTAATTAGCTCATCTAATAAGGCATGCCTGATAATGAGCTATTTCAGCAATTCTGCTTGCTTAAATAGTTTCCTTCTATCTGGATTAGGAAACATCTAAAATAATCAGTCAGTCCATGCAAATTCATAAGATAAAGCAAATTGGAAGAAGTATATGCCAGTATTTCAGATTCATAATTTGGGAAAGTAGTTGCAGCTCAGGGCTTTTTTTTGGGATTTAACCTGAAGGGTTAAGCTTCTAGGCATTTGGTTAATTGATTGAAAAGTAACACAAAGTTTTGATCAAATATCTAAGATTGATCTATCTTCTAATGAAGAAGCAATAAAGCTCACCAGATCTCGTTTCATTCTCTCGAATCTGTTGAACAAACATAAATGAGTTTAAATTACCAAATTTCTGACAAGGAACACAGGGTTGTGTTCTGCACTTGTAACACTGCTGAGTTATGAGAATTCTTTCCTTTCAGCAATATATTAAGAAAATTAAAAATAGTGTGATATGAGCTGATGTCATTAGGCTGCTTTTAGGTTTGTATCTTATAATTCTGTGCATTCTGGCAATTTTGTTGTTTAATGAAATACAAACTTGTAATAGGGAGTACACAGCTGTTACCCCTCGTTGCCTTCCAATTACAGCATGTTTGCAAACATTCCTTTCTTTACTTTCAGTAAAAAAACCACAAACAAACAAAAAACCCCACAAAAATAATTGAATTTGCCTTGGTTTCTTTACAGGAAAGATGATGACAACACATTGAAAATATTGTGAGAAATCCTGGCCCCACTGAAATGGACCCCATTTTTGTTATTTGGGAAAGATTCACCCACATTACATGTTACTCAGGGAAAAGAAAGGATTAAAATATTGGAAAATGCAGCCACAAGGCTGACATGGCAAAGCATAAAGAATGCAGGAAGCATGCCCATGCATGGAAGTCCTGTTGACACTGCGAAAACATACAGACCTGTGCTAGATCCCTCAATAAAACCTGGACTGGTTCTTCTTCTCATGGAAACCAAGGTATTAATTAATTTTGTGGCCAAGCCCTGTTCACTGCAGTAAGTACCAGCTTCACATTGCATGGAAAAGCCTGAATATCAGCTGTCAAAAGTCCTCCTGAGGAAGAATCTGCAGCAGGCAGCCCCAAGTATAAAGAGGCATCAATGAGCAGAGAGAAAACAGACTGACTGAAGCAATTAAGATGGGCTGAAGGGAGATGGTTTTGCTTCACTCTTATTTTTAGGATATTTTTTGTGTGTAGCATAATAGTCTGGCAAAGAATGAAGCTGCATGTACATCAGAAAGAGATGTTTAAATGAGGAGAAGAAAGTGTCAGTGGTGAAGAAAGACAGCACAAGGAGGAGCAAGGAGGGATTAGCTGGAGGTGGAGTGATTTTGGGTCAAAAAGAAGCCAGAATAAAGCAGCCACTTATCCTAAGGAAAGAAATTTTGTGTAACACTTGGTAGTAATTCATGGAGTACACAGTCTGAGCTTTTAACACCCTTGTCATTCATTACAGAAAATAGCTACTCAGTCATATCTAAACTGTATGGGAAGCTTAGCTAGAACTTTTGTAGGAATGTTGTAAGTCAATAGCATTGCTTAGCTCTAAGAAGGTTTTAAAAAAAATGTGCTTTAGGGTAGAAAGGCAGAAATCAATTCAGTACTTGCGGTATGATTCTATTCCTGTGTCTGTAGAGATATCACTTTTTCTTTCTTTCTTTAAAAAGCGGAGATCAAAATCAGTTTGGGTTGCAAGCAGAAGGATACTCTCCACTAATCCTAAAATATTTTATTTTAAAATGCATATCTGGGATTTGGGAGCTGAACAGTGTGCTTTGAGATTCTGCACAGATTCCAAGACAAAACATTTCTCACATGGGAGTTTGGCTTTAGTTAGCAGGGACTGATAGAGTCAGAGGACAATTATCATTTACATGACCTGGGTGTGTAGCTCAGTTGGGAGAGCATCAGACTCCTAATCTGAGGGTCAAGGGTTCAAGTCCCTGTCCAGGTATGAAGCTTGCAAGAGTTGGGATGATGGTTGGACTTGATGATCTGAAAGGTTCCTTCCAACCTAGATGACTATGACTATGACTATTAAGCAGGGAAAGGATAAAGACCACAATATTTGTGATTTTATTGACTGTTTTGTTATTGTTTGTATTGCAACAAAACTTATTCCACTTTTGATTTATTCTAGTTTTGCAGAGAAAGAGTGAGACCATAGGCTGCGTGGCAATAAAGAGATGTGAGGGTATTTCTACAGGTATTCCTACATCAGTGAATTATCTCAAGTAGTGAGAGACAATATAACACTCACATTATCTCAGAATTAAAGCTGTGTTGCATATAGGCAGGATGGATGTATATACCTGAGCAAGATGCAATGAACCATCATTCATATCTGGTTTTCCTTTATTGATATTGAAGCCAAATATTTGAGGATCTTTTCTGAAAGAACCTTTTTTTTTTCCCTGTTTTTTTTTCATTTTCCCTGGAAGTTCGAAAATTACTTAGTGTGACAAATAGTGGAGATGGTTTTTCATTGGAAAGGCTTTTTTTTCCTAGGTGAACAGATATAACAATAGATTCTTTTAGGTTGGGAAAGACCTTTGAGATCATTAAGTCTAATTGTGGACCACTAAACCAAGTCCCTAAATACCTCCATCATGGTTACTACACTCTGGGCAGCCTGTTCCAACTCTTTCAGGGAAGAAATACCTCACCTAAACCTCCCCTGGCATGACCTGAGTCTAATTTGTTTTCTGCTATCACTTGTAACTTGGAAGAAGAGGCAGATGCTCACCTTGCTACAACCTACCTCTTTTTAGGTGGTTGAAGAGAGTAACAAGGCTCCTTTTCTCCAGGCTAAACAACCAGAATTCCATGCTATATTAAGCTTATGCTCTAGACTCCGCAACAGTTTCATTCCTCTTCCTTGTACCTGCTCCAGCACCTCAGCATCTTTGTGGAGCCTAAAGTGCACACAGTATTTGAGATGCAGCCTTGCTGGTGCTGAGTACAGGGTAATGACCACTCCCCTCTTCCTGCTGGCCACATTATTCTTGATACAGCCCAAGACGCTGTTGGCCAGCTTGGCCACGTAGGCACACTGCTGGCTCATATTCAGTGATTCACTAACACCTCCCAGGCCCATTTGCTCCAGGCAGCTCTCTGGCCACTCTTTCCCAAGCCTGTAACATTGTATGTGGTTGATCTGGCCTAGCTTCAGGACCTGGCACTTGGCCTTGTTAAATCTCATTTAGGTGGCCCATCAATCCAGCCTGAACTGTTCTCTCTGTAGGGATCTTAACCACAAGCAGGTAACACTCCAGCCCAACTTGACACTATCTTAATCAGGGTGATTTAGATTCCTAGGACCAAGAGGTCTTGCAAAAGAAACAGCTACTGACAGAACTGTTGATAAGACAGGGGTGCGTGAAGGCGGAACACTAATTTGGTCTGAGTGTGATCAGTCAAATTTAACACTCTATTAAGAAAAGTAAATTTTCTGAACTACAGAGAAAGTATGTGACTTTCTTAAGGTTTTAAGAAACTCTCTAATATAGATCTCAAAGATCTTAGCTACTGAAACTACTTTAACCCTCTGTAAATTTAGATGATTTGAAAGTAGTTTAAGAAAAGACTTCAGCATACCAAATCTACAACCTATTTTTTAATTATTTCCCCCCATTTATTTCAACTACCTATTTATTATGCCTGCCTTGGAGAAAACTGACCCTTATTGCATTTCCACCACTGTGTGACATTTTTGATCACTTTGAACATCTTCTCCAAGCAGAGTAGAATTATTTGACTGAATCAATACATTAACTGAGAGAAATGCAGTGAGTTCTGTTATGCAGATCATTGCAGAGTTTATGACTCAGAATAACCACACTGTGCAGGGATGGTACGTTGCTGAGATCCTTCACCCAGAGGTAGGCCATGACTGCAATCCATTGAAGAACAGCACTGTGCCACATAGACTCAGCAAAGCAGACCTGAATTGTATTCAGCTCCTTTTGTATAGCCATAGTTCTGAGGGAAGAAACTTAGACTGTAAGTTATATGCAGTCATTTTGGCTTCCAGCTCCCTGGTTGGACATGGCATGTGTTTTTATGTAGATTTATGGGTAAGCATACTTTTATTATGCTCCAAGCAAGCTATGGCTCTGCTTCCAGAGCTCCTCTGTAGTTATACAGTCATTTTTATAGTGACTTCTGTGATCTGTGCATAGGTATCCAGCCAACACAGTTCTCTGCCTTGCACCTGGTCTGCCTGGAGAAAGGATGTAAACACCTTTTGCCATCAGCAAATAGGAAATGTCCCAAAGCATCTATTTTTACCAGAGTGAAGTTAAGTTGCCTTGTTACACTGGAAACAAAGAGTAATTAGCAATTCATTGAAAAGATACAAGAAAAGAAATTGTACAAAGGGGAGTCCTTGCCGCTATCTCACTTTCCTGATTCTTATCATTTGCTTCCTTTTTCTGCCTTTTCATTTTGGACTTTGCAGCTTGGCTTCCTTTCTGTGTTTGCCTTTGAATCTTTACCACTTGTGTAGCATTGTGCTTATGGCTTTTTGTAAAGGAAGCCTGGGAAAACTTTGGATAGTTCAGGAATGTATGGTAACATATTTTTAGTTAAGGGTTTGCCTTTTGGAAATGAGCAGCAAGGGTCACACATTAAATCTTTTCCTATGTTTGAAGAGATATTAATGCTTCCTGTGTATCCCAGATTTACATGTTCAAAAGACTAGATGGCCAGACTAGACAGTGTAGTGTCCAGAATGCTTAAGTTCAGAAAAACTGGAAATGAAGGATACTTTCTCTACCTCAGGACTAAAGTTAGCAAGCCTTTGAGCACTGATCTAATGCTGCTGCTGCTGCTGTGTATTGGTATTAATCAATCATGTATCACATGATGTCAGTTCACAAGGATCTTTTACAGGTAGGGTCAAACTTTTCAGAGGACATAAGTACAACCTCAAGACCTCCACACTAACTACTTTTACTTGAGAAATGGATTATTTGCAGAAGTAGAAAATCTGTAGTCTGAAGTATTCAGCTAGAAAAATAGTTCACAGCTCTCTGATATTGAACCAGTGATTGCTCAGTTCCCTGTAAAGCACTGAACCTAAGGGTTGAAACACTCTCTGCTTCTAGAAGAAAGGCCAAACATTATATACAGTGATGTAATTATGATGTAAACTGGCACTAAGACAATTTATTCTCTAAATCTGAAAGAAAAATAATTAGCACTGATCTGATCTGATCTAGAAAATTTTTCACATTTAAACAATGTGTCAAAGTTAAGTAATGGTACCAAGTTTTCTGCTCTTTATAGCTGGGGAAGCTTCATTAATTCATGTTAACTAGTTTTCAAGGGAGACATTAGTTCAGGGCTTTATAGGATCAAACTGTTCATTGGAAAGAAAGGCATAATGGATTCAACAGGTAAAACAACATACAAGCATTAAAATCAGAGGGAGTTACATAGGATTTCTTTCACTATTTAATTAGTGGACAGTGTGGAAGATTATAGTATCATTATTTCCTATGTGATACTAATTTATAAGCCAGACCACTATCTGTTCATAGTGTTTTCTTCCATTACATGTATTTTTTGATCCATTGTGATAATTTACTTTGGCTTCTAGCTCCAAGCACAGAATACAGTTTCCATCTTATTCCAAATAATATTGGCTAGTTACTAGGAGAGTGTGCTGATTTCTTTTACAATTTCTTTTCCTCACATCTGTGTGTAATTTTATTTATCATTTCCCTAGGACATACTCCCTCTGAGAAACCCAGAACAAAACACAGCTCTTTCAGATTTTGTTTGGTGTTCTATACAAGGAGCATTACCTAAAAATACTTACAGAATAGAATTAAACTGGTTGCTGTTTACAACCAGGCATAAAAGCCTAGAGTAGTTGGGTGTGGATTAACTTAAGGGACAGACTTAAGGGAGAGTCCTCCTGCTCCTTGCTGCTGTGAACCTGTGAAATCCCATGCACTAAATATGCAGCCTGCTTCTTTGGGCTCTTTCATCCTTACGAGCAGATTTGGCCATGGGACTGAAATGCTTAGTGCTCTTTACTGTGGTCCTGGGCCCTCTGGTAGGACTCATCCCCTCTCTCCCAGTGAGGGACTGCCCAGTGGGATCTACATAGCCCCAGTGTACAGCCTGGCCTATTAACATATACCACTGTCAATTTTAATTAATACTTAATGCCAGCAGAAATGGACAGTGGTTTACATTTCTTTGCTCTCCTGTGAACTACAGCGGAAATGTTGGATTTTCTTTTAAAAAGAGCCTTTTGCCATGTTGCCATGTCCATTTCTGATTTATCTGCTCATTATAACCTCGAACCTTTGTTCCTCGTATATTTTTATATGCAGTCTTCATTTCCACCTTTGAATTACTCATTTCATGTCCTAGAGGACATAGAATCATAGAATAGTTTGGGTTGGGAGGGACCCTAAAGATCATCGAGTTCCAACTCAACACCTCCCACTAGACCAGGCTGCCCAGTGCCCTGTCCAGCCTAGTCTTGAACACCTCCAGAGAGGGGGCATCCACAACCTCTCTGGGCAACCTGTTCCAGTATTTCACCACCCTCACCGTAAAGAATTTCTTTCTTATGTCAAGTCTAAATCTACCCCCTTCCAATTTACATCTGTTGTTTCTGGTCCTCCCATCAGATATCTTATTAAAAAGTCCTTTCCCTGCCTTTCTGTAGGACCTCCTCAGGTACTGATAAGTTACTATAAGGTCCCCCCTGAGCCTTCTCTTCTCCAGGCTGAACAGCTCTGTAGGGCAGTTGCTCCAGCCCTTTGACCATCTTGATAGCCCTCCTCTGGACCTGCTCCAATACCTCAATTTCCTTCCTGTGTTGAGGGCTCCAGAACTGGACGCAATACTCCAGGTGGGGTCTCACCAGTGCCGAGTAGAGGGGTAAAATCACCTCTCTTGACCTGCTGGTCACACTCCTCTTGATGCAACCCAGGATTTGGTTGGCCTTCTTGGCTGCGAGTGCACACTGCTGGCTCATGTTGAGTTTGTCATCAACTGACACACCCAAGTCTTTCTCTTCAGAGCTGCACTCAAGCCACTCTCCACCCAGCCTGTATCTGTGCTTGGGATTGCTTCGACCCAGGTGCAGGACCTTGCACTTGGCCTTGTTGAACTTCATGAGGTTGGCTTGGGCCCACCTCTCAAGCCTGTCAAGGTCCCTCTGGATGGCATCCCTTCCTTCAGGTGTATCAACTGCACCACACAGCTTGGTGTCATCTGCAAACTTGCTGAGGGTGCACTCAATCCCACTATCCATATCTCCTACAAAGATGTTAAATAGCACTGGTCCTAGTACTGATCCTGGAGGAACACCACTCATCACTGGTTTCCACTTGGACAGTGAGCCATTGACTGCAACTCTTTGAGTGTGACCATTCAACCAGTTCCTTATCCAGCAAGTGATCCATCCATCAAACCCATTCTTTTCTAGTTTGGTGACCAAGATGTCATGCGGGACAGTGTCAAATGCTTTGCAGAAGTCAGTTGCCCTTCCTTTATCCACTGATGTTGTGACTCTGTCATAGAAGGCCACCCAATTGGTCAGGTCCCTGGTGAAGCCATGTTGGTTGCCTCCAGTCACTTCTGTGTCATCCTCCAGGTGTTTTTGCAACATGTCGCATTGGATTGCAAAGATGAAGTTGTCTGTTACTGTTAGTTGCTGTCACCTCATGGCCAGTTTATACAAGACTTCAATGTAATGTTTTAATTTTTACACTTTAAATTCACTGATTGATCCAAGATTATATGTGAGAACACACAGGAGCTAGCACATGTAAACATCTGCCACCTGTCAATTCTGGCAGCTGTGACTAGGAGAACTGTAGTTCAAGCAGTTATGTACTATGCTTGCAAATATTTGCGTAAGTGTAGTCATTCTTTGACATGTGTTCTCCCCTTCTCTTCTTTTTCTCTGCTATGCTATGCCTTCCTATGATTCCAGTCCAGGTTCTTAGAGTCACATATACCAGAAGTATATGGGCTACCAAATGCAGCATACGATATAGATTGATTGTTTCATCTTCACAGGACAAAAGAGCTAAGTATTTAATTTTGGATCTATCAGTTTCCGCTTGCAACCATTTAGAAAAGTGTCTCCTGCTTTCCTGTATTTCCAGCATAGCTCTTCATTTTAATTGACAACTCACTAGCAGTGTCCTCAGTCCATGCCAGACACAAGATTCCCAAATGGCAAGCTGGTCACATTCAAATTTATACTGATTCAGTTCCCACTGACTTCAGTGGCTTTGACTTTTGGTATTCAGAAATTTATTTATGGGTAGGTTTATTCTTTTTAAACTTTCCTGTAGATCTTTCTTTAGAGTAGAGGTTTCTATCTCTCTGGTGGCTCATCTGTTTCACTGAACTCATCAGTTGTTTGCTGTTTCTTGTCAAGGCTCTATCAGCGTGAAGAAAGTCTAAGGGTGGAGGACAGTGGAAGCTGAGACTTTTCTGTTTATTTACACTGATTTCACTTAAGAGGAACATAAGGGCATCTCACTGAGCTGAATCAGGATGGAAGCAGTCTAAGGAGGAGAATCACCGTCTCTGGATCCATGCTGAGGTTGTGCTAACAGTGTTGGTGATGGATGGGGATTCTTTGGTTCTGAGGTCAGGGCAGCTTATTGATCACATTCCTCAGCTTCCTGTGGAAGATCACACAAAATGCTGTTTTCTGTCTTACCTGTTTTTAATTTTAAATACTACTAGCAGTAGTATTTGAGTTAAATGCTGAATTCATCTCCACCAATATACTGATAAAAAAGAACCATTTTGATGCAGGCAGGAAAAAAATCTACAGAAACAGCTTGGCTGTTAAATGGCATGATCTCACTGCCTTAAAGTAACAGTCCACATCCCCTTGAAAGGAAACCAAAGATTTATTCTTTTAAAGATTATTCTTTCATCTATGAGATGATTCAGTATGATTTCTTTCTGGCTGCATGAGCTGTGTTAGCAAGGCAGAGCTACCCTGTCAGCAGTGTGCCTAGTGTCAGAGCAATCCCTATCCTGCAGGAAGGTACACAGCCCACTCCGAGTTGGAGGGAATTTTTTGTGTGTGTGTGTTTTGTGTGTGGTTTTTTTCATTTTTTTTTCTTCTGGCAGATGACCTTGAGCATTTGAGACGGATGTGAGAGAGATTTTAGTCCTCATGCAAAACAACCAACTAAACATAACAGATTACATCAGCTCAGGCTTTTCAATTCCTGGATGGCAACAGAGTGCTAATCCAACCTTCATCCTGGATTTCATAAACTGAAACAAGGGAGGCTGGCAGGAGCAGCACTGCCGGATTGAGGAAGCTGACGACGGTGCAGCATGTGGGCAATACGCTGTATAAAGCTCATAAACTTGTAGGCTGATGTGTGCAGCTACCACTTTGGATTCTGTACTGCTGCTTCCCTCGGCACAAGGCACCAGCAGGCTGAGCATTAAAGCCTGCTCTCTGGGACAGAGCATTTACCCCTGCAAGACATGAAGGGCTTCCTGTTTCTTACACTCCTCCTGATGCCCGTGCATGCTGGACCTGCTTGGAGTGCAAAATACGCAGTAGATTGTCCTGAGCCCTGTGACAGTAACGCGTGCAAAAGTACCTTGCGCTGTAAGCGAACGGTGCTGGATGACTGTGGCTGTTGCAGAGTGTGTGCAGCTGCTCTGGGGGAGACTTGCTATCGTACGGTCTCGGGTATGGATGGTGTCAAGTGTGGTCCTGGGCTGAAGTGCCAGTTTTACACAGAGGAGGATGACTTTGGTGATGAATTTGGTATCTGCAAAGGTAACAACATCCACTTTGCATGCTGTAGCGAATTGACAGCAACCTACATCTAGTTCTTGCCTCCTGCTTTAAAGATCTATAATAGTATTTTTCCAGCTCAGCCCTTAACCAAGAAGCCAGTGAAAAGTACCTGCTGGTATTACAGTACATGTAGGTGGGATAGAGTTATTAATATAAGAATGCTGTTTAGTCTTGGGGACATGTGTGAGGAAGTACAGATGAGGTGTGCTTGGAGATAAAATTTTTGATTGGGATGTATTAGATCCAGACTCCAGTGCTGATCCTTCCGCTGATTTGGTTGGTGAAATTCTACAAATTCCAAAGACTTTAATCCTCTGAGTCCAACCTTGTCATAGAATAACTGTTCCTGCTGGGCTCTCCCTAGTGTGAGGTCTCTGGGGCACTGCCAACTGCCTGCACAGGGATCAAGTACTCTCTGTATAGTCTAGGAGTTGCAGATAACTGCATTGCTTGATGAGATTTCTTTAATTCAGCTTGAAAGAGGTGCTTAGCTACCCAAGGATGTGGTCAGGGGACGCAGGCAGGCAGAGACCTTCCTGTCTGGAAGACAGAAGTAACAGAACAGGAGCAGACTGTGATATGAGAAGCCAGATGCTGCTCTCAGCCTGTTCCAGGTTTGCTGCATGCTGATTTCTTTAGTCATTGCCAATAATGACATTTTTCATGTAAGAACTATCCTTGCTCCATGTAAAAAGGAAAATCTTTTAATGGAAAGGAAATATTAAGTTGCTAAGAAGAAGGATGAATGTTTTAAAATATTTTTTTAAAAGGCTTTGCAAAGTGTGAATGCAGTGAATTTTATGGTGCTTGTGTACCACTTCAGTAAGCAGGTACAGATATGTCTTTGAATAAGACATCTTAGAAACGGAGATGTCTTGGCAATTAAACATCAGGAGAGCTAATACCCTCAGCTTTTGTAATGGCTTAGGATAAGAAGTGGCAAAAATCATTCATCCTGACTCACATACAGCACACATATATGTTAACATTTAAAAAAAAAATCATGTGCATGTTTGAGGGTGAAAGCAAAGTACTGCTTTTGTTTCTGGAAACTAGAATTAACACATAAATGTAACATCTTTTGTGCATTTACCAGAAAAGTATTTTACTGAGATAGTTGACTGATCTTCGGTTTCTTAAAAATTATTGCAATGCAAGATAGCTCCTATTATTCTTTTGACAGTTCTTTTGAAAGATTTCATTCTTTCACTATTCTCATAAGACTTTCTTTACAATATTGAACTTCAAATGGGAGGGACAAGAGATCTGAATCCCTGTAGGTGAATCTTGGAAGCATTGTAGAAAATGTAAAGTTGATTTTTGTTTCTCCCCCCCCATATGAGTCAGTGGAAAAACTCTCACTAATTTCAATGGAGACTTAAAGTCATAAAATATGATTTTAGGCTTCTGACCATGTATTCATTTGTGCCAAATAGTATAGATGTAATTTCTTTTTCTTTTTTAGTTTCAGCTTTGAGTACAATCTTTCTACATGTATGTAAACTTTATAAGGCAAAACTTCGGCCCAAGTACTATTATTTTATACCATTTATATGGTAATATGCGTAGATATATAGTATATTATTTGGCATCAAACTGCTTCCATGCTCCACTCTGCTGTGCAGAGTGTTACATCTCACCTCTCTAGCCTGAGCACCTGCAGTGTGCAGACTGATGGTCCATGTGCTATGTGCTCTCAGTTTGTCCCTCAGTGAGGACTGTGCACTCAAAATCTGTTTTGTTTTACCAGGATTTTGTTGTGTTTTTATATGGATGAACAGCAGATCAAAGTGTGTCCTTACTTGGGAAGGGGACTATGGTGAATCTCAGTAAGGTTCTCCAAGCTGGAGGAATTTATTGTGGTCCTTAGCAGATTGATTTTCTCTTAATTCTAATTTCTAAAAGCAAGCCCATGGGACATGCTGTGAATTGTAAATATTATTTTCACTTTGGGCTGTTGCCCTGATTTTCAGATAGCCTAGGCTGTATGGCAAAATGAAATATTTGCATTGATTCAAGAAGAAACTGGGCAAACAGATGGATAAACATACTGTAGGGTATTATATACACAGAAACTTATGTCTGGCTTAGGAGGTACCAGAATTTGGGATCTGGCTGAATAGGTCCTTGACCCAGCCCTCAGTGGTCATTCATCTGCGTTTAGGAGATGAATTAGAAACTTGCTCTATGAGGTGACCATGCACCTGGGGTTGACAAGAAGAGCCTCAGCACAAAGACCTTTCTCCTGAGTTGTCCTAGACTTCACTTGAGTGATTTAGCAATTTGGAAATGAGATGTTTGAGATGGATTTTCTCTGTTTCCATCTCTCCAGTGGTGGATCTGGGAAGGTATCCTGTTTAGCAGCAAGGCAAAGGAAATCAGCATCTGTGGTTGTAGGTTTAAATCCACTGGGAATTCATGTGATCCAGCATACGATGGGTGTCACCTGTGGGACAGGGCAAATACTTATTTTTTTCCAAAAAAACATTTGGTCTTATCCTGACAGCTACCCTTCATTACTCTGCCAGGAGCTTGCTCAGGGATGGGTGGTTTGAATCAGGAAAGCATGTGATCAGATGCAGTATAAGCAGAGAAATATCTCAGTGCCAGGAATCCCTTTAGAGCATACGCAGTCTTTAGGATGTTAATATGGGTGAGCTCTTTGCTGTCTTACCCAGGAGCCGGGATCCTCTCCAGGCACCTTTGCTGGAGAGCGCCATGAACAGATTGCAACTCTAAATCATGACAGTGATGTCAGTCAGATAACATCAAATTCAGGAACTTTCTGAAGTCTATCCTAAATCCAATGCTAATTCCTTAGCTACATAATCTATAACTATATACCTTCATATTCTCATTGCCCTTAATTTATATTTTAATACTAATAATATTTCAGAAAAGGATAATTGATTGTAAGTAAGTTATAGAAAAAGAAATTATATCTAGGCTTGCTAAAACTGGAAAATACTTGGGACAAGTAGTTGGCATGCTGATATCCTGTAGTTGAGGTTGAGGTGGAAACCCTCAAAGGTTTTCCACTTTTAAAGACATAAACAGAGCAGCTACTAACAGTGCTAGCATCTGACTTGGATTGCTGAGGACTGTTTACTGTATTACTTTATTTCAGAGTGTCCCTATGGTACCTATGGAATGGAATGCAGGAAAACCTGCAGCTGTCCCTCTGGCATCTGTGACAGAGCAACTGGCAAGTGTCTGAAGTTCTCATTTTTTCAATTGTCTTCTTCCAAGCCTCCAAATCGGCAAAAAATAGTATCACATGCAGGTAAGACTTCATGGGGAGGGCAGGAGCAACTGATTTTAGCAGAAATCACCCTGTATGCAATCTCTTACCACACTGTGCATAATGTACTTTATTGGAGCTGTGCTAACAGCTACCAATACAATGTATGTTTATTTTTCTTATTGGCATCACCCTTAAATTAAGGCAAAAAGTAGTGTGAGCTGTGATACAGAGTAAAAATGTTTTGAAATATTTAGATGGTCAATACATTTTGCAGCTGCTATGTGAGCAAGCAGCACAACATCACCTGTGTGATGAGAGTCATGTTAGGGTTTCCATTAGTCAGTTCAGAATCTGATGCATGTAGTTGTTTTGTGTAGAACAGGATTTCACTGTTAGTACTGTTAGCTAACATATGGTAAAAATAATATCTTTTTCCCATTAAGACAGAGATTTATACATTTTCAGGTGACAGTGAACTGTTTTATAAAACATTTTATTGTAGTAGTTCATCATAGTATCTCTGGAATAAGTTCTTACCTTTGAGATTACATCTGACACCTGTAACAGATCTCCTCAGAATTAAAAGAAGTTGTGTGAGAGAACAGTGTTCTTGAGGGAAGAAGGAGAATCCACTGGAATTAAAATCTCATCACCTTTTGCTTTCCACCTGATGATACTGAGGTATTAACATTCACTCTAAATTTACTCTAAATTTCAACACCAATAAAAATCAATACAAAAGTTAAGATTTTTAAATAAAACCCAGAGATTTAAACCTAGATCTACTGGAGCTTCTGTAGGTTTTCATCCAATAGTATTTCAATTTTATTTTTTCTCTGACAGCAGTTGTTGCCTTATTTGATTTATCTACTCTTACATTAAGCTGCCAAGAGTTCGCTGCCTCAATAGATGCACTATCTTTCCCCCACTCCACAGAAATTTAGACAGAAGCAAAATTCCTCAGCTTATACTCATACCACATTTTACAAGACCTTTAAAAAAAAAACTTAGTGAGATGAATTAGTTTGGGTCCTTTAGTGTTTTCCTTTGTGATCTTTTTATCATGATTTTCGAGTTTTTTTTGCTGCCAAGAGTGATGAAATAATATTAAAAAAAAAATCCTGTCTCACTTTTTTCCATATCTAGCTTATATTTCAAATCTTCCCAGGTAGCCTGTTTTCATTAGTTCCTCCTTTTCTTCCCTCTTCCCCGTCTTGCTTTTGTACCCAAACATTTTCCTGCCTTAGTGTTTAGCTACTTAGCTGATGCCAGCTAGGATGAGATCTTGATCACATAGAAACAAATTATGTCTTTTACCTCTATGCTGCTTTCATGCTGATTTATGCCTCAGGGTTCTATCCCTAGAAGACGACTGGGGACACTGTGGGTAGTACTGCTTGGGATGATCACATGAAGTTTCATTTAATAGCAGTGTTGGTAGATAGCTATAGAATCATGGATGGGTCCTCAGCAAATTCTAGTAACTATGAATGCAAGTTTCTGGCCTGTATATTTCGTAAAGACATCGTGGTTATGTAAAACTAGTGAATTTAATGGTGCCAGAGTGTGTTCCTCTGCGTTGCGATTTGACCACCCTCACAATCCAACAGTAGGGCAGTGATCAGCATGATCTTTCCCAGTGTAGCTGTGCCAAACAACCTCAGCCGCTGCCTGGGGATCAATGTCAGCCAGGGAATATTTCCAGCAGTCAAACTGGAAATCTTTTACCTTTTTTTGGAAAGTAAAGGAGTTTAACTGAATGTACCAGGCTAATCCACGCCACCTGGCCTCAGTCAGAGAATTGCTCCAGGCATGTTTAATTTAACTGCTGTAGCCATGAAGTATGTGCTGCTTGGTTCCATATGACACCGAAGTGTTACAGTGAGAACTGGATAGCTGAACTCAAATCACCTGCCTTAAACTATTAGAAAACACATTTGGCTTGTGCTATAACTTGACAAAATTTTTGCAGCTAGGTAATTGGAGGCATTCAGGGAGATTCCTGCAAGATTTTTCAGCTAAGTATATTGCCAGAGGATGATATTTTAATTATCGAATTTTAATTAAATCCATCTTTATTTTTGTATATTTTCAGAGAACGACATGGCATCAGGGGATGGCAACTCTGTAAAAGAAGAATTTGTTAAGGAGAAACCTATTCATCCTCCAGTAATGAAATGGCTAAATCCTCGCTGATACTTACCTATAAGACTTAATTGTCTTACTTATCAGACTTTTGAGTGAATGCATTTCTCACAAATTATTGAATATGCAATAACACACTTTAAAAACAAAGTAGATCTATGACCTATCAAAATGTAACCTCTGAAAACCAATTGTGATTCTGTTTTTCACAAGAAAACTGTTTACTCAAAAATAGGCTGTACAGTGTATATGATTTTTAATAAGTATTTGAGCAGAGAAATGTATTGGGGATTTCTGAATGTATAGTAATATTAAAAAGCCAACATGATTTAACCCTCCTTGTTTAAATAATACCTGAGGACAGGTTTTGCAGCATGAAGCCAGGAAAGATCTCACTGAATTTAGGGGACAGTTTGGGTGAGTGAAATTATTGGTGTGGATCCAATGTGAAAGAAACGGACATCAGCAAATCCCAGGATAGAAAGCTACATCCCTGAATTGAAAGAACAATAATAACATAGGAGCACAACAGTCTGAATTTAGTAAACAGATATTAGTTGCTGGGAATTTTCTAGGTTTTGGCAGTTTGATGATGATTTCTCAGAGTTAAATATACCTTCCTTCAGAAAGAAAACACCTAGTGTTTCAGTTTATATGTTGTGAAGAACTCAGCCTCAACACTACAGAGCTTGTTGTACTGAGGTGCATTTCTAAACTTAAACCCTGTCCAGAGAAACAGCCTTTGTAAAATTAGGCAGAATTGTAGGGGGGACCTGAAATGAAAGAAGCAGCTCAGCATTCTTTTAATGTGTTTCTCTAAAGTAATTATTTCAGCGCCATGAGGGCAACATCTATATTTCCTGGGGAGAAGCTGTTCCAATTCTAGAGGCCAGCAAATGGGCCTTTGTACTTCCCAAGTGGGACTCAGAGAGAGTTCACAGGATCCAGTGTAGTGGGGGGAGGTTTGGACCCTCATTGAGTGTCACTGCATCCATACACTACACTGCCTTGGTGCCCAGGCCTTTGTTACTTAGATGATCAAGGGGTCACATTTCAGCCAGGAGGATAATGTACACATGTCGTAGGAACTGGGAGTCCCTCATTCCATCCAGGCTGGATGATATAATTGTAGCACAAAATCCCACACTGAGATGGGTTTGCTAATGTGTCCAGAAGCAACCAGATCCTCAGACTATGGTAACCGATGCAGGTGTGTCTATTGCATGAGTTTAGGAATTGCCTAGTAAGGCAGAGCACACTCAAGGGAAATGTGGTTTGAGTTGAATGTTTCCTATGAAATCAACGTGAGTTTTGACATTGACTTCAGTGGAAGGAGCACATAGGACCACAGCCAAAGTTTGATGTAGGATCTGAAAATGTATTTCCTAAACTTCAAACAACTGAAACTCTGAAGCCTTTTAATCATCCAAATCCTGCCCAAAGCCAATATTGGTGGAAGCACACTGCTTTCACCTGGCACTGCAGCACTGAACAAAAGGATGAAGACAGGTGTCAGCTCCACACATCGGTATGACAGTGCAGACTTTCTTGCCACCACAGTCTGAAACACATAAACATAAATCTCAAACTAGCATATGGCACATTTGACTTGTATTGAATGTTCAGGTCTGAGAGGGAGCAGTATTATCTTGGTATATTTGGAAATTAGCATGTTGATTGTCATCTACTGGTATTGAAATCTTTTCTTGGTTTCAGTGAGAGCAGGATGAAACCAAAGGTCCTTCAACAGACTGAAGAGAATTATTTAAAGAAAGTAGTAAACATTTGCATACATTATTACTGGTTTGCAATGTTGTCAGATTGACATTACAAGTCCTTGAATGTAAATCTAATAAGCTGGTTGGTTTTAAAAAGTGTATGATTATTATTGTTCAATAAAAAAACAAATGAAAGAACCACTGTCTAATGTGTCTTTCATTTAATGACAGAGTAAGATGACTGGTGATGGCATGGCTATGGTGCATGCAGACTAGGCACAGTTTTACTCCAAAATCCACAGAAACAGTTTCACAATTTCAGTGAATTTGCTGGTGACCATTCTCCATTGCTGCAACTGAGTGGTGGCTGTGTCCAGAATAGTTTGTGCCCACACCCTTCATACATCTCCCTAAAGAATGTGCCTCCTGGAGACAGCTCCTCCCTCGCCCATCCCAGTGCAGGAAGCTGGCACTATTTGGTCTTGCAGATCTTTGGCACTATTTGCTTTACCATGCAGGAGCAACTTGTGCATCCACACCTGCCAAATCAGGAGAAAGAAGAAGAAGGAGAGAGATGCCTGCAAGAAATATTTTGGGACATTTTCTTGTGTTTTCCATAACATGCTTTTACATTTCCTCAGCTGGTATGGTGACCAATTGCTTCACACATAGTAAGTTCCAAGATGAAATTATAATATAAACAAGTTTTATCCTTTATTCTTTGAAATGTCTACCAATTGCTACTAGTGGTAATGGGACCACATTGATAGACGAAATAATGCAAATTATCACCGAAACAGAAAGACAATAATTTAAGTTGATCCAGACTTTCCATCTAAAAGACTAAATCAATCCTAAACCCAGCACTGCCAAGTCCATTACTAAATCATGTCCCTAAGTGCCACATGTACATCTCTTTTAAATACTTCCAGGGATGACAACTCCATAACCAACCTGGGCAGCCTGTTCCAATGCTTGACAATTGTTTCTGTGAAGAAATTTTCCCTTAAATCCAGTCTAGACCTCTTCTGCTGCAACCTGAGGCTCTTTCTTCTTGTCCTACAATTTGTTGGTTCTGAGATCAGACTGCACCTCACTACGTCCTCCTTTCAGGTATGTGGAGAAAGTGATAAGGTCTCACCTCAGCATCCTTCTCTTCAACCAAACAGTCATAGTTCCCTGAGCCACTTTTTCAGAGTACTTGCACTTCACATCCCTTATCAGCTTTGTTACCTTCTCTGGGCCTACCCCAGCACCTCAGTTTTCTTTCTTGTAGTGGGGAGCCCAAAATTGAAGCAGCCAGGGACTCACCAGGGACAAGTAAGGGGGATGATCACTGGTCTGGTGCTGCTGGCCACACTGTTTCTGTTATATATTTCTTTCAAAGAACATAAATTCTTTTCTTTCCCGAGTTCCAGCCAAAGCTCTCTGTTCCACTAGGCTGGTCTTCTTCCCCTTGAAGAATGTCCAGGTTTCCCACCTTCCTTTGACCTTCAAGACTGTCTCCCAAGAGCCATGGAACAAGAGGTTCTTCACTCTCTTCTTTTTTATTTTCCATCCTTTCATCTTTTCTTTCATATCTCTCCTGACTCTCCATTGCATACTCAGTTTCCAAGTTTGACCAAGTGGATTTTCTTTCAGACGTTTTTCCTTTCTTCAACCAGCAATATGTTCCAGTTGTCTTCCTTTCAGCTGATATTTCTTTCCCATACAAGCCTAAAGTTACCTACAGATGCTCTTCTATCCTAGCTTAAAAGTCATGAGCTGCTTCATCACACAACATGCTCCTGTCACTTAGTTTCTAGGTTTGTTTTCAGTCGGGTCACACATTATTCCCTGTATGAATATAGTTGTCAAATAGGCCTGATTTCTAGAAGGTAAACTATGTTTTCACAACTACTGAACAGTAAGCAAGCAACATCTGCAGCACTGATAAGAAGTGTACTGTAATGCAATATTATAGTTTCTATTACAGCCTGCATTATAGGATGTTGTAGAGATCTACAGCATAGACCACTACAGTTCAAATAGTATACCATCATGTTTTAAAGGGATGTCTGAAACACACAGAATAAAAAAACTTGAAACATATTCAATTGTTTTCTGTCCAGGATTCAAATAATAAGTAACAAATATGCATTCTGTGCAGACAAAATTTAATGATAAACAGCATTATTAGCTTCAACCATAAAAATGATCTTTAATGTACTTTAATGTAAAATTTTATTATATAAGTACATTCATACAAGTATCATAAGATGTGCCAGTGCCTAATCACCACATGATCTGATTAATGATACATATTTTCCACTCTGGTCTGCCTGGACATGCGTATCAGAACAAACACACAAAAGTATATTTTACATGAAAATGTATTTATTATCACCTCCGTATATGCTTGCTATCTATTTAAATAGACTGTCAGGTCACAGCAGTGCTTTGGAAGTATTTCCTGCAAAGTTGGTAAATATTTCCTGTTTTTGTTGTGTCTGCTGAAAATAGAAATTTTACAAGTTGGGCTGATAACTTGACAGGCACCACCATCTCCAGTTTGTCACGTCTTGATGTAGTTTTCACTGGGGTTCATGACTGCCTGAGGAAACAGGCTGACAAAGTGGCATGTTCTGGATTTCTCAACCCTCCCATCAGCACTACTGAAGTGTAGTCAGTTGTCCATCAACCTTCTCCACGGCCACAGACCACGCACAGCCCGGACATGTGGCTTAATTTTTGCAGTACAGCAATTAAATAGGTGTTGGTACAGCCAGATCTCTGAAAGATGCCGGTGGATGTCTCTGTATGTGCCGTTGCCTCATTTGTACCTGGTTCTACTGTGTCTGGAGCACCAGCTTTTCTGCAGGCCCTGACTGGAACATGGCTGCAGCCCTTTGTTCCCTGCACTGCCATCCTGCAGGATTCTCAGGACAGGCAAAATGCGCCTTGTAAACCCATATTTGGATGAAGAAAAACACAGGTTTCCTCAGCTTTATTAACACACGACCCTCCAAACCCTCCCTGATTGCCTCCCATACATCCTCCCTCCAACTCGGATTTGTGTGCCAGCTCCCTTCTGACTTGTGAAAGCTCTCAAGTAAATATTCTGTTGAAATTAAGAACAACAGTTGATTACACGTTTCACCATTCACCATTCTAGTGATATAAAAATTAACTTCTCTTGAAATTACAGAAGTGATGCATCTTTCTGGTCAGCAAATACAGAAGTGTTACTCGGTGAACTGAGACAACTGAAATCATATGAACATCACTTGAAAATATCTTTCTTCCTCACAAGAGAAACATCTATTTTTGAAGAACAAATAATGGATTGGAATGCCATTGAAATCCAAACACAATATTACTATGTTCCTGAAAAAAAAAAGAAAAGGTACAATGCTGGGGGAGAATGCACCAGAGCCCTTGCAGCTGTGTCACACTTTCCTGTTTGTTATTTTTAGTTTTCCATTCCTGCTTTTTTATTTTGGGCTTTGCTTTGCTTCCTATGCAGCTTCCCTTTAACTCCTGTTTAGCTTCTTCTTACATATTTCAGGCAATTGGCTTTTTTCCTTCTTCCCCCCTCTTTTTCTTTTTTTNTTTTTGGTTGGGTTTTTTTTTTAGACTTAAAGGAAACCCAAGAAATTATGTCCAGTTTCAGGAACTTGTGCCTCTCTTGGCAGTGGTTGAGTTCTTGGCTTTCTAAAGGCATTTAGGAAATTTAGATTGCTGTTTTTCAGTTCTGAAGATGCTCAGCCTTTATAAGCATGAGAAAAGAGCAGCATACAAGGAAAGTCCTAGGCTGCTCTTCCATAAATCCTAGCTTTTGTCAGGGAAAAGCCTGGGAAAGAGCAGTACCCAGCCCTTTCTAGAGTGATATTTAATTAAAAAAAAGAAACAGAAATCTGTTGTAAAAAAAAAAATTCAACAAAACCTTCTAAGATTTTGAAATCGATCCCTTGATTTCTTGGTACTTGGCTGCACACTTGGCTGGCAATACTGATACTGCCCAATAGTGAGCACAAAACCAGAGTGCACAACAAAGGAGGGTGAAGAATGAAAGCAGCTTTTTTCTCCTCCCCTAGTTCTCTCATCTCCCTTCTTAAAACCATCTCCTCAAGCTTCTGAAATCTGTCTGCTATCATGACAAGCACAGTACCTGGGTCCTCTCTGGCCAGCGTGAATGCAGGCAAACCCAGGAGTGATACTCACATTGCCAACAACAGCACCTTCCCACCAACTCTCCTGGATTAACATCAACAAAATGATGTTTGATGAGAACTATGCACAAAGGTCCTGGTCAAAAAATTAAATAAATGCTAAGGCAGTGTAGGCTACACCTGGTCACAAAGGAAATATATGGCAACTGCTCTTAACCCTAGCACTTAGCAAGGCAGAGCCATATTCCAGTGCTGCAGCTCACCTCAGTGGAGAGCATGACATAAGCAGGGAGGAAGAACAGTCATATTAGGTCAAACTGAGGATCCTTCTAGTCCAATATCAACTTCATAATGACCCTTAGCTTTCTAACAGCCATATAAACTGAAAGGGGGTTTTTTTCTTAGGACATCCCCATTATGTGTCTGGCTTTTCTAGTGACAAGGATTATTATCACAACTAACAAGGTGGGGGACAGTTCTGGAAAGCAATAACCAGTGCAGGTGGCAGAGGTGCTTGTAGTGTGTTGCTTAATTGTTCCAAAAGACTCAGCCATGAATGGTGACCCCAGTCTATTCACTTCATGGACTGGCGGGCCATTGGCAGCTTCTCACACCTTTTAGTCCTAGATAGAAGGACTTCCTTGAATCTCTTTGTTTTCTGTTATCTCAAGGTACTCTTGAAGAAACACTGTCCAAGATTAATCCTGGCACCATGGTGTCATTCTTGCATGTGAGCCAAGTGAGATTCTCTGATGCCCACAGCACATTACAAAGTTGAGCTGTGAGGTTCCCATATGCTCTTCTCCACCTTGCACTGTCTGGGTAGAGCTCAGCTGAGCAGTAACTCCCACCCAGCTCCCTGGAAGCCTCTGCGAGGTGGTGGGTACTCAAAAGCCCTTTTCAGTGAATTAATTGAATTACTACTTTTTAATATTTTAATCTTTTCCTTAGGCTTTTAACTTTGCCATAGTCTCAGTAATGGAAAGAAAAGTGTAGGCATAAAGGCAGCATTTCTGAGGGAGGCTGTACTGCTGCAGCTGCACGGTGTGGCAGTGACTGGAATTAAAGGGAAAGGAGAAGCTAGAGACCTTAATTCTCAAATTAAATCCGAGCTTATAATCAGCTCTCTGGCCACATACACACTGTACACACTGTACTGGTCTTTCTTACTGTACAGATAATAAGAATTCTTTCTCAGGACACTTAATTTCTTACGATCAAAATAAAATGCCAAGAATAGTTCTCTTGGCTATTGATGTGAACTACCTGGCTCCATGTGGGAGAGTTTCTGCCTATTCCATGTGCTTCTGTCCTACAAACTACTGCACTATCAAATGGCTTTGTTTTGTTTATTTATGTCTTTAGATGATGGAGTGGAGAGAGTAGTTCTTACCTTTGTGATGTTTTCCTGCCATATTTTATTAAGGAGTGGATATGCTGAAGAACAAAAAACAATAGCCAAAGGAGAGTAACATATGTCATTCAGGGACTCTCTTGTTCCACCAGGACACAGAGCACTTCCATATTACAGAGGGAATTTAGTGGGAGAAAATATATATAATACAAAATATATCTACATAAACGGACATTTTACTTTGTACAGCATCTGCCATTTCCTTTTTATTTTTAGGTTTGTAGATGCCCAGAATTTTGGACCCAATCCTGCTTCAAGTAAATGAAAATAAATAATGGGAATGGTAGTTCTGCCTGAGGAGCATGAAGTTGTGCAGAACCTCATATGTTGTTTACTAGCAGAGGTGGAGTATTTATCTGTATTTATTTGTTTTTATTACTTGGATGTTCTTTACTTTCCTGCACATTGGATGTTCTTTACTTTCCTGCACATATGTGAATTCCCTTAATTTACTTTCCTACATTTGCAGTCATCTCTGCTCTCTGGAACTCCTTGGGTTTGCAGCCAGGTCTGTTGTGAGTGAGAAGCAAGGTCTGTCAGTTATGCTGTGCAGAAAAAAGAGGGGTTTTTATGAATCAAAAAATGTGCTCTCTATTTAGAAACACACAATATATCCTCACTCCACATAAACAAACTGACCTTCAAGTGGAATGCAGCCAGAGAGGCTATAAATAGTTCCCTTAATAAGGAAGGGGAGAGAAGCTTTAGAGTTCAACTGGCAATGCTCACATATAGAGTAATAGCAATTGAGCCACCTTAGCCCTTGTGCTCCATAAAGCTCTGAATTAATTAATACAGGAACTCAGATGAATCTGTGCTGAGCAAGTAAGAATATTTTTCTTCTGAAAACAACAAAGGGGAGCCCTGTGTGTTACAAAAACCCTGCGGCACTTCCTCCACCATTTGATGAGCATCTCATCTCTCACAGGAAGGCACTACAGCCTGCAGATGGAAAAATGAGGGAAGAGGATGCCAAGTATCCCACCCAGGAACCCCACTCACACTCAGTGCCAAAGCCAGGGCTCATGCAGGTGTTGTAGATTACAGGTTAGTGATGTATGTATTGTATCATCCTCTTTCACAAAGTGCTTTTGTAACATTTTCAAGGCAAAACTCCAGGCACACGGTGCCTACGTAAGAGCAAGGTTGCCTGTTAGTTTGACAGGCTGCCCAGAGAACAGATTTTCCAGGGAACTGCCATACCTGGAAATATTTAATAGATAGGTAGTCACAGTGCATAAAGATGCAATTTAGGGATGGCTCTTGTTAGAGTCAGATTGATGACTGAACTCAATGATCTATGAGGACCTTTCCAACCTAGGTGATTATATGATTACTTCTGTTTGCTTTGGTTCGGTATGTGGTGGACTTTATTATGGTGCAGAGTGTGCACTTTTTCTGTAAGATCTCACAATGCTAATGGAAAAGCTCTGAGTGTGAGATGACTACTGCTGCATTCTGATTTACCACAGCTCAGCAAGTTTGCACAACAGCCATCAATGTTTCCTTCACCTCTGGGTAGACGTGAGCTTCTAGGAGGCTTGTGCATCTTCACAACTGCTTCTCCAGGAAGACTCATGCAAAAATACTTCTGTTAACACAGATATTTTGGGATACGGCGTTTTATCAAATCAGGTACACTTGCATATAAGACAGGGTGCAAATGAATGATGATGACTGAAAATCACCTGCAGTTGAATTTCACTGATTTCTCAGGGAACATAAACCAAAACACTAATAAATTAAATCCCCTTTGCACCCGTTACCTACATACATCTCTGCTGGGACTATAGAAGTAGAAAAGTCTAGAAGGACAGATAGTAACACTGACAACATTTCCTGAAGTATACCTCAAACATACTGTAAAAACCACTGTATGTCCCATGTTTTATTTAAT
This sequence comes from Turnix velox, assembly GCA_013400935.1. Taxonomy (NCBI): domain Eukaryota; kingdom Metazoa; phylum Chordata; class Aves; order Charadriiformes; family Turnicidae; genus Turnix; species Turnix velox. Next base: position 52,704 of record VZTY01003594.1, read on the forward strand.
TTCCCAAACTCATTTCTATGACATGGAAACCTGGAAGTTCTGCTTCCCTCCTCAAAACTAGACTTGCTTCTCCTACAATGCAAGCAACATCCTCCACATCAGAACTGAACAGACAGACCATCAAAGCCATTTAAAAGCCCCAGCTGCCTGGACGCATACTAGGACAGCAAAGCTATCCAGATGATTCAGGTCAACTCCATTGTACATGTAACTGCAAGACCCCAACGTCCCTTTCCCTCTCTGCTTCCCTCCTTTTGTTTCATGCCATTGTTTCTAGGTAGACATTAAAATATTTTGGGACAAAGAGCATGTCTTCCTGTGAGCTTACACAAAATGAAGCACAAAGAAGTCTCAGTCCTGCATGGGGCTCTGCCTTTGCTCTGAGAAAAGCACACAGAGATAAACTCCAGCAACCAAGCTTGCACTAATGCAGATAGTCAAAATGTTGACCGTGATCAACATACACAGTGATGTATCACACATGTATCTCTTAACTGTGGTTCAATATCCCTAATATTCCCTGTATGACTCCATAACATGTGTCACACACAAGTAGAATCAGACTAGGAGTATATCCTGGTGTATGGACAACATGCTCTGTGTTTCCACTCTCTGTACCAGAGTACCTCTTTGAGCTCGTACTTAGTGTTCTCTCCTTGCCAGGCTAAAATAAATTCAGCTTCTCTGTTATTGTAATTTGTTTCTTCCTGTCTGCATTTTTTCTAATTCTTGTCCTAAAAAGTTCTTTTATATATTTCTGTCACTACAGATATTTTTCCAGGGTGCAGCAAAAGTTATTTTGGAAGACAGACCATGTCTCATTCTCCTGTGATTCTATGAGACAGAATGACATCTCATTGTGAAATAGATTATCTGTTCTCTCTCACTCTGGATTTAATTAATTTTATTTAATTAAATTTAAAATGTTTGCTTCATTTTACTATTTCTGTCTGGTTCTTCCTGCTAAGGGTAAGTTCAAGGACAAGTCTCGTTCCATGATCTGGAAAGTGCAATAAAGAAAATAGAAATAAATGCTAAGTCAGTGTCTGAAACTGTGAAACTTGTAATACTATAGAGAAATTACTATGTCCTACACTTGTAATAAAAATTAATAGCCATATTTACCTTTTAGTAAGGATTGCATTATTATCTCTAAACCACATTGCTATTTCCTGTTTAAAGAGGAAAAAAGTGAGACCTAAAATATTGATGTAACATCACCAGGATAACCCACCACACAGGGGAGAGCTGGAAATGTACTCAGCTCTCCTGTTAATCTTTGAGATAATGAAAATCCTTTGTCACATTGTAAAACCTAGGCCTATGTCTCAGGCATGGAATTTTTCCCCTTGAGGATGAATGGGTCAGTTTCTGCTGTGCTTCTGCAGAAAGCACTTTCAGGAGGGTAAGTGAGGCTTTGTATGAGGAATGTAAAGGCAGCAAGAATGAGTTCCTTTGCCATCTTGCCAAGTTTCCAAGCAGGAGCAGAATCTTTTCCTTGCCATCATGCCCTTATAAAAGGTAAATATTTTTCTTTCTGATCTGTACACTTACCACTTTGAGAAGTTTTCGTCAGCCACAGGATGCTGTTCCCTAGCTTGAAATAAATGATTCATCGAATAGCTATATTTGAGAAGATCTATTACTACTAAAGTACATTTGAAAAGAAGCCAGAAACCCTGCTTAAAATCACTCACTACCAGCTGAACATCAAATCCCCTTATGCTTGACATACTTATTTACTATTTGGCTTGTTAGCACCATTTTGGGAAAAGAACTTTGTGTCTTGCAAGTTGGAAATGTAAATCCCAAATCTTATAGCATGTTTATAAGTCTCTGAGAGGAGGCAGTACCACTGAATTCACATCTACCAGTCGAACACATCTATCAACAGGAAAGATTAAATCAAAAAGCTGCACCCAGGGGTGCCTATGGAGAAGAAGTGGCTCATCTTTGCCTGTGTGGCTATGCCATGGCCAGGTCTTTTTTGTCAGAGAACTTACCTCTACTCTGCCAGTGCTTTTGCCTGCTCCCCATGTGAGTGGACATGTTCTGTGTTGTGCCCTGCTGTGCATCTTTGCTCCCAGGCATGCTGCTTGCTGAGCACCACTTGCTTCCCAGACTCTGGATCTCATTCATGGCATCCCTGAAAATCATAGAATCATAGAATAGTTGGGGTTGTAAGGAACCTTAAATATCATCTAGTTCCAACCCCCTGCCATAGGCAGAAACACCTCCCACTAGATCAGGCTGTTCAGTGCCTTGTCCAGCTTAAACCCCTCCAGAGAGGGGCCATCCACAACCTCTCTGGTCAACCTGTTCCAGTATTTTACCACCCTCATGGTAAAGAATTTCTTTCTTATATCTAGCCTGAATCTCCCCTCTTCCAGTTTACTCATCATAGAGTGTCTCCCTGTTTGGTGGACTTCTGGCTGTTTCCCTGCAAATTAATTTCTTAATATCTCCTCTTCACTGTGCACACACCTACCCTATGAAATATAGACACATAAAAATCTTGTTTTCCAGAAAAAAAACCCCAACCCATATACAAAGATACTGTTTGAAGGTTCTGACTTCAGCAGAACAGGTTTCAGCACAATATAGACAGACCCTCAGGGACTCCTGCTGGACTAAGCAGGTTATGGACTCTGAAGCTGAAGGAAATTAAGCCCTTCTTATACGATATAAAAGGTGGAATGGCCTTTCCAGAGGTGGGTTTGGAAACAGGTCCACGGGATCATAGAATCACAGAATGGTTTGGGATGGGTTGGAAGGGACCCCAAAGATCATCTAGTCCCAACCTCCCTGCCATATGCAGGGTCACCTCCCTCTAGATCAGGCTGTTCAGTGCCTTGTCCAGCCTGGGAGGGAGGGGGCATCCACAATCTCCCTGTACAACCTATTGTAGTGTCTCATCATCCTCACAGTAAAGAACTCCTTTCTTAATTCCAGTGGCTATGAAGCCAGCAGGGTGGCAGGACACGGGGTACACTTGTTACCTTTGTGGAGGACAACTCTGTGCTGGCTTGGAGCTCCTTCACCTCCGGGGTTTGCTCTGTCACTGCATTCGGGAACAACTACACCACACACATACTTCAAAGGGCCTCAACTTTGCAGTAAATAATTTCCTATACAGAAATATTAGCCAAACCCTCAATACCTGGAAAGTAAACTCTCCCACACAATGTGGGCACAACCATGAGTGAATTGTGTTGGTGGCAAAACTCGCAGCAGCATAGCATAGCCCTTTAGCCTATTCTCTTCCATGCCATCTCCTCACACTGCTGGCAGCCTACAAAAGGGGATTCACCTTGATTCGCCTCAGTTCCCCTCTCTTACGTGGGACAGAATATTTTTATGTCTGTGTCTCTCTATGCAAGCAAACATCAGCAGGACCCTGGGTTCCTTCAGACCATCTCTGATAGGATCCCTGGCACCAGGAGCAAAGGCTTTACTCAGCATAGCCCAGGCGACACTTCGAGGATAAAGCTTTTTAAAATACTGTTTTAAAAAAAAAAAACCTACCCCAGAGCAGGAAAAACGCCACAAACCACTGCTTGCCTTCTTACTCCCGACCTCAAAAACACTTTGGGAAGAGCTATATGGGCTGTGTGGAAGAAGCGGCTTAAAGGCTCAGGTCCAGCAGAGAAGCTGAGGCACAAAAAGACCTTTGGTGCAAGATGTTGTCCCCTTTAAATCAGAAAGTGGAGCCCCTGTCAGAGAGAAGGCAGGAGCAGCCTGCCCTGGGCAGACAGAGGCAGAATATAAAAGAAGGAAGTTAGTGGATTAAACTTTTAGTCCTTAGTTCAGTTGTAAACTATGGAGTTTGGGTATAAGTCATACATAAAGCTGCATCTGAATATTGCTGCTGGTAGTTGTTACTAATCAAGTAACCCAACCAGCCTATGGCATAACCTATGGCAGGGGGGTTGGAACTCGATCATCTTTAAGGTCCCTTCCAACCTGAACTATTCTATGATTCTATGATTCTACTCTGCCAACTCAACCACGTGAACCTGAAAACACGGCCCTTTCTGGGGCAGAGATTTCACCTCTGTGGAGTGACATGAACACAACACACCATAATACTCCTGTGCATGGGACTAAGGGATCAACGACTCATGCAAGCAGACTGTTAGGAGGTGAGAAGTGGATCCTTTCTGAAGTCACTGTCAAGCTAAAACCCCCTCTTCAAACAAAACCAGCAATAAGGGACACAATGGGCCATACGTATTGTCCAGGGCTCACCCACAGAGCTCACCCACAATAGAATTCTGGTATCATAGAATGGTTTGGGTACCAATCGTCCAATTCCAGCTCCTCTGCAGCAGAGACACGTCCAACTAGACCAGGCTGAATTTTATGGAAAATACAGAGAAAAAAATAGTGAAAAACACAAATCTTTGTATCATGCCATAATTCACTATAAGTGAAAATAGGTAATTTGTTCATTGTTCTTTTAAATTAAGTTATGTAAATAAAATCAATATCTATTTCTATCATAACATATTAAGTTTTTTAAAACTATGAAATATTTAGTGGCATCTATATTGTTCTTCATTTTTCCCAGAATGTCACTGGTATCACTAATGAATGATTTGTGGTTATCATAACAATGGGTAACTATTTACTTCTGAGGGAAAGAAAAAAATAAAAAAGATAACAGCTAAAGGATTTTCTGTTTCTCTTTACATTTGTTTGTTTTGTGTGGAGAGGAAGAACTAAATATATTGTACTCTGGGCCAAAATCATTGTAAAATGACATTGGCACCAATATCTGAAAAATGTCAGGGAAAAACAAAGCTTAGGAAAAGCAAGAATAAATATTTTGCAATAGCAAAGATAGTAGATTTTTACATTTTAAAAATGTACTCTCTATGGTAGACCTCAATGGCTGTGAGCTCAGTTTCTCCAATGGATAAGCTTTCTGATTGATGTGTTTTAATTTAAACAATAATGTAACCTCAGCTTTGAGTGCACCCAGAAATTTCTTTGCAGCAGAGGAGTATGCTCTGGATCTCACAGGTGTGGGGCTCCTCTGGGATAAATGGAGAGGGTGTCTGAACTCAAACACCCTCTGTCACTTTCCAGACAACTGCAACTCAGCTATCGTTACCCAAATAACTCAGCAGAGGACATCACCACAGCTGAAAAGTCTTCAGGACCTGGAATGGACTAGACTCTCATTACCCTTTCTCAGTTAAAACAAAAGCTGTTTAAAGCTGCTGGATTTGAACATTCAAACTGGCCAGGTTCCATGGAGACTTATTCTGGGTCCTGTGATCCTGGAATTCTGAAACACTAAACAGTGATTTTATATTCTCTTTTTGCCTATCTGTGTGTGTTTGAGCAGTACCTCGATAAGACCAGACAGCTGCAGTGAAATATCTGCCAATAGCTTTATGAGCCCAGGATTTACTTTTCAGGTATAACTCGAACTTTGAGTTTTCCTTCAAATTAGTCAGATTTTCATACACACAAAACAGCAGAGAAGAGTATGGCATATTTGACCAAAGGACATCTGGATTTCTAAAATCCCACCTCTGTAATTGCCCCCTCAGGTAAACAGTACACTTTCTAATTGCAAAACTAAGATCTTCAGGAGTCTAAGACAGTGCACAGGTACACCTAGAATGACCTGCTGGTTTTACCCAGCATCTCTAAGCCAGAATATATCTCCAGTTCCTTGTAACTGCAGCCGAGCCAATGGACATTACTTTCACAGCTCAGTGAAAATTTGCAGACATAGCTCTGTTTGCACTTCCTGCTGTGTGCTAGTGCCTGTGTGCTTGACTTCATGACTTTATCAGACTTACATGGTAAGCAAATGCAAAAACCTCAATTACCAAAAACTGACAAGCCAAGGGGTGGAAGTACATGCAGTGTAAGGCATATGAGTGGGACCCATGTGCTGGGAGAGACCAAGGGACTAGATTAAGACAGTTTAGCAATTAGACACAGGGTTACATGGAGCCACATAAAGGCATGGTTAATCTGATCCAGTGATGTTGATTCTTGCTTGGTGGGGCAGGTTGGATTCAAGCCCTCTAGCTGTTTCCTGTGATAATCACTTCCATCATTCTGTGTTTAAAGAGCTTGTGCAGCTATACCTGAGGAGTCATTTGCTTTCTTGCTAAACCTCAACACCCCTAAACCTCTAAACCCCGATCTGTGTACACACTAATGAGACCTACTCTTGGTATCATCTAGAGAGTGAGAGGAAGTCACACAAAGAACTTAGTTTTGGCTATAGATTATATAGGCATATTAGGAAGAATATACCAGTGGTAGGCATCAACACAACAGTTAATCATAGAATCATAGAATCATAGAATAGTTTGGGTTGGAAGGGACCTCAAAGATCATCGAGTTTCAACCCCCCTGCCATAGGCAGGGACACCTCCCACTAGACCAGGCTGCCCAGTGCCTTGTCCAGCCTAGTCTTGAACACCTCCAGAGAGGGGGCATCCACAACCTCTCTGGGCAACCTGTTCCAGTATTTCACCACCCTCACTGTAAAGAATTTCTTTCTTATGTCTAGTCTAAATCTATCCCCCTGCAATTTATATCCATTGTTTCTAGTCCTCCCATCCGATATTATGTTAAAAATTCCTTCCCCTGCCTTTCTGTAGGACCCCCTCAGGTACTGATAAGTTACTATGAGGTCCCCTCTGAGCCTTCTCTTCTCCAGGCTGAACAACCCCAACTCCTTCAGCCTGTCCTCATAGGGCAGTTGCTCCAACCCTTTGATCATCTTCAT
>VZTY01003596.1:24505-34570 GCA_013400935.1 Turnix velox
CTCTATGATTCTATGATGCTCACTAGAATAACCCTAATTACTTTATCTGCCTGCATTAACTTCTTATCCCTGCAATCCAGTCTGGTTTAGTGACCCAAGCAGAGCAGAAAGAAAGCAGACAAAGAGTCATATTTTGATGTGTTATTTATGCAAAATGCATTGCACAGAGCCACTGTTGACAGACAATGCCTTGTTCCTGCAAAGAATGCAGCCAAAACACCAGCAAAAGCTTGTTCATCTCATCTCCAAGTCAGATCAAAGCATCATCTGTTTAAAACAGCTTACTTATCTCCATGAAACAAATCACATCTAGTGTTTCCAGCTCTCTTCCTCATTCATGCTCAAATCTAAGAGCTTTTTACACAGGGGGGTGGAGGGAGTGTGCATAGACAACACATATCTAAGTGCAAGGAAAAACACTTCCTTTCTTTAAAGGATCGAAGTAATCTCTTTCTCTGTGCCCAGGGATCAAAAAGGAAAGATTAAAATACTCTCAGTGCTGCCTTTCACACAGAGAAAAAGTACAGAAGCATCATTGCAAATGACAGTGAGCTCCACACAAGCCCTTAAGGCAATGTTTTGTTCTTGGGCAGTAATTTTTTTCCCTAATTTTTTTTTAATTTTGCCTTTTTCTCTCCACCACATCCTCTTGCTCAAGGCACTTGTAGGATTTGATGCTATCCTTTTGGATATTTCAAAAGGGGGGGGAAGCAATTTTCAGCCACAATGCAAAATTAAACTGCTGTTTTGAAGGGTTTATCATTTCAGATCTTAATTATGGGAGGAGAAAAGCCACGTGAATAACTTAGATGTCTTGGATTTTAAATCACCACATGAGAAACAAGTTTGGAGGCTGCAGGCTCTGGGAAACCATGGCAGATGTGTACATTCAAATTACACCACAAAACAGTGACATTACTGCTGGTGGCAGCCATCCAAGGCATTCAGGAGAGTTCATGGATGGATCTGCAGGACTTAAAGCAGAAGTTTGCCTTCAAGCAGGGTTGTTTTGGGTTTTTTTTTTCTTTTTCCTGTAGTCATCTACCTACAAAATGAGCATTTTAGGGATATTTTTGGTGAAAAGTACAAGAAAAGATATATACAAGGGAAAAATGAGCAGCTCACAAAATAAATTTGTATAAATAATAATGTTTAAAAATAAAAAGCCATAATAAATATAATTTCTTCTGTCTAAACAGACAGAAAAACTCTACTTCTCCCCTAAACAGGAGAAAAACTCCACCTCTCAATGTAGACTCAATCTGATGACTGAGGAACCTGAGACTAGAGAAGATTCCAGAAAAAAATAAAGAGAATTCTATAGAATTCCTAATTGAAATTCTTCTTTTGAGTCTTGCATGATGCAAGAAATGGAAACAGTTTTTGCTGATGTCACCAGAGGACAATCTAAAGGTTGTCATTTATTTTCCCCCCCTCCATTCCCATTAGAGAAATTGCACCTCCAGAAGAAAGTTTGTCTGTCCCCATCTCTTCTGCCAATGGAAGTGGCCTCCGAAACCTGCCTGAGAGGATTAAAAGAGCCCTTATCTAATTCACATGATGTGTTCTTACACTCAGAAAGGTCCAATTCTTGCCATGAACATCAAAATCACCAAGGAGGAGTGGCCTCAAAGGGCAAATAGTCATTCAGATCAGGACATAAAGCTTTCTGTACAATTCAAGAAAACAATCACAGCACGATCTATTGAAGAGGAGGAAAAAAATCCAACTATTTTTTACCATAATTTCATTATATTTCTACCTGAGGCCCAAAACCTAACTGCTTTTAATCTGTTAAGAATAAAAAGCTATTCTTACAGAAGAATAAGAAGCACACTTCAACCTCCACCTTTAAGAAGGTCAAGATATAGGGCCATGAATCTAGAAGGGATTAAATTCCCTGTTTCCTAGACTGAATTTAATCCCAGAAAACATTTAGGACTGCCCATTTTAGCAAATATTCCAGACTATCTGGTTCCTTCTTCCCATTTTTCAGATTTCCCATGAATGAGGCATGAATTTTTCCAATAACTAATACCACAACAGATTTGTAGCCTTTAAATACAATCCTAGACTGAATTTAATTCCAGAAAACATCTAGGACTGCCCATTTCAGCAAATATTCCAGACTATCTGGTTGCTTCTTCCCGTTTTTCAGATTTCCCATGAATGAGGCATGAAGTTTCCCAATAACTAATACCACAACAGACTTGTAGCCTTTAAATACAATCCTAGACTAATTTAATTCCAGAGAAGATCTAGGACTGCCCATTTCAGCAAATATTCCAGACTATCTGGTTGCTTCTTCCCGTTTTTCAGATTTCCCATGAATGAGGCATGAAGTTTCCCAATAACTAATACCACAACAGACTTGTAGCCTTTAAATACAATCCTAGACTAATTTAATTCCAGAGAAGATCTAGGACTGCCCATTTCAGCAAATATTCCAGACTATCTGGTTGCTTCTTCCCGTTTTTCAGATTTCCCATGAATGAGGCATGAAGTTTCCCAATAACTAATACCACAACAGACTTGTAGCCTTTAAATACAATCCTAGACTAATTTAATTCCAGAGAAGATCTAGGACTGCCCATTTCAGCAAATATTCCAGACTATCTGGTTGCTTCTTCCCGTTTTTCAGATTTCCCATGAATGAGGCATGAAGTTTCCCAATAACTAATACCACAACAGACTTGTAGCCTTTAAATACAATCCTAGACTAATTTAATTCCAGAGAAGATCTAGGACTGCCCATTTCAGCAAATTCCAGACTATCTGGTTCCTTCTTCTCGTTTTTCAGATTTCCCATGAATGAGGCATGAAGTTTCCCAATAAAGCCTCCAAGTCTGTCAGTTAAGTACATTCCTAGACCCATTTAATTCCAGAAAAGATCTAGGACTGCCTATTTCAGCAAATATTCCAGACTATCTGGTTCCTTCTTCTCGTTTTTCAGGTTTCCCATGAATGAGGCATGAAGTTTCCCAATAACTAACACCACAGCAGAATCAGAGCCTTTAAGCAGTGTTTTCTACCCTTCACAGAAGATGAACTGTTGCCTTCCTTCCAGGACTCCAGAGAAGGGGATGATTAAGTGAATCAAAACATGTTTTATCAGGTGATTCTTGGCAGGTGCTACAGGCAGGGTTATTTAGGAGCAGCTCAAAGCAGCATCCCAGAACAATAAAACCCCGTGGTCTGTCAGGTGTGTCACTTCCCTGCAGGCAGGATGAATGACTGACACATGAAGGGGTCAAAACACTTCTTTTTATACAGCTGAATATTTGTCTTCACCCCTTACATCCCTCTCTTAGCCTGGTGACATCCCAGAGCTGAGTGACAACCTCTGGTTTATTGCCTCACACATCTTGAGGGTTACAGAAATAAAATGGGCAATCCATATTTTTAAAATTCAAATATTTTTCAAACAAACTGTAAAATACAGCTCAGATCTGCCTCTGGTTCTGCTGCATCGTGCACAACTGTGTTTATAACAACTCCCCAAAGATTTTTAAAGCCAGAGAGCACAGCACAAGACCAAATAGTTTGCATTCAAGACATCAGTTTCCATCACTTCTGAGCCCCACTGAAAGCCCAGACAAATTTGTTTCAGCAGTTGAGAAAGCATGGCATTCTGCTAAATCTAACTTGCTGAGTTCATTTAGCTGGGAAGAGACAAGGGGATGAAATTTATTCTGCAGCTTCTCCTGAAAAAAAATTAAAAAAACCACAGGATGTCTCTGAATGGAGCTCAAAGATTCCACAAAATAAATCAGATTAATCCCTTCTGAAAGGCAGCTCAAGGGTAAAGAGTATCAATTCCTCAGGCCATGCATTAGGATGGTCAAGGGTCCTGTGAAACTTGACTGATAATAATTATAGAATCATAGAATGGTTTGGGTTGGGGGGACCTTCAAGATCATCTAGTTCCAACCCCCAGCCATGGGCAGGGACACCTCCCACTTGACCAAGATGTTCAGTGCCTCATCCAGCCTGGCCTTAAACACCTCCAGGGATTGAGGGGGCAAATTATTTCATTGTTCAAATCAAGTTTTCACTCTCAAACATGATGGTAGAATTAGATTTAATACAAGAATGCAATAGAAACCCACTGAGTCAATCCCATATTCAGAACCCTACACATAGGGTTGGAAGGAACCTTCAAGATCATCAAGTTCCAACCTCCCTGATGATTCATATTCCAGAGGGATTTGCTGGCATACAGACAACACTTCTTTGGTGGCTTTTAATAGACTCATTTGATGTCCTTTGTAGGACATTTTAATAGGATATGTGATGGAAGGACTAGGGATAACAGATATAAATGGGAAAAGGGGGGATTCAGGCTAGATACAAGGAAGAAGTTCTTTATGATGAGGGTGGTGAGACACTGGAAGAGGTTGCCCAGAGAGGTTGTGGATGCCCCCTCAATCCCTGGAGGTGTTTAAGGCAAGGCTGGATGAGGCATTGAGCAACCTGGTGTGGTGGGACCTGTCCCTGCCCATGGCAGGAGGGTTGGAACTAGATGATCTTTCAGGTCCCTTCCAACCCAAATTATTCTATGATTGGTGAGAAAGAGGATAAGAGGAACATTAAGGAGAATATAATCAGTTGTAGAATTCACAAAACTATATAGAGTTTCATCAAAATTAAAGAAAATCTACTCAGCCCAGTCAAAACTCAAGGAAAAATGAACTGATAAAGAGCTGCTGCTGCAAACAATCACTCCCAGTACATCAAACAGAGCTTTTCCTGGTGTAACAGATTAACTTTCGGGTTTGAAACATGCTTGAAACTACATTTATAAAGCACATACTCCCCTCTTCTGGATTTGCTTCACTGAATCTCCAGGGATGTTGCAGGATGAACCCTCAAGTCTTTGAGGGGAGTCTAAAAATAGCAGCTGAATATATTGTGAGAGCTCAAGTTGCAGTGGATCAGTGAAACGTTTTGCACTTGGAGTTTTAAGCCTCATTTCTTTCAAGGGGCCATCTCAAATAGCAACGTTCACCCCAAGCACTTCAAGAAATGGCTTTTCAAAAAGCCAGTCTTTTTTTTTTAAAGTGCGGGAGGAGAAAAATTGCAGTTCTGAAACAGCAGAAAGTCATCAGGAGAAGTGTAGCAAGGCACAAGTCGTGACTCTTATTGATTGCTGAGGCTAGAAACCTGGTAAGCAGGATCACATGGGCCAATTGACCACAACAGCAGTTACAACACCCTCAGAAATCACACTTTACCCATTTTTACCAGCCTGCTGAAGGAGCAATTGCACCTGGAGATCAATTGCCATTGACTGAAGAACAGGAGTGGGAGTTTCATCAAAACAAAGGTGGGTTTTTTTGTTTTTCTGGGTTTTTTCATGGCAAAATATGATGAATCCACAATGATCTATAGGGAGNAATTTGCATCCATTACTCCTAGTCCTGCTATCCTGGACCCTATGAAAAATCTTACCCCAGCCTTTCTGTAGGTCCCTAACCTATAGGAATGGTTTAATCAGTGCTAGAAAAAATTCTTTAGGAGTCAAAATGCTTCTATATGACGTCCAGTAGTAGCAATTTGGATGGAGGGCTCTCTCCCTCATGTAGATGACACTGGGGATGCTCACTGGCACACTGCTGTAGCATTCATATTCTATGAATATCAGATGTACTCACATACCTTCCCAGAGAAGCTTGAACCAATGAGGGATGGAGCACTTCACTTTTGAGGACAGGTTAAAGGAGTTGGGGTTGTTCAGCCTGGAGAAGAGAAGGCTCAGGGGGGACCTCAGAGGGGCTTCTCAGTACCTGAAGGGGGCTGTAGAAAGGCTGGGGTAGGACTTTTGAATAGGATATGTGATGGCAGGACTAAGGGTAATGGATGCAAAATTGAAAAAAGAGAGATTTAGGCTGGAGATATGGAAGAAATCCTTTGCTGTGAGAGTGGTGAGACACTGGAAGAAGTTATCCAGAGAGGTTGTGGATGCCCCCTCAATCCCTGGAGGTGTTTAAGGCCAGGCTGGATGAGGCATTGAGCAACCTGGTGTGGTGGGAGGTGTCCCTGCCCATGGCAGGGGTGTTGGAACTAGATGATCTTGAAGGTTCCTTCCAACCCAAACCATTCTATGATTCTATGATTCCATGACCCAGTGTGCAGGTGGAAGTTACATCTTCAAATTATGAGGTTGTGACAACTCCTGGAAGAGATGGCTGAGGCTAGAAAATGAAAGAAAACACCAAAGAAACAAAAACCCAATCAAATATAAAGCTTTTCCCTGACCATCTCTGAAGTTGCATATGATTCTCAGAATTTTAAGTCACAGATTCAAGGGTGGGTTTTATAAATTAGGATTATAAATTAGTTTCTGATCTAAACCTGTAACATTTCCCACCACTGTAGCACAAGTTTATTTTTAAACTTTTTTATTTTTAAATCAATTCTACTTTTGCTGCCATTCAGTTCAGGTCTCCCTTGACTTCTGAATCACAAAACACAGCCAGTATGAGCAACTTCACTTCTCTGTACCACAGCCACCACCAAAACCATAATTTCTCTCATTTTTCATAGTTGTTTCTGATTTAAATGGTTTCAGTCATTGATTCACAAGCTCTGCTATAATAGCTGAGGTATTATTTTCTTTTTCTGTCATTTAAAAACACTTAATCCTTTCTTTGTTTGTTTTTCTTTTCTCTGAGCAACACTAAAACAGGCAAAAATCCCTGCTTGGTCTTGCACCCAGAATTGAATTGTTTTCCAAACCCATTAACCATTTGATAACCTTAATAAAGCCCCTGCCTGCTTCATCTTTCATCAACTTACCATTTATTTTAACTTTTCTGGATTCCTCCAACACCTTTCCCCCCCCCTCAGCCAAGTAAATCTGAATAATTTTACAGAATCTGCCTCCTGTTTTCACTCCTGTTGTTCAGCACTCTCCCTTACCTCATTAAAAACACATTTTAAACCCAGCCACCCCATAACAAAACTGGAGGCTGTCTGGGAAACCTTCCCCTTGTAGAAAAATCATCATTTCATTCCTAAAATGTTCTTCTTTTCAGCAGTTCCTTAATCAATATTTTGCTTTGACCATTTTTGACAGGATGCTCAGAACACCTGGAAGCTTGGGAGAACACAACAGATAAATAGAAAAGAAAAATAGCCCAGAATTTGCTCAAAATATTTGTGTTCCAAAATCTATTCAAAGGTTTTATTCTCACCATCTACTAAACAAGGATATTTAAGGAGAGTTGGATAACCCAGGAATGGTTTTTTTTAAGAATAATTTGAAACAGGGAGTTTTTAATCTGAGAAGAGGAATGATTTCAGATGAAAATAACTTCATTTATTTTTCCTATGAAATAAATGAGGTGTTCCTATTAAATAAATGAGTTCCTATGAAATAAATGGCCTTTGGGATACAACCCAAATGAAAAATGACTTTTCCACACTGCACATACTGTTTTTATTAGATTTAAATACTCCAGATATGTGCAAATTTAAATTTGGACCTTCCATTTAATGCATTTTATTCTGGAATAATCCTGAAATCCTTTGAGATTGAGTAGCAACTGTCAAATTTAAACTTACAAATTCATATAACTGAATGATGCTAAATAATTTTTTTAAAACTAAAGTTTGGAAGGACACTTGTAGCTTCCTATTCATCAGGTCTTATAGCTTTTTTGTTTTTATTTTTTTCCTTATTTTCCATTCTAAGAGCTATCACTGTAACAAATTTTTTTTGTTACAAATGCAACAATCATCCTTCTCTATCCCCTAAGTACTACCTAGAGATTAAATTCCTTCCTCAGGTATTTTCCAAGGCTTGCAGGAGGCCAAATGGAAAGCAGGTTGGGGGCAAAAGCACCACTAAATATTTTTTTACTTCAGTTTCTACCACACATTCCTCTGATGGAGGGAAGGGAAATTATTCCCCAGCTTTCTAGCAAAACAGAAAGAGTTTAAAAGCTAAAATAGCCAGAGAAGCTGCAAAAATAAGTTAAACACATACATGCACACACACAAATCCAACCTGGATAGACAAGGAAAAGCCTTCTGAGAATATTATGGAGTAACCTGAGCACTTTGATGCAGCAGATAGAGCTCTCTAAATCTTCTTTTATGGAATGGATATTTATGGGTTGCATGGAAGAAAAATTCTCCACAGTTTTATGCATTTTCTGAACAGACTGCACTTTTCAGAGGTGTTAAGAGCAAATCCACATATAACACAGATTGATATACAGACTATTTTTTTTATGGGAGAGCAGTAGCCACTCTTCCCCTGCTCATGAAAAAGAAGGGAAGAGAAGGGCAGCATGACAACAGCAAATTACAGGAGATGAAAGTACATCAATCAAGGCAGGCAGCGGCAGAATGATGACTGCCAAATACAAGGTACACAAGTTGCTAAAGAAAAATCCAAAATATAAAGAAGAAAGGTGCTCATTTGTGGAGTATGGCAAAGTTATCACTGGCAAAACTTGAAAGTTGGAGAAATCATCAACCACATCTTGGAAGAAAGATTGGTATCTAAGATTTCAGGTGCAAGAAGAGATCATAGAATGGTTTTGGTTGGAAGGGATCTTCAAGATAATCTAGTTCCAACCCCCTGCCATGGGCAGGGACACCTCCCACCACCCTAGGTTGCTCAATGCCTCATCCAGCCTGGCCTTAAACACCTCCAGGGACTGATGGGGCAGCCACAACCTCTCTGAGCAATCTCTTCCAGTGTTTCACTACCCTCATCATAAAGAATTTCTTTCCTATATCTATCCTTATATCAAATTCACTACTGATAAATATTTTCCACAGTAAAAGTCACGTGGTGTTTTCTGTTTTCTATTGTCTGTTAAGCAGCCACTTCTTCAGCAACCTCACTGGAGCAAACCATCAATAAATTGCTTGGTTGTTTACTTTTTTTTTTTTTTACAACCTCAAAACTTGTCCCAGTTGACCAATTTGCTGCCTGCAATTAATACCTCATTGCTGCTTGTCAGCACAGTGCCCCATGTCCCAAGAGGAGCACTTGTGTGCCCCTGCTGCTCTGCAGATCTACCCTCGCCCCCCTTCCACACCATCTGCAGGAACATCCTGCTCATTTCAATGCATTTCTAGGACTGGCATCAACAGTGATACCATTTTCTGTCCTGGCACAACTACATTTCATGGTCCAGTTGTTAAAGGAATAAGGAGAATCCATTTGGCACTTGCTAAGACCTGCTGGAGTGGGAATAACCCATGTCTGTCACAGATGACAAGTGTTAATTAAGGTTTTTCTGGGGTTTTTTTTGTTCTTTTTTTCCTGGAGTAAATATCATGCTGAATGAATCCTGTACCTGACAGTTCAGGATGAAAACCCTTCTCACTCTTGACAGGTCTCTCCCAGACTTCAGCTCCTTGTTGGGCTGTAGGAGTCCTACTTCCAGCCTCAATGGCTAAGACTTCAAAAGAGAAATAAAAAAAAATAAAGAAGAAAAGAAGAAAGTCATTCAGTGCGACTTTATGAAACACATTGGCAGTGACATAGAGCTGAAATGAGACGTACAAGGGGATGTGTTAAGAGTAGAAAAGACAAAGCACAATGCAATTACATTTTAAAGCAGGTGCTCAACATCCTGCAAAGCTCCAGCTAAACTTCTTCTCAGCCTCCACATCTGAGTCCAGAGGGATGATGGAGAGATGAAAACAAAGCATCGCTCCCCCGTTGCCATGGCAGCTTTTCTATCAACTGGCTGATGGATGCAGGGAGCCCAATTTCCCCATGTTGTTCATCTTGTCATCCCTCAGCTTTGGCAGCACATCACCCACTAGAGCTTTCTAATGGCAGCTGAGCTGTGCTGACACTTTGTGTTAGGGAGATGGACCTCCTTGGGACAACCAGCCCTGCAGTAAAAAATTATCACTCTGGATTGCACCGGGGTCGAAGCAATCCCAAGCACAGACACAGGCTGGGTGGAGAGTGGCTTGAGTGCAGCTCTGAAGAGAAAGACTTGGGGGTGTCAGTTGATGACAAACTCAACATGAGCCAGCAGTGTGCACTCGCAGCCAAGAAGGCCAACCAAATCCTGGGTTGCATCAAGAGGA
>VZTY01003596.1:35701-46173 GCA_013400935.1 Turnix velox
GTCTATAAATATGGAAAGGGTGAGTGTGAGGAGAATGGAGCCAGGCTCTTCTCAGTGACCTCCAATGATAGGACTTGGGGCAATGGGTGCAAGCTGGAACACAGGAGGTTCCAGAGAAATAGGAGAAGAAAAAAAGCTGTGAGGGTGAGAGAAGAGTGTCCCAGGCTGCCCAGAGAGGGTGTGGGGTCTCCTTCTCTGGAGACATTCCAACCCCACCTGGACACCTTCCTGTGGGACCTGATCTGGGTGTTCCTGCTCTGGCAGGGAGGTTGGAACTAGATGATCTTGAAGGTCCCTTCCAACCCACACCATTCTATGATTCTAAGATGTCCCTGCTCACTGCAGGGGGTGGCACTAGATGGCCTTAGAAGGTCCCTTCTAACCTTATAATTCTATGATCACTTCCAAAGCAAAAGGGTCTAATTTCCACCCAAACTGAGGGCTGGAGAAGCAGAGGATCCCTACTAGCTCTTGCAAGACTCTCTCACTGCTTTAGTAACCGAAAAGAGAGAGCTTCAGAAGGAGCAGAGAGCAAAGGGCTGCTGTATAGAAAGGCATTAAGTATAAAGGGGAAAACTTGAGACATAAAACCAACTACAATACTCCTATTAATTTCATAAATGCTAAGCTTTCACCTAGATAATTAAAGCCTTAAAAGTGTGACTAAAGTCTTTCTTTTCAAAGCTGCTGAGGACCTAAAAGCACTCATTAGTTGTCTGGGGAGATCTCCAGTAGAGTGTTGGTGTCTTTTAGATGTGAAGCTCTACTTCTGCTAGAATAAAAAGTCCCAAGCTTTTGACTTTATTTCATGTGAAGCCAAATCTGGCACTCACCAGTACAGCAAGTATTTTTGCATGGCATTTACTACTTAAAATAGGTTTACTCTGAACTATATCCAGCACTTAAAGTCACTTCAAAACCTTCTTTCCTTTGTAGCCAGAGATCAAGAAGCACTTGCCTCATTGCTAGGGGTGTGGATTACCCTTGCACCATCAAATGACCTTCCAGTAAAGTTATTTCAACTCAAGTGTGGTTCCCTGGGTGACCTCAGGATAAAATTTACTTAAATACCACAGAAATAAATGCCCAAATGGCAACAGCAGATAATTTAGTCAGAAAAGACACATAAATCAAAGAAAAAATTAGGAAAAAAATATCAAAGTGGCCTGTACATCCTCTGCAAGGTAGTGCTTGTAGAAGACAACACAATATGGATGAATAAACTCAGCAGAAGAGCCCTGAGCCCACTCAGGACACGAGGCAAGGAAGATAACAAGGTGCTTTTGCTTGTTGACAAGACAGCATTTAATAAAAAGCTTTGTCATGGTAATAAAAAGCATAAGCAAGGAGAGACACAGCTTCAAAACTGCCTCCAAAAGCAGCAATTCTCAAGAAAAAACAAGATAAAGGCAGACTTGTAAGTGAGGATGCAGACAAGGAGTTGGAATAGCAAAAGAAAAGAGCAAAGGAAATAAAGCAAACAAGGAGATTAGCTTAGGAAAACAATAGGCAAGGAAATAAAACCAGATATAACAACTCCTCTGGGGAAAAGAATATAAAAATCAGAACAAAACTGAGCATCTTATCAAGCACAAATAAAAGATGATGGATAGAAGAGGAAAAAAAAATACTCCAAATGTTAAAATTTCTTCCAAATTGCCACCTAGTCCAAACAAATTCAAGTAATACTTAAAGAGAAAAATGCTATTATGCAAGAACACGTGTTAAGAACAAAAATCATCCCTGTTCTTTTAAAAGCAATTAGCCAGTTCCTGTGTCTTTCTCTCTAAAAAAGAATTTCAATGGACAGCTTTATCTTGCAGACACTGTTATTTGGGTCTTGGTTCCCATCAATATCATTAGTCACAAAGCTTTTGTGGCTTTTTTTTTTTCCTCTGGAATGGTATTTGGTGAGTCAGCTCACACTGAGACCCAGAGATAATTGACAGGAGTCACTCAGAAAGGACATTCCGGGCAGAGAAAACAGCAAAGCAGCTGAGTTATGGGTTGACAGGCATTATGTCCTGCCTTTTGTAATGCTATTAGAAGGAGATTGACTTCATATTTAAGAACAGCTCGTTTCTTTTTGTCTGGAAGAATGATGGAAGTCCCTTCCCTGACGTGAAAGTCTAAGGAGCTCAATCTAACATCCATTCAAATCAATAGGGGAAAAAAAACCCAATAATCTGAGTAGCACGGTTTTGGGTGACCTGTGAATCACTTCCCAGCACATGAAGCACAAACAAAAATGAGGTTTCTTTGTTGTGTTAATTCCTCTTTTTGTAAAAAGTTGTAGAAAAGCCAAGCAACAAGCTCAGCAACAAGTTAACTTCCCAAAACAATATGTTTCTCCCTTGTCCTAACCAGATTTAGGTAAAGAGATGATTCATGACTTATAAATCTGACCAAAAACAACCTTAGAAATTGAGAAAAAAATTCTGCAATGCTGTATCAAAAGTGTTTTAATGGAGAAACGGTGTGTCCACACACTGATACAAGATAACCTCAGTTAACAGTGCAGCAAAGTGATGTCCTGGTGTTTAAATTGGAATGAGGTAGAAAAAATGGTTGAAATCCTTTTCTTTGGTGGCTGTATGAAACCTACAGGCAACTGCTCACCTGTTCTTGCTGCAAAGATTGGCAGATGATTTGCTTTTCCACATCTCAGGAGATGGCCCACACAGTTGGACTTCTTACATCCTTTCTGCATGCAGACACCAGGAATATCCAGCACAGAAAAGCAAGAAATATTCTTAGTATCCAAAACTTGAAGCTTTTACATGAAAAAAATAGAGCTGGGGTAGGACTTTTGAATAGGATCCAAGATGGCAGGACTAGGAGTAATGGATGCAAATGGGAAGAGGGGAGATTTAGGCTGGAGAGAAGAAAGAAAGTCCTCAATATGAGAGTGGTGAGACCCTGGAAGAGGTTGCCCAGAGAGGTTTTGGATGCCCCCTCCATCCCTGGAGGTGTTTAAGGCCAGGCTGGATGAGGCATTGAGCAACCTGGTGTGGTGGGAGGTGTCCCTGCCCATGGCAGAGGGATTGGAACTAGATGATCTTCAAGGTCCCTTCCAACCCAAACCATTCCACGATCCCTTGTAGTAACTTGAGGCAATGCCAATCCTCTCATTTTCACCAACATTTATAAGAACAGGAAGGGGTTTTGTGCTTGTTTCTTTTCTTGAAAGAGGAGGGAGCAGAGGAGAGGTGGGAATATTCCCCCAAAACACCTGCTAAAATTCACAATGGGCATTGAACCAAAACAATCAATTATTCACACAGTGCTAGTCCCAGGGCTTTCACTTCAAATCTGGGAACAACTTAAATTCCCTTTCATGCTCAGCAGAAGAGTATTTAGGGTAAATTTATTGTGCCTACAACAGGAGGTGCTTAAGTGTAGGATGCATGTATGTCCATACTTTTTTATTTTTGCAAACGTAAAGTCTTTGCTATTGTTCTGTGCAAAAATGGCTGCCTCAATGGAAGTAAAAAGCCCTGTTTGTTGCTTGCATCAGTTTTGGAAGGAGATGCTTCACTGGCCATCCAGAAAGAGATGGGAAAAAACCTGAAGGGCATCAAGCTGTGGAGCAGATGTCAGAGAGCATCACACAGAGGGGCTGGGAAACCTCAGTCCCTCCTGCTCCTGTGTCTGAGGAAGAAAGGATGAACAGCTGGAAATGAAACCTTTAAATTAGGACTGTCTTAACTGTTTACAACAACCTCAAAGAAATTTAAGTGCTAGGATTATTAAAAGAGTTGAGCACCAAAAATTTATCCAAGGAGATGCCATTTCTACCTTGTCTTGGGAAGGAGTCATTTTTCATAGAATGGTTTGAGTTGGAAGGGACCTTAAAGATCATCTAGATATTAAATGTTAGTAGTGACTAGGAGAGAAAAATGTGCAGAAAAATTCACCCTCTCCTCTTGGACAATGGATTGAGTAGGTTCTGTACGTAGCAGATGCCAGACTTCATCAGTGAATCAGCCCACTGTCACTCTTCAGTGCTCTACATGGTCAAAAACACATAAATTTTAAAAAAATCCAACATACCATTGCCTTTCAAAGTTACTTCAGGTCACAAAAAGAAATGCATACTTATCAGAACTACCATCAAGAAGAAGATAAGGAGGAAGGGAGTTATCTTCAGTGTGATAACAGTGAGGGAAAAACATTATCTGCCCGATTTCAAAACTCATGTCAGGCATCCCTTGTGCAGTGAAAAAGCCTCAGGCACTCCTAAAAATGCTGAGTTTATTCTGTCCCACATTAATCTCAGAGTGGGAGCTAAAATTAGACACATTTTTCGTTTTTTTTTCCCCTTTCCCCCACATTTCAGGGTCTTTCTCAGTTACAGTGATGATAAAATGTGCAAGAAAATGATGCTCCAGAGACCCCAGTTGTAAGACCTTCACTCAGTTGAAGGACAAGGAAATGCTAGAGAGAATCCAGCACAGACACACAGAGATGATGAAGGGATTGGAGCATCTCCCTGCTGAGGAAAGGCTGAGGGAGCTGGGGCTCTTTAGCTTGGAGAAGAGGACACTGAGGGGTGACCTCATTCATGTCTATAAATATGGAAAGGGTGAGTGTGAGGAGGACGGAGCCAGGCTCTTCTCAGTGACCTCCAATGATAGGACTTGGGGCAATGGGTGCAAGCTGGAACACAGGAGGGTCCAGAGAAATAGGAGAAGAAAAAAAGCTGTGAGGGTGAGAGAAGAGTGTCCCAGGCTGCCCAGAGAGGGTGTGGGGTCTCCTTCTCTGGGGACATTCAAACCCCACCTGGACACCTTTCTGTGTGACCTGATCTGGGTGTTCCTGCTCTGGCAGGGGGGCTGGAACTAGATGATCTTGAAGGTCCCTTCCAACACAAACCATTCTATGATTCTATGAATAAACCAAATTCTCTCCTCTCTCACTTTTCACTCCTCTTCCCTACTCTTCTCCTTCCTTCCAGCCTTACCTGCTTTTCCACCTCTATAATCCATCCAGAGTGGGTTTTTTCCCCTCTAGTTATTTCCTTGTGCACAGTCAAGTGCCAAACACCTCCTTGTTAGTGACAGTTTTGTTGGTAGGTTAAGCTTTGCTGTGTTCTTGCTCTGCCCCAAATTACAGGTTCCACCTGCAGCAATCTTTCTAAGCATCTTCATTCCCAATCTCTTCCTTTTAGGTACCTAAAACAAGCAAATGAAAATCCTGCTGCTTGCCCTAATTGGCTGCTGTTAGGTTGTCACTCAGCTCCACCTCCCACTAGCCATTTCAGCTACAGGGCATCATTTCCTCTTAATTAATAAGCTCAATTACAGTATTTTTCCTTATCTGAGCTTCCTTCCACTGTGTTACAGCTCAGAACACGCTGATAGACCCAAACACAGACTCTTGGGCAAATCAGGAGCATCAGTTCATTCTCATAATTTCATAATCATCTAGTTTGGAAGGGAACTTCAAGATCTTTGAATCCAACCATCAGAACAATTCTGGTAAGTCAGAAGAGACCTTGACCCTCAGATTAGGAGTCTAATGATCTTCCAACTGAGCTACACACCTTTTATTGTTCATGGAGATTGGTTCCTCAACGTGTGAATCCCCTTTTTTTTAAAAAAAAAAATAAATAAACTCAAGGGATTAGACCAAGCAGAACCACTTGGTCAACACATTTGTTACTTCCATCCCAGTGGCCCAAAGCTCTGATTCATCATGAAATGAGACAGGCAAGGAACCAGCCAGCCAAAAAAGACCCAACAAAACCAAACCACCCTGGAAATACCAACAGTAGAGGAAGGAATAAAGCCCAAAAGGCTGTTCAGAAAAGTCTATTTAAGATATAACTCCATCTTGTTGGCAATTTTGATGTTTCTAAGAGCTAAGTTTTCTATATATATTCACATATATCAATGGTGCTGAGACAACCTTAAAGTTAGAAGAGTCTCTCTGGGTAGAGCTCCTGCTTTCTAAGGGTTGTTGAGTGCTCTCTTTGTCTGTACAGACTTGATTTGTTTTGTTTTCCCTCATGCCCTCAATCAAAAGCCTAGGAGCTGTTGAGACACCTCTAGAAGAGGCTGCAATTAAACCTTCATGGTTCTCTATTCACACACAGAGCTCTCCAGGACAGAGAGCAAGTTCCCACACACCACAAACCCTACTCTTGAGTATTCATTCCTAAGAGGAAATAACTCACAAGTGAGACACTCTAAGAAAAGGCCCTTTAGTCTTTGCCATGGAAACAGGTGAAGGGAGCTCAGAAAATCTTACAGAATTCATTTCACTGGAGAGACTACAGAAAACCTCAGGAGCAGAAGCCTGGTTTGAAGGCAAGAAAATGGGAGAAAAGTGCTGTGTTTTGGAAAAGTGCCACTTGCAGGAGAGGAAAAGCTCCTTGAGCAGCTCTTCTCTGAAGCATTCCCAGATGCTCAGCTCACATACACTTGTTTTGCCACTAATAAAAGAGACATAAAACAAATTTCTCAACCCCTTGTTCTCATGATTGGTTCATATCTTCATAAAGATGAACTCAAATTACAATGGAGGTCCAGACCAGGCTGAAACCCTATGCTCTGCTCACATGAAGACCATTAGCAGCCCCAAGGTGAAGGTTAGTTCTGTATTAATGGATGGCAGAGACTTTAATCCCAGATGACAAATGAACCTCTAATGCTACCCCAATGCATTTGCAGGGAATGCAGTGAGAGAATTTGCCTTGAAGATGAGAGAAGGGAACAAATATGCTGAGACCCTCCCCTTGAACAACATGCCAAGCTTACTAATAAGTAATATTAATTAATTACCTACTAGCACTGGTGAATATAGGGTGAAGAGACACTCAAATCCTGTGTTTTCTGTGAGTGTCAACCCACAGGTGGCTGCCAGAGTGGGGACTTCTGATTTTATTCATGCATCATTCCCTGAAACAAACACTTGGTGATCAGGAATCATGGCTCTATGGAATTATGAACATACTTAAACCTGGAAGAGGAGTCTTATGGTTATTAACCTTTTCTTCCCTATCCCTACTCCCTGAACATGAGCCTCATGGGCAGGAAAACCTCTCTGAGAGTTCCCACCTTCAACAAACCTTCAGAAACTTTCAGTTCATCTGTCACACCATGGTATTACTGGAGGTTGTAGAATGGTTTGGGTTGGAAAGGACCTTAAAGACTATCTAGTTCTCGGATGCCATGGGCAGGGACATCTCCCACTAGACCAGGTTGTTCAACACTTCATCCAGCCTGGCCTTAAACACCTCCAGGGATTGAGGGGGCATCCACAACCTCTTGATGGGCAGTGACAGCCATTGCTGCATCCCTGAAGAATGAAGCAAGTTGCTTTTTCTCCAGCTGGAGCTGCCATCAGTTCAAATGAAGGATGCCAAAATACACAAGAGCTGGCTTAAGTGATTCAGAAGAAAAAGGAATCAAAAAAAGAGCATTGCTGAAATAATTCAATCTGCATAAATTACCTTTTTTTTATTCCCCCATACCCACTTGAAGGAAATGATGACATCCTCAGCAGCTCCTTCATTGATTTGAAGAAGGGCATTATACATGTGGGGTTCTGGATCAATTGTTCTCCTTTCAGTACATTGAAGAGTCACAGAAGGCAGCAGTATTTTGTACAGCTATTTGCTTGTTCAGAGAGAAACACTCCCTGAAAAACAACACCTCAGGCTTCAATTTATTTCCAGTCATTAGAGGAAAAAAAAATAAAAATCTTTCCAATGGCCAATATGATTTATAAAGTCAGAGAGAGGCTTCTTGTGAACTAACCTGATGAATGCTGAACCTTCAATATTTGTTACAGCTCTTTATTCATTTGGTTTCTCAAAGGGAAGAGGGGAAAAAAAAAAGCTCACTGCTGAATAAAGAGGAGAATGATTTCTCAGATTTCAAACAATGAGCACATCAAATTAAAAAATCATTTATTTCAGTATCTCTCATGCTGCTTAGTCACAAAAGCACCCAATTGTCTGGCTTCTCAGCCCTCATGCTGCTGCTCCCTGTCTTTGAGGCATCAATTGGAAGTGAGCAGCTCTGGCAGAGAGCTGAGAGGAATACACAAACTCTCAAGAAGGGGCAAAAAACCAGAAAACCTCACATTTTAATTCATGATCACCTCCCAGGTATGCACACAGTGTGCAATCAGCCACCTCCATACTCTACAGACAACAAAATCGTAGTCATAGGGTTGGAAGGAACCTCCAAAGGTCATCTAGTCCAACCCCTGCAGTGACAGGGACATCCTCCACTAGATGAAGATGCTCAGAGCCTCAGCAAGTCGGGTTTTGGATGTCTCCAGGCTTGATGGAGTCTCCACCACCTCTCTGGGCAACCTGTTCCACTGTCTTACCACCTTCACAGGGAAGAATTTCTTCCTCATGTCTCACCTAATGCTACCCTGCTCTAGTTTCAAATCATTCTATGATCCTAAGATTACAAATAGACCCCACAAAATTAAAACCTTCCAAGGCAGATCATCAGAGACTAAAAACACAAGCAGACTTTATCTCTGGTGACCTTTCCCATGCAAATTATCAACAAGACCAGGACAAGTGCACAAGATTCAGAAATGAGTCCAGACTCCACTGAGGGATGACTGCATTCACTTAAATTCATTTAAGTGGATTCATTTAGAAAAAGGTGAAGTTCTTCAGCACATTTTGCATATGAATTAAAATTTAAGAACCATCATTATGTGCAGATGGCCTGGGTGTGGAGCACAGACTCCTAATCTGAGGCTCAAGGCTTCTAGTCCCAGTCCAGGTATGAGGCTTCTGAGAGTTGGTCTGATGGTTGGACTCAATGATCTGGAAGATCCCTCCCAACCTAGCTGATTATGAAGTTATGATGAGCTCTGATCTTCACCTTAAGACTCAGCATCTCTGGAAAGTTCTTCCCCACCCGCTTCAGTACCACATGTTCCAAAGAGACCCAGTTTTCCTAGACTTTATTTGTAGAGTTTGGGACAGTTTGTTCAAGCCAATTATCCCAGCACGATTCATCATCATGATGCTCAAAAATAAAGGCAATCATGCTACCTAGATTGGTTGCAATTAAAAAGGTATTTTTACATTTTGGGGGGAGGAAAAAGTAAAGTCACCTGTTGAACAGATAATTTCTTTTCTCAAATAAGATCAAGGTACCTGTTGAACTGGAATTCAGCATTTTTTTCCTCTCTCTTTGAAGCTGCAACACACAGCTCCCCCACGTTCTCTGATTTCCATTGGTTACTTTTCTGTAAAAAATAAAGAGAAAACAGCTCTAGTCCATCCAACTAAGTGAGTATAATTCTTTATTGACTCATTTTAATCAATAAAGCCACCCCTGCTTTGCAGCATCACAAAGCAGTGCCTGCACACAGAGAAGAAACTAAAGGAACTCAGGGAGCCACAAACAGGAAAGAAAATTGAACCCGGGGAGAATCAGGGTGGAGAGAAGAAAGAAATTCTTTGCTGTGAGGGTGATGAGACACTGGAAGAGGTTGCCCAGAGAGGTTGTGGATGTCCCCTCAATCCCTGGAGGTGTTTAGGGCCAGACAAATACTTCTGCATCCTTCCCTAAAGGCTTTGCAAGCACAACCGACACCTGGAGAGAGCTGCAAACATAAAGGCTGTAAAAAGCAGAAGGAAAAGAAATCATTGCCCACATTTCCCTTTGATTTTCAGTAAAAACAGTCTGCAAAGGCACTGGGCATAAGGAAATGACAACAGAAGCCTTCACAAGGTGGAGCAGCCCACCCAACATCACCACGAGAAGCTTCCTGAGTGGCAAATCGTATTTGTAAGTTGAGATAACATGCTTCAAATGGGAAACTGATGTTCTAGTTACAAAGAGGCTGTCTCCAAACTGAACCACAGCTGCTGCAACATTTTCAAATATCTAAAATGTTGAGATACCTGATGTTTTTTTTAAGTGTCATTCTGCCTTTCATCTCTGCAGAACATGAAACTTGTTACCGTTCCCACAGCTGCTCCTTTAACTCCACTTGTTTCTTCTTGAAAAGTCCTGTTTTTCTTGCAGAGCTGAAGTAACTTCATAAAAAGGGATAAAAGCCTGTATTTTGAAGGCTGCTGAATCCACAGAAAGGAAGGCACTGACTGCTCTGCTACAGCAGTGCGCCAGTGAGCATCCCCAGCGTCATCTGCAGGGGGGGCAGAGCCCTCCATATCCAAATTGCTACCACTGGACATCATATAGAAGCACTTTTCCTCCTAAAGAAGTTTCTCCACAGTGAGTAAAACATTCCTACAGATGAAGGGCCTACAGAAAGGCTGGGGTAAGAGTTTTTAATAGGGTCTAGGATGGCAGGACTAGGAGGAATGGATGCAAGTTGGAAGAGAGGAGATTTAGGCTGGAGAGAAGAAAGAAGTTCTTTGCTGTGAGTGTGGTGAGACCTTGGAAGAGGTTGCCCAGAGAGCTTGTGGATGCCCCCTCCATCCCTGGAGGTGTTTAAGGCCAGGCTGGATGAGACATTGATCA
>VZTY01003596.1:46603-71288 GCA_013400935.1 Turnix velox
GTCCCTGCCCATGGCAGGAGGGTTGGAACTAGATGATCTTGAAGGTCCCTTCCAACCCAAACCATTCTATGATCCTGTCTCTGGGCATCACCATGAAGCCTTTGTTGATTTTGGATCTTATGCTCAAGAAGCTATCATGCTATGATTCTATAATCTATAATAATCATCACCACCACCATGGTTGGAAAGGTGCTCTCATGTCAAGTCCATCAACCCAAATCTGGCAAGATTTTTACCTGGACATATCTGAAATACTGGTGCTGTTTTATAAATAGAATTGTAAAAAGGTTTGGGTTGGAAGGGACCTTCAAGATCATCAAGTTCCAACCCCTCTGCCATGGGCAGGGACACCTCCCACCACACCAGGTTGCTCAATTCCTCATCCACCCTGGCCTTAAACACCTCCAGAGAGGGGGTATCCACAACCTGACCCTTAGGATTTTTCTTTTAATTGTCCCTATGGTTCTTAATTGCAGAGTTTGGTGAGAGGCAGATGATGCACTGAAGCCTGGTAGACCAAAGTCTCTGCTACAAGGATGACACAGCACAGCAATTATTTAGCATGAATCCCTGCAGATCTCCCCAGCACAATCAGATCAGGTTGTTAATTTGCTTCTGGCACTACCTGACCTCTGCTTATCTACCCCATTTCAGAGAATTACATTTGAAATCACCATAATTGCCTGGACAACATGAGGAACTCATTTAAAAAAAAAAAAAAATCAATTCATTCACAGTTTCCCCTTCCATGTTTCTAATATTGTTTCTGGAGCACCATGACAATTTCAAATAATTATATTTTAATTAGGGCCGATTTGGAGTGGAAGTCATGCACAGCCACTTAACAACTTCCACATTAGTACCCAAATAAGTTCCTTCTGATTATTTGGAGGCTTTAAAAGCAGAAATAATGAGACATTGGTGTCATTTCTGTTGAGTTCTGCAGAAAAAAAAAGATCTCCAACAGATTGTTTGAGCAGCTCATACATTTCAGATGGGAACAAGTAAAACCAGCACAGAGAACAAAACTATCCCAAACACACAAACTGAAAGTCACCACTGGCTAGAGCATCTGCTTTAAATTTACTTCACCCTTTTTAATAAGAAATAACAGCACTTTAAAGGATGAAAATAGTCAAATAATTAATCTCTTTTTGTGAACAGTTGTAAGGTTGACTGAGGAGTTTTTTTGGTTTTGTTTCCATTTTCTAGGAGTTATTTAAAGAATGCGTCCACCCAATAGCTTATTTAGTGATGTCTGTCAGGCATTTGTCCCTAAAGACCCAGTGAGGTCACACCTCCTGCCTTTGCCACTGAAGAAGAGTTGGAGTTCATGCAGCAGATGGGATTATAGGATTGGAAGTGACCTTCAAAGGTCATCTAGTCCATCTGTAAGGACTAAAACAGGTTGCTCAGAGCCTCAGCAAGCCTGGCCTTGAATGTCTCCAGGCTTGATGGGGCTTCCACCACTTCTCTGGGCAACCTCTTCCAGTGTCTCCCCACCTTCATGGGCAAAACTTCTTCCTCATGCCTCATCTAACCTGCTCTGCTCTAGTTTCAAACCATTCCCCCTCATCTTATCACTAAATTCTCAGCCAAGCATTTCCAGAAGGCAAAACTGTATTAAGTTCAGGGTGTTTTTGTGCACAGCATGATGTGAGCTTGAATTAGGGTAAGCAGTTAAAAAGCAAGAGCATTATTTTTCCCTAGAAAAGCTTTTCTGTTTTGAATACAATGACATGAAAAAGAAAAAAAAATTCCCAACATAGCTGAGCAGCATGTTGCTGAGATGTCTACACACTTTCTTTGACAGCCTCAATTCTGGAAATGCTTTTGCACTCAAAAAGAGGAACATCCTTGTTGCTCCTAGATTGAAATTGTCTGTTAGCAATACATCCTGCAGAAACAAAAGCAGAGCTGGAGAGAGTGGGTATTTAAATGACATGGCATTATTCCTAAAGGAAATATTACTGACAGCAGGCTGCAAATGTTTGGTATAGAGTGTTTGGCACAAAGAAGGAGCATATGGTATTTAATGCAAGCAAATTGAAGAGCTCTTTGCTACAATCAACTGGAGATGCATCCTCCTGTAGCAATCCTGCATCTTACAGAAGTGATTTACCTCCACATTTCCCTGGTTGAACATTCTGGCAGCCCAGAAACCAACCCAATCGTGGGCTGCATCAAGAGAAGTGTGACCAGCAGGGCAAGGGAGGGGATTTTGCCCCTCTACTGGGCTCTGGTGAGGCCCCAACTGGCGTCCCTATATCCAGTTCTGGACCCCCCCCCCTCAGAAGGACATTGAGATGTTGGAGCAGGTCCAGAGGAGACCACAAATATGATGAGAGGGCTGGAGCACCTCCCTTCTGAGGACAGGCTGAAGGAGTTGGGGTTCTTCAGCCTGGAGAAGGCTCATGGGGACCTCAGAGTAGCTCCTGAACTGAAGTAGACAAATGTGCAATCTCAGATGTACCATGTGCACACATGAGTTGTGTCCCATTCCAGCATCTCTGGGGATTTCTATTCTTTCTTTAAATTAGATCATGATCACTTCATATATAATTCCCAATTATCTAGGATGGAAGCAACCTTTCAGATCATGTAGTCCAAGCAATACCCCAGCTCTGGAAGCCTCATACCAGGACAGAGAAGCCTTGACCTTCAGATTAGGAGTCTGATGCTTTCCCAGCTAAGTTATACAGCCAGGTAAAATCTCAGTTTAATAGATAAACTCTTGCTCAGATGCACCAGCAACTCTCTGCAGGTCAGAGCTATTCAAAACCATATTTTGACTTCTCTGTCAGTCTAGAAGAGCCACCTCAAACACCACCACTGGTGTCACACCACAAAGCCAAGGTTGCTCAACACCATTCTGCACTCTGGGTCACCAGGATGATCCAACCCTACCTAAACACCACCCTGTTTGGGTGTTTAAGCAATGGAGGTTGCAGCATCCTCAAGCAAAACCCATACTCAAAGTATCAACCACAGACCATCTCTCACCTTTCAATGCATCACCATGCTGCAAACCTTCATTTTTTTCCCCCCACCTAGTGAAGTAGAGGCATTTTTACCCTGTAATTTTAACTCTGTGACTGTTTTTTTCATCTTCTCTGTTCCAGCTCTACCCTTGCTTAAACCTACCACACAGTGCAAATAAACCCAAACTGAATTTCCTAGGTAATGATATTATAATCACTGCATCTTGAGTTTCACCACGTTCAGGTTTGGCTCTTCTCCTAGGATAAAGCCCCCAAAAAAAACCCAAAGAAAAAAAACAACCCTCTGCTCAGTAGACTGTTGAGGGAGATAATTTCGTTTCACCTCCAGGAACACTTGAAGCTGTTCTGACAACTTTCCTGCAGTTCCTTGCCAATAAAGTAAACTAATCAAAATCAATGCTGCTGACTTCCTCCACGAAATTCAAACATCTTTATTAACCAACATTCTCTGCTCCCTTGCCCTCCCTTCCACAGATCTATCAACATCTAAGCCCATTTGTGGAAATTTCTATCACAACCTTCCCTTTTAACCCATCCTTGATGTAACAGGCTGAGTTAAATATCACTATTATTATTATTTCTTGTTATTATTCTTATTATTTCAAATTATAGACAAATTCTCTTGCCTTCCCATGCAAAGTTTCACTACACAAGGCCCCCTGTTGAAGCTGAAGTTAAATAATTCTCCCCTTTAACATTGCTGAGGGATCATCACAGCATTAAAATAAGATGTTATGAACTATAGTCTCAGAATCAATGTCAAAATGTTTCAGCTATTTTTATGCTAAAACCACCATCTCTATGGAAACACTGCAGTTAAATTTAATATGAATTATCACAGGTTTTTCCTAGTAACACAGGCCAGCATTAAAGAGTCCAGACTAATTTTAAGAGGAAAAAAAACCCTAAGAATTCAGGTTTCTGAACTGACTTCTTGGATACCTTCACAGTAATCATTTTGATCTCGGTGAATTGGCTTTCTCTCCTGAAGAATTGCTTTTTTGATGTGATATGAATTAGCAGCTGAAGCCCCTGAGCCAGCCAGCCATAAAAAAATATATAAAATCTCAGAAAAAAATATGAACAGAACCTCATCTGCACTCTGACAAATGAATTAACTGCTCCTACAGGCACGTCCAGCTTTAACTCTCAAAGACAGAAGTAATGCACCAAATGTTAGTTCTAGCTTTCTGTATTAAAAAAAAAAAGAATTTTTAAACCTTAATGTAAGTGGAGAGTTTGTCAAGCATGCCAAAGTGAAGGGATGGTGCCAGGCTCTCCTGTCTTCACATTAAAAGAAGGGAAAAAAAGTATAACAAGAAATATTTTAACTAGTCTAGCCTCAGAAATCACTACACAAGAGGTTTGCTGGGTGGAAATTTGTGTCATTTGAGGCATTTCCATTTATGAAGCTCACACTAGGCATGGTCTCAAGTTGAGGAGGAGGGTTAATTTAGTTAATAGGTTAATTTAGTTAATAGGTCACACTGCTCTCTGCTCACATGAGGTTTTAGTTCAGTTCAGTAAATTCTTCTGGAAAGTAGAACTTCTCCAAGGACACCTTAGTAGAGGGCACAAGTTAGTCTCTCTTATCCACTAGGAATTCACCTGTACAAGTTTATCTGACCACAAATATTTGCCAGAGCAGTGGGAAGGGGATTTAAACATTGAATCATAGGGTTGGAAGGATCTTTCAAGGCATCTAGTCCAACCCCCTGCAGTGACAGGGACATCCTGCACTAGATGAGGTTGCTCAGAGCATCAGCAGGCCTTGCCTTGGATGTTTCCAGGCTTGATGTTGCTTCCTCAACCACTCTGGGCAACCTTTTCCAGTGTCTTTCTACCCTTATGTGAAAGAACTTCTTCCTCATGTCTCACCTAACCCTGTCCTGTTTCAACCCACTTCCCCTCATCCTCTATGGTGAAATCAGGTAGAAAAGCACCACATCTTACTGACACAAGATGAGACATGAGGGTGGAAATTCTGTCATTTGAGGCATTTCCATTTATGAAGCTCACACTAGGCATGGTCTCAAGTTGAGGAGCAGGGTTAGTGTAGTAAAAGGGTCACACTGTTCTCTGCTCACATGAGATTTTAGTCCAGATGAGTCAATTCTTTCACTTCCACACGGGAAGAGCAGAACCTCCTCAAGGACACCTCAGTAGAAGGCACAAGCATAAGAGAAGACTCTTTATCCATTAGGAATTCACCTGCACAAGTTTATCTGGCCTCAAATATTTGCCAGAGCAGTGGGAAGGGGATTTAATCATTGAATAGTAGTGCTAGAAGGATCTTCCAAAGCATCTAGTCCAACCCCCTGAAGTGACAGGGACATCCTGCACTAGATGAAGTTGATCAGAGCATCAGCAAGCCTGGGCTTGGATGTCTAAAGGCACTGATGTGGCTTCTACAACCTCTCTGGGCAACCTCTTCCAGTGTTTCCCCACCCTCATGATGAAGAACTTCTTCCTCATGTCTCACCTAACCCTGCCCTGCTTTAGTTTCAACCCATTCCCCCTCTCCTCCTATTGCTCCATGGTGAGACCAGGTGGAAAAGCACGACATCTTACTGACACATCTTGTGCTTACATAAAGCTATATGCTCTTCCAAGTTTATTATGCAGTTTAGCTTCTCAGATTATTAAAAAAAAAAAAGACAAAAAAAAAAGCCTATCTCCTCCCCCCAAGGACTATTCATTGCATGTGTTATTTTTAAAATGACTGCTAGTGTTCACCTCATAAGACACCTACACATCCAGCTAATGCAAGCAGCCTGCTGACATAAGATTAAGACATTAGCATACAAGGCTTCTCATGGATAATTTATAAGAACCATGGTTTAAGCTATTTTTCTCCCCCCCCCCTCTTCTTGAAGGCTGGGCCTGGTGCTCAATTTCAACTAATCCTTTCATCTTTTTCAATCTAGACTGTGAAGGTCAAATCCAACACATCCTTCCTTATGTAACCCAAACCAAGGTCAGCTTTTGAATTTCATCATCAGAATTTCCCTCAGGAGGATGAAGTAGGAGGTAACACATCAGCCCACCCCCCAAAAACTAACCCTGGCTAATTAGTGAACCCTTCCATCCTAAAATTCTTAGGCTGAAAAGGAAAATATCCCTCATATTTCTTACAGGCTCAAAGGCAAAGCTGGAATAACCTCACAGAGCACTTCCAGGACTTTCCCTTCAAATCACATCCAATATGATGTGAAATGGTGTCTTCACATGCTGTAAAACTAATTCTTCTGCCTTCAGTTAGGTTTTTTTCCCCCCCTAAAGATATTTTGATATACCCACAGGCCATACATGGCCATGTTCCCACCAGTACTTTTTAAGTTCAACACCAGAGATCTTCTCAGAGGGAAAAACATCCTCCCCTGCTTGTTTTCTCTTGTTTGTAGCTCAGAAAGCTTGAGGTGATGTATCAAAGTGCTTGACATTTGAAGATTTCTCTACAGCTGCTTATTTAAATTCACATTTGTTTCTTTTAATCCAGAGCCTGCCAGGTACAAACTTAGATGTAGGCAATGGAAAAGAGAGATCCCAGTCATCTCCTCCATGGTTGACTTGGTTTGCTCTTACCATCTCCTTCACTATTCAGTTTCTCCAAATCTCCACAAGGTGGGTTAACAAGCTATTTGGAAAATATTACTTCTATTTTTCCTCTTCAAACACAGCCTAGAGGAACAGGATTCAACTATTTAGACCAGGGAAGACTGAGGGAGTACTGAAAAGTCACCCCTCCAAGCCATATCTCCAAACCTTCTGCTTCCTGCATCCCTTGAAGATCTCCACATTGATCATAGGAGAGTTTTTAAGTTCCTCACCTATTGCAAATGCACAAAATCATCACACATTCATCTGGGGACCACCTTCATTTAACAGAAAAACAGCACAACTAGTCCAAAGATACCACTAAGAGCAAACAAAGGATTTCCTGCCTTTTTTTCTTTCTATAAAATAGTTTTCACATAATTTTGAGTCTGTATTTTCCATGTCTCAGGCTCAAATCAAACACCAGAGTGAAGATAAGATCTTGTGGCTTTATATCAAGCACAAAATTTCTCAGAGAAAAACAATAAGACAAATCTTTGTCACTTCCAGTAAAGTTTCCTTCTGTTTTTCAAATTTCAGCACAGGCTAAAGAATTCCTAAGCATCCAAAGAAGGTCCACATAGCAAATGTAACAAGGTAATACCTTTTGATAGGGTTTTTTTTTGGTTTATTTAAGAAGAAAAAGGCTCTCTCAAAAGAGCATTTGTCTAAACGGCTGTCAGACATGGTGGTGTAGGAGGACTGGAAGGAGATTTCTATTTGGAAATACTGTTCCCATATCACCCTTTGTGAGCACATTATTGCACGTAGCATGACTAATCTTGGAATACTTTCTGGCTGCTCTAAATTCCAGAAAATTTGCACATTAGCTCAAGTTGACATTCAAAAAAGGAGACACTGTCAGCTTAAGACTCAGTTCAAATGAAACACAACAACACAGAGCTGCTGAAAACTACTCCTCTTGGTTGCCCAAACCCTGTCAGCAATAATATCCTCTGCAAACTTGGTGGCTTTATTCTTCCAGATGCTTTTTTTAGTAGTCTAGGAAAAAAAAAAAATCTTCTTTCAACACTTTTTTTCTTTTTTAAAACATTCCTTAAAGAATAAAAGCACTTGCCTAGAATGGATCTTCAAAATAAGGGTCACTTTTGAAGGACACAATCCTAGATCTTTGCTGACCAGGCTAAAATTCAAAGAGAAGGTTCAAGCTACAGACATGGATCTGCTCTATCAGGTCCAAAGGATGAATATTCCATCAACTTTTGATAAAAACTTTGGAAAAACTCTGTGGAAGGGGCAGTGATTTGGGGTGAGCATCACATGGTGTGTGTTCCTGGTCAACTCTCAGCATCCAGGGCACAGCAGCATCCCAAGGAGCAGCATCAAAGCCCAGCACCCAGTTGTATGAGCAACAAATAAAAATAGAAACATCACAGCACACTCCCCAGGAAGCAGGGAAACCACACTGCAGGTACCTGAGCAGTTTAGTTGCCAAGCAACCCCCTCATCCTCCCAAATTCTTCCTCCAGTAGGTAGAAAAATCACTTGTTCAAAGTAACTCTAAGTAAAAAAACCAACAAACCAAGTTGTATCCGTGAAGAATAAAAGCAACAACAGAGAACCAACTACAAACCTGCAAAAAACAACCCCAAAATTAAAAAAAAGAAAAATTTAAAAATCAAGAAAAGTGATTTTCCTGTGAGAAAAAAAACTTTTAATCACATCAAAATCTACTAGAGACTAGAGACAACATAAGGACTAGTTCAGGTATTGGGTAAAATATTGTGTAATACTTCTGAAGGGCTCCATTGCAGGGTTCAATTTTTTTTCCCCTCTTCCCTTTTTTAAAGGACAGAATCTTTAATACTATAATCAGTCTCTGTCACTCTGCTGGTCCATAATACTGTGTCTTGCACTAATCTTATTTTCCTGTCTCCCTGTTTCGCCTTGCTTTTGAAACCTTATCTCCCCAAGGATAATAATAAAGATATACATCCTGAAGGTCTTTTTTAATCTTTTTTTTTTTCTCCAAATGTACAGGAAAACAATCGCATGAGAGGGAGTTTGGGATGAAAGACATTCAGAGTGCAGAAAAGATGATGGGGACACTGCTGAATATCCCACATCCCTCCACCCACAGCATCTCTGCTTGAGGAGCTGCAGACGTCAGGAAAAAAGTCTTCTGGAAATGCAAGTTGTGAAGAGTTAAATATTTATTGAGAAGATTCCCCTCTCATGAAGATCAAGAGATCCTCAGTTTCCTTGTGAAGACTCAACCTGAGGTCTGAGGACTCAAATTTAGAATAAGCAACAAATATTTGAGTGCAAACCAGAGTCTCAGACTGTCCTCACCTTCATCTGGCCAAAGCCTGGTCCTCAGCATGAGCAGCCATACTCATGAATTTGTTCTAACACCAAACACTTGTGTAGGTCTTTTCTTCATTTTTAGGGGTTTTTTTTGAGATGGAGAGGGACAGAGTGGTAGTGATCATGGCAAAAGAAGGGTGAAGCTTCAGGCTTTAGGTGCACTTCATGAAGGAAGTGTTCTCCATAATATTCTACCAAGTTGATGTAGTTAAATTCAAATAAATATGAGCAATATGATAAATATGATAAATATGATCTCCAGATTGTCCCTGTTCCACCAGGGATATTGGACTAGATGATCTCTTGAGGTCCCTTCCAATCCCTGTTATTCAGTGATTACTCTTGAGGAGACAAATAAACTTCAGCAGAACTCCTCCTACTTTATTTATGTGCCTCTGCATGCTTGTGTAAATAAATTTAAAGTTCTACAAATGAAATATCTAAAATATCCATGTATTCATAAAGGTATTTATATATCTGAATTCTCAGCAAGTTTGGAGACTCATATTTCTTGTTTCAAGTCTTGGTTAAGCTCAGTTTTACTCTACAGCTCTACAGAAATCAGCTCACACCTGGCTGAAATAACCCTAAAAGTTCATTTAAACAATATGTTTATACTAAATAGTGCCTTCATCTCCCAAGTTTATCTTTCTATATGTATATATAAATATATATACATTTTATCTATATATAAAATATATATTTATACATTTTTTCCCCCACCAGACACAGAAGGGGGAAGATCAGAGCTATAGAGCTCTTCACTACTCGCCTCCAGTGCTGCTAGAACTCAGGTACAGTGAATTATGACTCAAAAAAACATTCAGACTCATGAAATTACCCAGATGAGATGCTGAGTATAAACATTATGGGCCAAAAATTGCTCCAGCTGAAAAAGCCTCCCTTTTCCACACCACAATGGACAGACAAGCTGTGGCTGGAAGAGAAATCACAAGCAACTGCCACACACACCTCAGTTTAAGCACCACCTTAACTCTGCAACACCTCATGAGGTCCCTGTGCACATTCTCATACATATTTACATGTTGCTGTCCTTAATAAAATGAATAATTTAGAAAAAAAGAGAGAGTAGAGTTAGCAAGATGTAAGGAGAGCTCATTTCTAGTAGGTCTATGTTCCTTTCAGGTACAATTGCCATTAATGATCTATTATATTATTAATAAAATCAATTTAGCTGGCACTCTGTCAGGACATTTAGCCTTAATAGAAATACTGTCAGCACTAAAATGACTTCTATGTGTTGAGAATGTTATGAACCAAGATCATTCTGCCAAGCAGAACATCCATTGCTAACCCACACCCATAGCACCCACACCAGCTTTTCAAATACTCATTTTGCAAGGCAATGCACCCTGCTTCCACTTAGGCAAAGCTGGAAAACACAATTTATTTCTGGAAGAAATGGAGATGGGGATTCCATTATGCAGAGCATGAAGGGGAAAGAACCACAAACAGTTACTCCCTCCTCAATGTTTTAATGAGAAGTCATGGAATCATAGAATGGTTTGGGTGGGAAGGGCCCTTCAAGATCATCTAGTCCCACCCCCCTGCCATGGGCAGGGACACCTCCCACCACACCACGTTGCTCAGTGCCTTATCCAGCCTGGCCTTAAACACCTCCAGGGATTGAGGGGGCATCCACAACCTCTCTGGGCATCCCATTTTTTTCAGGAGTGGGGGGCAAAATGGATGTGGTTTCTTCCAGTGTCTTACCACCCTCACAGCAAAGAATTTCTTTCTTATCTCCAGCCTAAATCTTCCCTATTCCCATTTGCATCCATTACTCCTAGTCCTGCCATCCTGGAACCCTATTCAAAAGTCCTACCCCCAGCCTTTCTGTAGCCCCCTCAGGTACTGAGAAGCCACTATGAGGTCCACCCTGAGCCTTCTCCAGGCTGAGCAACCCCAACTCCTTCATCCTGTCCTCAGAAGGGAGGTGCTCCAGCCCTCTCATCATCTTTATGTCCCTCCTCTAGACCTGCTCCAACAGCTCAATGTCCTTCTTCTGTTGAGGGTCCAGAACTGGACACAGTAACTCCAGTTGGGGTCTCACCAGAGCCCAGTAGAGGGGCAAAATCCCCCCCCTTGACCTGCTGGCCACACTTCTCTTGATGCAAACTAGGATTGGGTTGGCTTCTGGGCTGCAAGCACACACTTCTGGGTCCTTTAATAGGGTAAAAAATACAGCTGCTGTTTTTTCTGCTTGCATGTGCTATCCTTCTAATATTTGTGTGATGACACCACAAACATAGAAAGATACTGACATAATGCTGCATGGCAGAAGTTACCTAGAATGCTCCCTACCACCCTACACTTCAACCCAAACAAAGAACAACTTAAAAACCACAAATATCTCAGCAAAACTCAAAACCATATGGCACAATGATATTTCTTACCAGCGACTTAGTCCACGTGTCTCCAGACTGACAGACTCCCTTAGAAATCACAGAGCAAACCATATGTTGTACCATAGAGGAGCTGGTTGGTCAACACAAAATGTTTTCTTTGCCAAGAGGTACAACAGAAGATGATTATTCTATGGTCCAGTTATTACATATATTTCAAAAGAACCAAAATATAGCTTAGGAAAAAATCCTCTTGATCATTTCATATGGGAAGTCAAAACAACCAAGATCTTGCTACTTCTTTGTCCTTGAAAGTGTAGATCCATGACTTGAAGAAAGGGGTTTAAAAATTGGATTAAACCCTTTTTTAACAGTATTTTTTGGAGGAAAAAAAGCCACTCTATATTAGGAATAAACAAAACACTGGGAGAACCAAATAATATAAAAATCAAGGGAAAATTGGTGCAGGCAGCCTGGTTGGAAATTTTTTGGGTTTTTCTCTCCAAGACACAAATGAAGGCAGTTAATATCTCCCATGCACATGAGAAGGTCTGAAAATATAAAGGGGGGAATGACTTTTCAGCCTTGTTGGTATTTTCATAGACACACAAGAGCAATAAAAGGCAGTTCTGCTTCTGTTTTCACTGCGAAACATCTTTCTGTGCCACAAAGAAAGAATTCCAGAGAAATTTCTACAGCATTTATTCCACTGCCTGAAGGACTGGCAGCAGGCAACACCTCCAGCTAATTTATGAGCAAGCAAATAAACACTTTGACAATAAAATGCACATGAGATCATTATAAAAGGATTTATTCCCACCAGAAGATATTTTTGGAGGCACTGGTGTCCAGATTTTCCCACTGAGAAGCAAACTTGTTAATCATTTCATAAGAAGAGGTTCTGGCCAGCAATGCTTTCTCCAGCCATGCACATGCAGGGAAAGGTCAGGAATACTCAAGACTTGCACCCTCATCCCACCTTTTTTCCAACAAGCATAGATAAATGTACCCTAAAGCATGTCATTGGGATAACAAAGATTATTATCTCTCTTTTGGGATTGACTTCTACCCCTACTGCAAGGCCATGAAACACAGGCACCATGATCACACAAGGAGATGGATCCTTGATAAGGATTTTTAGGCAGAGAATAAACCAAACTAAGAGGAAAGAAAACAACTTTGTTCACTTTTGTGTCCAAATCCTTCATTCTTCATGATCAAATCAAATGTTTTTCAGATAAAGCTGAACTTCACCAAGACCTGAAATGATTTAAATGTCAATTTCTTTGATTCAGCAAAGGGAACAGAGGGAACACAAATCAGAAACATCACAGACAGATATAAAACCAAGTTTGAGAGTAAATCCAGAGATGAGATTCTGGAAGAGGTTGGCCAGAGAGGTTGTGGATGTTCCCTCAATCCCTGGAAGTGTTTAAGGCCAGGATGGATGAGTCATTGAGCAACCTGGTCTGGTGGAATGTGTCACTGCCCATGGCATCCAAGAACTAGATGGTCTTTAAGGTCCCTTCCAACCCAAACCACCCCATGATCCCATGATCATGTCTCTACCAATGGTTACCAGTGTATAGTTCTGCAGTAAAGTTGAATTACACACCATGGTCTTTAATTAGACAAACACTGTTAAGAAAACTGCAGGATTTATTCTGAAAAAACCAGGAAAAGTGTCTGAAAAGCCTAGAAATAAACCAAATTGAATAGATTCTGAGCTAGAAGGAACCTACACTGATTTCTGGTGCTGCCTCTTGCCCACTAGCTTTCCTTTATCCCATCTAGCTGTCCATGGAGCTAAGCCTCCCTGCAAATGAGTTGGATGCCTCTCAGAAAAGCATATGCTGCAGTTAAGCAGAGTTAATTATTTTTGTTATGAAGTATCTGGGGTTTGTATCTCATCCAAATAACCCAGATGAGACCCTGTTGATGGCTTCCATCAGTGAGGCCAGGAATTGACACTGGAAGTGAAGGACAGCCAGGGTGGGGATATGAGGAAAGCAATAGGATGAATATCAAGCAAGAGAAATAAGATATAATGGTCATTTCTTTGCTGATGTGATAAAAAAGCTCAGCTTCCACCTTCCCAGGGGAGCTGCCCCAACCCCAACAGGCTGAAAGGTCAAGTGCAAGCTCCAGGTATCAAGACTAAGAAAAACAAAAATGATTCTTTCAAAAATGGCTCAGAATATCTGGCATTTCCAGATAGGAACAAACAGGAGGAAAAAGCAAGAGTTTTAGGTGCAAGTTGTGTTTTAGGTGTTTGCAGGGGCAAGCAGCAAACAGATGTACCCTAAAGACAAACAGATGTACCCTAAAGACAAACAGATGTACCCTAAAGCATGTCATTAAGATAACAAAGATGATTATCTGTCTTTTGGGATTGACTCTTTACCCCTACTGCAAGGCCATGAGACATAGACACCATGATTACACAAGGAGATCCTTCATAAAGGACTTTTAGGCAGAGAATTAAACACAAACTAACAGGAAAAAAACCCAACTTTGTTACTTTTTTGTCCAAATCCTTCATTCTTCATGATCAAATCAGATGTTTTTCAGATTAAATCAGTCAAAAAATACACCCAGGCAAAGAGGAGAAGAAGGAAAACTTGGTCTTCAGAAAACTGGGTGCAAATTTTAGCCATTCAGGTAGAATTTAAAACAGCTCTTCCTCCATCAAACCTTATTCCTTGCATGAGAGAAGAAAAACTACTAGAATACCTATTGCAGGTTTCCCTCTCCCTTCAAGGATTCATGCCCACAAGTCTTTGCCACCATCAAAACACCAAATAAAGAGAAGTGAAAGAAGCATCTCCGATTAAATTTTGGCTTAATCTTTCATGGGTGAATTGACAAATAGCCTGAACCTCCTTATTTTCCCTGCTGCTGGAGATTAAGAGCAAGTGACTCTACTTATCATCACCTTCTGCACTGCATGTAGTGTCCTACACCTGGAAATTCACTCTAAATGTATACCTGGAGAGGAAAAAAAAATTAAAACAAGGAAAAAATTAGTATTCAGGGCTGAACATCCCCCTGCTGTCTCCTGTTGGAGGGCTTCCACTAAGTGCAGTCCTCCTGGAGCT
Source organism: Turnix velox (assembly GCA_013400935.1). Taxonomy (NCBI): domain Eukaryota; kingdom Metazoa; phylum Chordata; class Aves; order Charadriiformes; family Turnicidae; genus Turnix; species Turnix velox. Next base: position 60,995 of record VZTY01003596.1, read on the forward strand.
CTTGCAGTAAGCAGGCTGAATACAGATGCTGTCTTGGGTATCAAGCTAAGATGCTTTTAGGCAGTTCTGCTGAGCAGAAAAAGGTCACCTTTGGTTTCTTTCTCCAGAAATTTTAAGTAACAAGTTAATGGTTGTGACTACCATGAATTCTCTGGAAGGAGAAGAGAGAACCAGAGCTCTCAGCACAGGAACAGGGTTGAGAGTCAAAGTCAAAAGCTGCTGAATTCTTTCTCATAGTGATATTTTTTTTCTTTTTCCCCTGAAATTTAGGGGGAAAGTAACATCAACATTGGCACCAATACGAGACTTTTCCAGCTATTTTATGGTGAAGATGGTGAAACACTGAAAGGGGTTGCCCAAAGAGGTTGTGGATGCCCAAGGGACCCTGGAGGTGTTTAAGGCCAGGCTGGATGAGGCATTGAGCAACCTGGTCTGGTGGGAGGTGTCCCTGTCTATGGCAGAGTGGTTGGAACTAGATGATCTTGAAGGTCCCTTCCAGCCAAAACCATTCTATGAGTCTGTCTCTGGGCATCACCATGAAACCTTAGTTGATTTTTGATCTTATCCTCAATATGCAGTCACAGACACCAAGATGAAGCTTTTCTGTGCCAAAAAGCCACAGAACACTGATTTTTGTCTGGCAAATAAAGCAAATTAACCCAAAGACAACAAAAAGCCAAAGGGACCACACAAATAACACAAGACTCTCAGCTCCTAAAGGGTTGAGGAGAGGAACAAACACACCCCAGAGCATCTCATCCCATAGCTGTTGGTCACATGGGTCCCCAACACCTGTAGAAATGCAGGTAAAGTGTGAAATACCCTTCAGGAGGTTATTCAATACCCACACTCAGATTCTGTTGAAAATAAACAGCAGGTAAAATGATTATCTGAATCATTTGAATTTATCAGCTGGACTCCAGCAGCTCACAGCACTACTCATGCAGACAACATATAGGAACAGATATCAGTCTTGAACAGAGTATACAAGAAAAAAACCTCTATCAAGGTAAGATAATCAGATAATTCACTTGTCACCAGAATTTTAAAATATTAGAAATATGAGAAAGCCTTGAACAGAAATTTTAAAGGAAATTCATGAAGTTACATGAAAAGAGAATTAAAAAGGCTTTGTAACCTTAATTCTGTCCATAATCTTAGTGTATCTATTTGTTATAGGATGGAATTAGCACTGAAACTCATAGATACACACAAATGTCCTCTTTCAGATGTGTAAAGAATGTTTATTCAGAGGAAAAAAATTGATCCAGGAGACACAGTGGCATGTTTTCTGGACCAAAAGCAAGTGAGAATAATCAGGAAGAGAAAAAAAAGGGGTTATCTGTGAAGCATAACTGCCACCTTGTGATTGAACACTGCAATTCAGGTAGTTTTTAGGGGCACAAAGCATTTGGAATATGATTTCTTTTCCATCCCAAAGTAACTTCAGCCTCTAAGGAAAGGATTCTAAGGCAAATTAATGATTGTTTCCCATAGATCATCACAAAAGGGTGGCAAAGAATCCCAGTTCAAACCAAGAAAACCATAAACATTTGTCTCAAACACTCTAATGCTTTATTAAGCTTCTGATTAAGTAATGCATTTCCTATTTCATTATTCTCACTTCACCAAATAGCCATTCTTTACCACAATCCCTCTAAAAAAAGAAACAAAACACAATATTCCTCTCCATAAGACACTTCAGTTACCACCTACAAGGATTAGGTGATCATGTGGGGGAAGAAAGAATCCTTCCATTTAGAAATAAGAGCACTAAGAGTATACTAAAGTGATCAAAAGTTAAAAAACATATTGTATTCCTATTACCCATATGAAATTTAACTAAAAGTTTAGGAAAGATATCTGTTACCATGAATTTAAGAAGAAAAGAGAATTTCCAGTAAAGACAGTGAAATATCAAGAAAACTATCATGAATGAAATTAAGAAGTTTTCATTTAAGCTCTGCACTAAAGGCTTGTGTGAGAATATGATCAGCACATCTCAATTTCACCTTTCTTAGACACATCAGCATCATCAGATCATAACAACCTTGGTGGGAAGGGACCTTTCAGATCATCAAGTTCAACCATCAACATATCTGCCTCATGCTTGGACAAGGCATGCCTCATCCCACTCTGGAATAAACGAGCCCAAATTTGCTTTTTTTGCACCAATCACAGCAGAATGAGGGAGGAATAACCAAGATGACAGACATATGGCACTGAAAAACCCTTTGGGCTTGTGTCAGGAGTAATGACCAAGCAGAAAGCATCCCCTTCCCCAGCTTCAGCAGGGATAGGACATTGGAGAGGTTGGAAACTGTGCTCTGGTACATCCTGAACAATGAGAACAACACCAAACACTTGTATAAAATAATCCAAGATGCTGAAGACAAGTCTCTTCCTGCTTATCCATAATGATGAGGTGACATCTGACAAACTGGATGCATCATTCTGGATGAGGAGCATCTGTTTGCAAAGCTCCCTCACACACAGAGCTGAGCAAGAAAGCCTTTGAAGTGAGCTTTTTAGAGACAAGAAGCTGTAGTTTGAGGTAAACTGCATGCTCAGGCAGGCTAAGTCACACCTGTGTACAAGAAAATCCGCAATTAAAATACTCCATCAATCAAAGGCTGGCTACATCCTTTGTACATCCATCAAAAACATCACAAAAAGGGGTTGAGATGTTGACAATATGCTCGTAGTTTTGTTACTTGTATAGAAAGTGTTAAAAGCCACATGAATTATTGCAGATTATGGGCTCCCTCCTCAATTCTGCCCACAAGTGCTGATAGCCACTTCATGTCCAGAAATCAGGGCTCTTATCTTGGCATGTCTGTGTCAATCAGAAAGTCCATCATTTCAAGTTTTATAAGGTCTGACAGATAGAAGTAATCCTGCTTCACTTCAGAGGGCTGGGTGGTATGGGCTGCTGCAAGTGCCCCTTGTGCACAAACACATGGAATAATGTGCAAATTCTCACTTCAAGGTGTCAAAAAATCACCAGATGTGGTTGGAAAAATTGATTTCCATCTCTGCCATAGGGACAGCCCCACAGCAGAGCTGACTTCACCCCAAATTCAACCAAAAAACCTTCAGAAAATGCAGGAGGGCTTAGAACTGAAGTTCTAATAGCTCTTGGGCAAATCATAGAATGGTTCGGGTTGGAAGGGACCTTAAAGATCATCTAGTATCAAGCCCTTGCCATAGTCAGGGACACCTCCCACTACACCAGGTTACTCAATGCCTCATCCAGCCTGGCCTTAAACACCTCCAGGGATTGAAGGGACATCCACAACCTCTCAGGGCAACCTCTTCCAACCTCCCACCACCTTCACAGCAAAGAATTTCTTTCTTATCTCCAGCCTAGGAGATAAGCTGGAGATAAGAGGAGAGCCTCTTCCAATTTGCATCTATTACTCATAGCCCTTCCATCACATATCCTATTAAAAACCACATAGCCCAGCCTTTCTGAAACCCCCTTCAGGTATAGAGAAGTTCCTCTGAGCCTTCTCTTCTCCATCTCCTTCAGCCTGTCCTCAGAAGGGAGCTACTCCAGCCCATTGATCAAATATCAGGCTCAAAACTACCACTCAGCTTCTAATGACCATCTTGTAGTAAAAGATGACAAATGCTAAACCTACTTAATATGGGAACTTAAAAAAAAAATTATATTACATAACAAAATTCAAATGCTCTTGTGAGGTCAGTTTTGCTTTGAGATACCAAACTGCAGCACAGTTTTGATAGGTATTTTATAGTTTGTTGGGTTTTACTTCATTTTGCCAAAAATACATCCTGAAAAACAAAAAGCATGCAGAAGGAGGGCAAGGAAAACTATTTGAGGCACTAGGAGTAATGTAGTTAACTAAGATATGGTCAGGGTACTAAAGAAAGAATTTATACCCTAATACCTTAACTCACGTGTCCACAACTGTCTTCATCCTTGTAAAGAAACAGAATCATAGAATAGTTTGGGTTGGAAGAGACCTTAAAGATCATCAAGTTCCAACCCTCCTGCCATAGAATAATGCAGAATAATGCAGATATTGCAAGTTTGGGAATTATTCTTGCCCAGGAGGGTGTGAGATCATGGAAGATTTTGCCCAGAGAGGTGAAGGAGGTCCCATCCCTGGAAACTTCCAAAGCTGAGGCTCTGAGCAACCTGGTCTAGTGCAGGATGTCCCTGTCACTGCAGGAGGAGGGACTGGATGGTCTTGGAATATCCCTTCCAACTGTGTTGTTCCAATTCACATGAATCTGCTAAGAATAACACCCATCACAGCTATCTACATCAAGGTATTTTTGGTTTGAGCCAAAATGCTGAGCCTACCTGCTGATGAACCCAAAGATCCCAGTGATGTAACAGGGAATGAGACTTCTAAAAAGCTAGGGTGAGTGATTTTTTAACTTGCTGATGAGGATACAGAGCACACATGTAGAAAACCCTGCAGTTCTTGCTGCCACTAGAGTGCAAAGCCTCATAGCTGCAGCTTTTTTTGGCAGGAGATGAGAAGAATCTTTCCCCACTGTGCAGGTTCAGTCAGCAAAATCTACCTGGATGAGCCTCTTGTGAGTTTTGCCTTCCCTGTGACTCTGCAGCTGCAGCACTATATATGTTTAACTGAGCATAAGCTTCATTTTTTGGGAATAAAAGTAATGGTGGACTTGATGAAAACAGTCAATTTTTATTTTTACACCTGGTTAAAAAGCAGCCTGAGCTTTAACGTGTGCTGTAAAGGGGTACAAATGAGAAAACCTACAAGGAATAAGCTTCTAATCAAACACAGATCGATGTGATACAGCCCCAAATATTACAGCTACCATCAAGCTGGGCTTAAGAAAAGATCAGCACCTCTCCCCAAGCCATCAGTATTTATTTGCAAAGCTTGCCAGAGTGTAAAAATGGATAAAAGCTGAAGCTTGGATAAAACTTACAAGTCCAAGAAAGGAAGAATCAGAAAAATAATTGACTATAAATATCCCAGATGGATTTTTCCTCTCTTTTGAACATCTTTACAGGGCTTGTTGAGCTTTCACCATATAAAATTGAGAAATATTCCCCTTCCACTTCTTTATGGAAGGGAAGGGGGGTCAAAAATGGCTCAAGAAGTAAATAGAAGTGATACCCAAAAAGAAAAAGTCAGAAATAACCTTTCACAGCATACATGGAGTTTTAGATCGTGCCACATTACTTGGCCAGACAGCACAACTCTGAAAATATCAACACTGCTGATATTTCAGGCTGCATCCCTTCAGCTGAGACAGCCAGTCCTACCTAATTGCGTGGGCAGCTGCAGGCAAAAGTGATTTTCATCTACAGCTTCCCTGGGCAGGTTGGACAGACAAGGTTTCAGCAATCACTGCTTGTTAACCATCCAGCCTTGCCATCAGCACAGAAGGTGACAGAATCCCAGAACTTCAGGGATTGGAAGGGACCTCAAGAGATCATCTAGTCCCATCCCCCTACCAGAGAAGGAACACCCAGATCAGGTCACACAGGAACACATCCAGGTGGGGTTTGAATGTTTCCAGAGGAGACCCCAAACCCTCTCTGGGCAGCCTGGGACACTCTTCTCTCACCCTCACCCTGACAAAGTTTCTTCTCCTATTTCTGTGGAACCTCCTGTGTTCCAGCTTGCACCCACTGCCCCTTTTTCTATCACTGGATGTCACTGAGAAGAGCCTGGCTCCATCCCCCTGACACTCACCCTTTCCATATTGATAACCATGAATGAGGTCACCCCTCAGTCTCCTCTTCCCCAAGCTAAAGAGCCCCGGCTCCCTCAGCCTTTCCTCAGAAGGGAGATGCTCCAATCCCTTCATCATCTCAGTGTCTCTGTGCTGGACTCTCNTATTCTAAAAAAAAAACCAACCAAACAAAAACCCAACAATAATCCCTCACAAAAACGAGAGAGGAAAAAGAAAAATTAATCCTTTATGCACTTGTCTTTTGTTGAATTGCTCCTTTACATATTCATAACCATGAATGAGGTCCTCTATTAGTCTCCCCTTCTCCAAGCTAAAGAGACCCAGCTCCCTCAGCCTTTTCTCAGAAGGGAGATGCTTGAATCCCATCTAAACACACTTCACCAACCCCAAACATGACCAACCAACTTATTTTTTTAGATACAGCCCCACTGACTCTACTGATATGAGTTTTGTCTTTTTAAAAGAGGAAATCCTCAAGCTTTCCCACCACTAATCAGCTTTTCTGCAAAAGACAAAGATTCACAGCTTTTGCCCCAAAAATCTGAGGAGTCAGCACCACAGCTGGTGATCCCAGCTTGGTATGGTGCTAAGCACTTTGAAGAGTGCCACCAGAAGCAACTTGGAAAAACAAAAAAAAATCCTTGTCAAGCTGAGGGACCAGCAGCTTTGTGCAGCAGCAAATAAGACAGCAATAGAAGACATGAGCAACAGCATATAATAAAGAGAGTGTCTTGTTAAGCTTGCTTAATTAGCAGGCAGATTATGATTAGATCATTAGCAAAGTGCTTGCAGAAAGTTGGAAAATAAGATAAATTAAGTCTCTGCAAGTCATAGAGTGGTTTGGGTTGGAAGGAGCCTGAAAGATCATCTAGTTCATGGGCAGGGACACCTCCCACCACACCAGGTTGCTCAGTGCCTCATCCAGGCTGGCCTTAAACACCTTCAGGGATGGAGGGGGCATCCACAACCTCTCTGGGCAACCTCTTCCAGCATCTCACCACCCTCACAGTGAAGAATTTCTTCCTTTTATCTAGCCTGAATCTACCCTCACAGAGAAGAGGGACAATACAAGAAGTTACTGCAGGATTCCTACCCACCCAAAAGATGCTGTTGGTCTCTGGCCACCAACTACCCCTTTTTATAGAATCATAGAATGGTTTGGAAAGCACCTTCAAAACCATCTAGTTCCAACCCCCATGCCATGGGCAGAGACACCTCCCACCAAACCAGGTTGCTCAATGCTTCAACCAATCTGGCCTTAAACACCTCCAGGGATTGAGGGGACGTCCACAACCTCTCTGGGCAACTTCTTCCAGGGTCTCACCACCCTCACAGCCAAAGAACTTCTTTCTGGAATCCAGTACGGAAGCCAAAGTCCTGGGAGAGATGGTTGCTTCTGGTTGGCTCTAGAGTTCATCACATACCCCCCCCTCAACAAATGAGCCCCAGCAGGAATCACTATCAAGTTATGATATTTGGGAGTCAAGATTCTTTTCATGTAGCAGTTACAACTTCAGCAGTGGGCAGAAACCCAACATCATTGGTCTGATGTTGCCATCATCATCCCCTGGCTGCTATCTCCCATACATCCTTTTACCTATAAAGATTAACTACCATAAAAACTCACAAAACTCATTAAGGGAAGGAGGAGGAAACCTCCAGAAAGACCCAAAAACCTTGGAAGCCAAAAGCAGGCAAAGCCTGTAATCAACACAGACAGCAAACAGACCAGGCTTTTTAATGCTCACTTAGAAAAAATTATTACATCTGGCTTTTGTTTGAAGATTTGGCACAATGGGAGGGAGATTACTTCAATTTATGACCTGCTTGCATTTTGGTGCAAGGGTGTCACAGAGATCCAGGTTTCAGATGTTCAGGAGGGAGATGTACCTGTGTTTTTTTTAATAAAACTTGAGTATAATGGGTACAAATCCTGTTAGAGCTATTACCTGGAAAGTAGTAACTCTGCTTTCTACACCATTACCAAGCAAATTACCTCTGGCATGCAAGAATACACTCAAATTTTATTTGCATCTCTGCCTGATTTCGTGACTGAGCACTCTATCACTTTTAAAATATAAAAGAAAACCTGGATATAGCATAACAGATAATGCAAAAAAACCTTCACCTGTATTTAAAAAGGAAGTAAGAAGAGGGAAAAAAGCAAAGTTACTCAAGAAAAGTTTTCTCTCCTTGCAAGTGAGGGGCTCTACAAGCTCTTTCTAAGATCAAGCACACAATAGTAGGGTCTGGCCACTGGCCCTGCTCTGGGTTTGTTCCCTTGAGTTGGTGAGCATGGATTAAAGCCTCAGAGTGGTCTAGATCCACAAATTCAAGTTAACCACAATGATAAATAAACAGTAATGAGGTTCTCTCACACTCTCACCCCAATCTCAAACAGCTCTGAGAATGCCAGCACTGATTGAGACTTAAATCTTCAGGCCATCACCAAAAAGTCCTTGCAAGGGTTGCCTAGAAATGGGCCAGAAGAGTGGTCACACTCAAAATAGTGATAACACAAGCTAAAAAGTCTACCAAAATACCTCATTTCAGAGAGGGTTTTTATTTCCCCATTTATTTGATGGTAAATGAAGTGTTTTCATTCTCTAAGGTCACAGTTTGAGCTACACCTAGAGTGGTTAGAGGGTGTTTAACCTCTCAACCATCCCATATTAAGAGGAAGAGTGGTGCCAGTGGAGTTGATCCAAGATTTTTTTCCCCTGTACAAAACAGGATCTTGGATATTCTGCCTAAGAACTCAAGAGGGATGTGACAATCTCTCCAGAGCTCCTGCAGAGTCCTCTTCACATGAATGATATTGGCAAGGTCACCACCAAGGCTGGCCAGATGCTTTCAAACACTTCACTTCTTTGTTCAGAGGGAGAAGTGACACTGGGTCTAGATTTTATAGTGGTTTTTTTATTTTCCTTGCTTTGATTGTCTTTTTTTTTGCTCAGAAAATTAAATTTCATCAAGTTGGTTCTTATAGATTGAACACTTTGTACTAAACAAATGGTTACAGTCTTTCTGGTGGTTTCAATAAATTAGAGGCGAGATGCTCGAGCCAATATTGAACTGACACAAATTAGATTTTACAAAGCCAAATCTTCCAAAAATATAATCTTATCGAACAAGGACTGTATTTTGCACCTGTCAGAAAATGTTTATTGCTTTATTTCATTAGCATGTCCTGTCAACCTTTAATTTTAAATTGCCTAGCAGAACAGAAGAGGCATTTTGCTGAGGGAGAACTCACTTTCTTACAGAAAGAAACATCAGGTAATAAGGAATGAAGTACCACTGTGCCTTTAGGGTAAATTTTTTTTTTAGCTACTTGAACCACAGCTTTATCCAGGTTATTAAAGTATGTAAAACACACAAACCTGCCAGCAGACTCCCTCTGTTCACAAAAAGTTTTCAATTCCCAATAATATCCATTAAAACAAAGTTAATAATCAATTTTTGAGGTACAGGGATGTTTTAATTCTGGCTCTGCTGCAAAGACTAGATATTTCTCATAAAAAGGGGTAGATTGTAGTAGCACTCATCAAAAGGAAAGCTCAAAACAGATCCCTGGAAGCCTATTTGTGCACACCATTGGCACAAGAGATTTTTCTATTTAATAGAAGAAGTAAATTCCTTTTTACAGGAAGCAAAACACTTTTTAAAGGAGTTAAGGTTGGTAGCACCTATGAACAGCTCTCATTATATCTCAAGGAGTTACATGAGTGCTGAGGGAACACCATACACAGAATAGAATCATAGAATAGTTTGGAATGGATGGGATCTTAAAGATCATCTAGTTCCACACCCCCTGCCATAGATCTCCCCATAGATCCCACCAAAAGTCCTTGGAAGAATTATGCACATAATCTCCTAGGTGTAAATGTAGGGAAGAGCCAACTAGAGGTTGTGGAGCTTTGCTAAGGATGATCATAGAATCATAGAATAGTTTGGGTTGGAAGGAACCTTCAAGATCATCTAGTTCCAACCCCCCTGCCATGGGCAGGGACACCTCCCACCACACCAGGTTGCTCAATGCCTCATCCAGTCTGGCCTTAAACACCTTCAGGGACTGAGGGGGCATCCACAACCTCTCTAGGCAACCTCTAACAGTGTTTCACCACCCTCACAGCAAAGAATTTCCTTCTTATGTCTGGCCTGAATGATGGGGAAGAACATGTAGGTTTGGGCTAGGACAACCAGGATGATCCTCATTCTTCAAGACTTCAGTTGTAGAATCAGAGGCTGTACCAGTGAAGAAGGAGGCAAAGAAGTTATTGAGTACCTCAGCCTTCTCCAAATCCCCTGTGACCAGCTCTCCAGTTTCTTTATGGAAAAGACCCACAACTTCCCTAGTCTTCCTCTTTTCATTGACATATTTGTAAAAGTTTTTCTTGTTACCCTTTATGTCCCTGGCCAGCTTTAATTCCACCTCCGCTTTAGCTTTCCTAATCTTTTCCCTTGTTACTCGGACAACCTGTTTGTACTCCTCCCAGTTAACTCTCTCACGTTTCCAGTTCTGATACATTTTCTTTTTCCATCTAAGCATGTCCAGAAGCTCCTTGCTAATCCATGGAGG
>VZTY01003596.1:71944-109604 GCA_013400935.1 Turnix velox
CCAGCCTGGTCTTGAACACCTCCAGTGAGGGGGCATCCACAACCTCTCTGGGCAACCTAAATCTCACCTCTTCCCATTTGCATCAATTACTCCTAGTCCTGCCATCCTGGACCCTATTAAAAAGTCCCTGGGAACAGGACAAAAACAGCAAAATGAAGCCCCCAACTCAGATTTTTAACTTTCATAGAATCATAGACTAGTTTGGGTTGGAAGGGACCTCAAAGATCATCGAGTTCCAACCCCCCTGCCATAGGCAGGGACACCTCCCACTACATCAGGCTGCTCAGTGCCTTGCCCAGCCTGGTCTTGAACACCTCCAGAGAGGGGGCATCCACAACCTCTCTGGGCAACCTGTTCCAGTGTTTCACCACCCTCACTGTAAAGAATTTCTTTCTTATGTCTAGTCTAAAAGTTCCCCCACCTGATCTGCCTACCAAGCAGCACTGCTGGAAGCTGCTGGCACAGGTACAGGGGAAGATCCTCTGTGCAATCAGCGTGGAGCACCTCAGTGTTTGAAAGATGGATCTGGAACAATTCCCGGATCATACATCTGCCCCTGCAACTCATGTCTGGTACAGGGAGGCTGGCACTGGAGTTACTGGGATTGGTCACATTAAGTCACAGCAGGCACGTTGCCCTCTGGCTGGTGAAGCATCTGTGGGTGAACCCTCCCCAGAACTAGTTATCAGAACAACCAGCAAACCAAGAGGGGAAACACCTACAGGCCAGCTTTGTTTCATCTCCAATTTTAGATGTGCTAATATTAACATAGCTGCAATTACACCTTTCCCTCTTCCCTCCCTTCCTGCAGGTAGCAAATAAAAGGGGTGACATTGAGCCTTGTTCACCAACAAGAGCAACTTCACTTCTTCTCCTCTTAATTCTCCTTTTACCTCCATGTCTTTGCTTTCATTTTTATTTACCCTCTACTTTGCCATCACAGCACAGTGATGTCGGAGTAACATGCCCTAGATTTTCAAGGGCATGACTCCATAGGGTAAGGAAAAAAGCCACAAACTGCCTACCTAAAACCCCCAGCCAAAGCTACCCCAAAATTCAAATCCTAAAACAACCCCACCACCACCCTTAAGTTTCAAGGGCATGACTCCATAGGGTAAGGAAAAAAGCCACAAACTGCCTACCTAAAACCCCCAGCCAAAGCTACCCCAAAATTCAAATCCTAAAACAACCCCACCACCACCCTTAAGTTTCAAGGGCATGACTCCATAGAGTAAGAAAAAAAAAAAACACATAGCAACCAAAAATTGCCTACCCAAAACTCCCAACCAAGAATATCCCAAAACCCAAACCCTAAAACAATGCCACCACCACCCTTAATTTTCAAGGGCATGACTCCAGAGAGTAAGAAAAAAAAAAACACAAAGCAACCAAAAATTGCCTACCCAAAACTCCCAACCAAGAATATCCCAAAACCCAAACCCTTAATTTTCAAGGGCATGACTCCAGAGAGTAAGAAAAAAAAAAACACAAAGCAACCAAAAATTGCCTACCCAAAACTCCCAACCAAGAATATCCCAAAACCCAAACCCTAAAACAACCCCACCATCACTCTTAATTTTCAAGGAAATGACTCCATAGGGGAAGGAAAACAAAGCAAACCCAAGTCAACCATCTAAAGTCCCCAACCAAGACTACCCTAAAACCCAAACCCTAAAACAATGCCACCACCACCCTTAATTTTCAAGGGCATGACTCCATAAGGTAAGGAATAGAAAAAAAAAACCAAGACCAACCAAAAACTGCCCACCTAAAACCCCCAACCAACACTACCCCAAAATCCAAACCCTAGAACAACCCCACCATCACCCTTAATTTTCAAGGACATGACTCCATAGGGTAAGAAAAAAAACAACAAAACCCACAAACCAAACAAAAATTGCCCACCTAAAACCACCAACCAAGACTACCCCAAAACCCAAGCCCTAGAACAACTCCCCCACCACCCTTAACTCCCATAGGGTAAGGAAAAAAAAACCCCAAAAGCACACAAATCAACCAAAAATTGCCCACCTAAAACCCCCAACCAAGACTACCCCAAAAACCCAAACCCTAAAACCACCACCACCCAGGGAAAGTAGAACTGTAAGGGATTTTGTAAGAAGTCACCCCATCTACCTCCAGGAATAACTCTACATGTGCCCACTGAGGTAGCTTTTTTAGGATTCATGATGACTGAAAAGGAAACTTTGTCCTCATTATTGCCAAAAATCCCCATTCAAACAATAAATCTAAGGGTTTTTCGGGGGGATGAGTACCACTAAATATCAATCCAAGAGTCTCTGACTCCTTTAAAGTACCAAAATAGTCTCCCCCACCACATTTAGGGCCAGCAAAGAAGCATGACAGCAGCAAGCTGAAGAAGAAAACTGCAAAGCAGCACTAAAACATTTCAGGGCTATAATGTTTATATTCCTATTTTTGTAATTTCACATATGGAGATATCACCTAATTGTCAGTAGACTAAAAACAACTCTCATCAAGGGCCTAACCCACAGCCCTTCAGAGTCAATGAGATCCATTCTGTTGCCTTTCAAATGGCTTTGGATCATCTCCAAAAGGGAAAAAAAAAAAGAAAAAAAAAGCCACTGAATAAATTACAATTTGTCTCATTAACTTCTCCAAATGTCTTTTGAACCACTTCCAGAAAAATAAATGAAAGAGGGAAAAAATATAAAAAGGATTCAAGCACTCCAAGAGGAAAGAAAAAAAATATTAAAAAAAAAAATAAATAGATGCTGCCCAAAGTAATGGGAGAGAAAATATAATCACATATTGCAAATGTCTCCTGAACTTGAGGAGAAGAAAATCTGCCATAAGGCTGCCCTCAAACCTTGTGTCTCTCATCATTCAGCCTCTCCTCATCCTTCACGTGGGTCACGTGCAGAGAATTCAACACCATCATTGTCACAAATAACCACACTTCTCCCCATCTGCACTGCAAACTGAGCAGAAAAAAATGAAAAGGAAAAAAGAACAAACCACAAAAAAAGACAGCAAAATCCCCAACACTAGTGCCAAAGCACTCAGAGCAACAGATACAGGGCTGTTTATTCAGAATTTACTTCTTCCCCTACAAGTTTAGGATTTACTAAGAGCATGTGGACACTCACATGAAGATTTATTTCAGTGAAGCAAACAAAATATTTCTTAAAAAATCAAATACATGAAGGGAAGTCCACGGTGGGTGTCTCATTCCAGAAGAAGGGTTTTACAATATATTTGCAGTTGCTTAGAACTTACATTCTGTCAACACAGAAGAAATAAAACTCAGCTTAATCATGCATCCCCAAAATAATGTCCCCACAGCTTCTGCGGTGTCAAGCTGGATAATTTTATTCCACCTAGGTAGTATTTTTTGACACATTTTGAGTTTCTCCAGAGGATTTTTTTTTCTTTTCACATTCCCCACGTAATAGCCCCAAAGTAGCCATTAGCAGCTGCACAACTTGCCAAATTCAAGCAACAAGATTCAAGCCAAGCTGCTGAGTTTTGATTTGTTTGGGCAGAAAATTAAGTGAAGCTCTTTTCTACTTTTATTTCTTACAAAAGCATTCCCGTGGCTATTAGAAAAAGGTATATCTAAGTTTTGATGCTATTCTACAGTAATAAAATAGAATAAAACCTGAATTCTTACAGGGGGATTAAATACAGCCATAGAATGGTTTGGGTTGGAAGGAACCTTCAAGATCATGTAGTTCCAACCACTCTGCCATGAACAGGGACACCTCCCACTGGACCAGGTAGCTCAAAACCCAACATTTTTATCCTTCAAAGACCATCTTATCCATCCACTTGCAGCAACAGGGACATCCTGGACTAGATGAGGTTTCTCAGAGCCTCAGCAAGCCTGGCCTTGGATGTCTCCAGGCATTGATGGGGCTTCCACTACCTCTCTGGGCAACCTCTTCCAGTGTCTTACCTCCTTCATGGGCAAGAACGTCTTCCTCATGTCTCATCTAACCCTGCTGGTAACCTCTGAAAGAGTTTGCTGCTGGGAAAAGATGATGGGAAGACAAATTCCTAGTGTGTCCTCCAGCTTTTCCTCATCTCTAAGGATGCTTTCCTGATGATCTGAAGCTTGTGCAACTCTCAAGTCACCCCTGATTAATTTGCTCCCCTCCTCCAAGGAGGAACACAGGAGCTTGAGAGAAACATCAAAAAGTTTAGCAAGTTATTTTTTGTCTCACAGGACAGGCAAAAGCTTAGGAATTTAATTTGGCTGACACTGGAAAGCTCTCCAGCTTCTCTACCATGAATTTCCCCAAGAAACTCCTCTGTCACATGAAAGAAGAGAAACCCAGAAATTCAGGAAATAAAAATGAACAAATAAAACAGCTGCAACCTGTGGTAAACCACACTCCAGGGATCTTCTCACTGCTTCTCAGGAGTTCTGGGCTAAGTATCTGTATGGATCACACCATGATGAATTACTGGTACATTTTTTTTTATATCTAAGCCACCTAATTCTGGTATTTATCCACTTTATGTTGCAGCTTCAGCTTTAATTTGATCATTTTCTCCACGTTTCACAAGCTCCCGGGACTCTTTAAAAAGAACACTTGTATTCAAACTCAAACCACACCAGGACACTACAGATAAATCCAGGCCAGGAGAAAATAAGGATGGGCTTCTCCCTTCAGACACTGGAACCAGATTTATTCAGCTGAAAAAAAGAGTCCCAGGTTGTTTGTCCAAGATCTGCATTTTCCATTCATCAGTCCCCCCTTCTGATGGGTTTTATTTTTCCCAATTTGATGGCAAGTTAATTTGCACTTCATTGGGATCAGAGAGCTGCAATTTAAAAAACAAAATAAAAAAAAAAGAATATATTTTCTTGCCAAAGACAGAAGAACAGATGACAGATGCTCTTGACAACTTATCAAAGGTGACTGCTGTTTCGAGCAAGCAAGAGGAGATTAAATGAATGACTTTTAAATGAGTAGATGATACAAAATTCATCTCTGACTGGGGCAGCATTGTTGCTCCAGCAGAAAGAGACACAACAAAGGTCTCTGGTGCAAGGTCATAGAATCACAGAGTTGGAAGGGACCTTCAAAGACCATCTAGTGCAACTCCTTGCAGTGACAAAGACATCCTGCATTAGATGAGGTTGCTCAGAGCCTCAGTAAGCCTGCCCTTGGATGTCTCCAGGCCTGATGAGGCTTCCACCACCTCTCTGGGCAACCTGGGCTAGTGTTTCACCACACTTATAGGGAAGAACTTCATCCTCATGTCTCATCTAACCCTGTCCTGCTCTAATTCCAAACCACTGCCCCTCATCCTGTGTTTCCATGCCCTGGCAAACAGCCCCTTCCCAGCTTTCCTGGATCCCCTTCAGACACTGAGAGGTCTCCTTGTGATCCTTCTCTTCTCCAGGCTGGACAGCCCTAGATCCTGCTCCACTACTAACAAGAAGAGGCTCTGGCTGGAATCTTATTACCTTCATTCAGATAATTCCTTTATTCACCACCCAAACCAGAGATTAATTCATCCATGATTGCTTCCCTACCACAGCATCCAGCAATTTAATCACCAGTGATCTTCTTGGGGTCCTCCTCCCATCTGCTCAAGGGTGTGCATGATAAATATACCCAAAAAATCCTACATTTAGAGACCATAAAACCAGAATTTATATGACATAAGCACAGTAAGAATGAAAATTTCCCTACACCCACTCACAGAAAGAGGGCATCTGACCTCCAGAGCCAAGTACTCATCAGGCTGGTCCCCCAGCTTTCTGCAAATAGAGTGATTTTTCCATTTCTCCTCCACAACAGGGCACATTTTTCTGTCAAAGTTAGAGGGATTTCATCTGATTTACCACCAAATAGCTTGAAGTCCTCAGCAAAAGTCTGGCAGATATCTGTGAGGCTACAATTCTGTAGCAAAGGACACCAAGCAGGATGTCCCCTTCAAATTGGTTTGATGCTTTCTTTCACTTTTCTAGAAATTCAAGAATTATTGCAAATTTAACCATAATGGCCCCTTTCTTCAAGGCTACAGTTAGCTCTGTTTGTTGGAAAATCACAAGTGGAATAAAGAAAACTCAAACTGGGGGGAGTTGGGTGATGGACAGAGCAGAGGTTATGGTTGGAAATCCCAAGATGCTGGGATCAGGGGAAAGAAAAGTGATGAGCAGGAGGTGCTGGGGCTGTATTTATCCACACTAATGGAGGGAAAAATCTTCTCCCTCTGCAGCAGCAGCTGGCCATCAGTCACAGGTTGATAGGGAAGATTAAAATGGGTATTTCTATGTGCCTAATCTTCAATTTTATGTTGATGCCATAAATATTAATAAAGGGAAAATGCATTCTACACAAACTGCCCATTTTTCCTGACGCTTTGCAAAGGGAGATTGTTTAAATTTGCTCCTCTCATCAGGGTGAAATAGGATTTTAAAGAGTCCTATAATGAGATGGAACAAGCAGCTCTATGAGAGGGGTGTCCTGCTTGGTTTTTGTCTTTAATTTAGATGTCATGGCAGCACAGTACTTGACATTGAAGGGAATCACAAGATCTAGCCAGGGATTTTGGCTACAACACAATCCTACAAGTGCAAATTCTATAGATGAAGATGATCAACACAGGATTATAATCTACAGATTAACTAATTTCGTGTCTGTGATCCCTAACTTTAGGGTATTTCACATAAGAAGTCTTTTTAAAAGTAATTGCTCCCAAGGGATTTTGCTCATATAACTTTTTTTTAAGTATTTGCTAGCACTTAGATTGTCTGAAAAACTCAGAAGAACTCTTGGGGATCAAGTATCAAACTCAACTGCTACAATTTTGATATTTTAATGATTAATAATTTCCTACTCCCCATCCTTATTGCTTGGAACAGACCTTCAAAACATGAAAGTAGCTGCAGCAACCCAAGAAAGTAAAAATTATTCTTACTGAAAGACAGGAGATGGTTGCAAGACGGAATCATAGGGTCGGCAGGGATCTTCAAAAGGCCATTTAGGTCATCTCCCTTGCAGTGACAGGGACATCCTACACCAGATAAGATTGCTCAGAGACTCACCAAGCCTTAGATGTCTCCAGGGATGGAGCCTCCACCAACTCTCTGGGAAACCTGTTGCAGAGTCTCACCACCCTCATGGTGAAAAATTTCTTCCTAAAGTCTAAAATCTTAGACTTCTAATGTCTACATCTTAAAATACCTGATTTATGCAAAATTTAAGACCACAGAAATCAAGTTTCCAACTTAAATTTCTCTTTAACTCCAGAATTTTGTTACAACAGTAATGGAAGCTAATTTCTGTGTTTCACCTCAACATCACCACATAACATCTACAGCCTATGTTAAAGCACACTCTGTCCCATGCCCCAGCATAAGTCTTCTAGAACTAGCAGAAAAAAAATATTAATTTGCTTTTACCCAATTCCTCCTTATTTCAGCCTGAATTAAAAAAAAAAATCCCATAATCACATCATACCAGAAGAATTCATCAGAATTAATGCTGGGCACTCAGACACAGATGAGCTTTGCTCAGCTCTTTTTCTTGCTTGGCCCCACAGTCTCCAGGGCAATCCTGCCTTAATTTAAAAGGTCTTTCCAATACCCAGATTCTGACCCAAATTGCAGCTCAATTTTCCCGATGGCAGGGCACATCCTTTCTCCCAGAAGGCAGCCCAAGGAAAGCACTAAGTGCAAGTCTCATGCTTCAGGGACCAAGTTCCTCTTTATTTTTTACCCTCATGGACCAAAAGCTTTGGGCATAAAACCCTTGCACACCATGCCCTGACCACCAGACAATTTTTAGAGGCTTCAGCATGTGTTTAATCTGAAGCTCATCCCCATAAATCAAACTTTCCTCTTATAATTTTAAGATCTCACTGGGCCCTTCTGATAAATATTTTAAAGCCATTAAAGCAAGTTTCTTAAAAGTACCACCTTGGGCCTTCTGAAGGCTTCAGAAATTACAACAGAAGCTTGGCTTAGAGCTGTTTTATGCTGAGAGAAACTCTCCTGGAGAGATGATGCTCAACAGCATCTTTGTCTGAAGCAAAACATCTGGAGGAAATGGGTTGTCCGTGCTTTCAAACCATCAGTGGGCAACTTGGATGACTCCCTGTGAACTTCCACCCAAACTAGGGAAAAAAAACCCAAAAAAAACATGTTGACAATATAATTTACGTGCCAAAAGGAAAGTTTATGGCAAAAACTGTCCTTTCTCTGAGAATTCTCTACTTGCAGTATGCACATCCAATGCCTCTCAACAGAAGTGCCTTGAGACAGAGAATTTAATCCCAGATACTTTTCTTCATCACAAGGAAGCTGTGAGAGAACAACAAGCCATATAAGACAATTTTATTTAAGCATTTAGTATACTTTGCAGTTTCAAACATTATTTTTTGGTCTTAAAAGCATTGCTTTAATTAGCAGAACAATTAGAAGACCTTCTACAGAGGTATGACCATTTTTTATCTGATTAAATCTATTTTTCAGAAAGGTGATCTTCTGAGGACAGGCTGAAGGAGTTGAGGTTGTTAAGCCTGGAAAAGAGAAGGCTCAGGGGGGACCTCAGAGAAGCTTCTCAATAACAAAAGGGGGCTACAGGAAGGCTGGGGTAGGACTTTTTAATTGGGTAAAAGATACCAGGACTAGGAGGAATGGATGCAAAATGGAAGAAGGGAGATTGAGGCTGGAGAGAAGAAAAATTCTTTGCTGTGAGGGTGGTGAGACACTGGAAGAGGTTGCCCAGAAAGGTTGTGGATGCCCCCTCAGTCCCTGGAGATGTATAAGGTCAGGTTGGATGAGGCACTGTTGTCTGAACAGGGCTCCCTCCCCACATTTACCCTTTCCCAAACAGTCTCATCTTCCCCAACTTCCCAAATGCAGCACATGTTGAGTAGGCTTCTTATGAAAAAGAAAATTAATCTGCCTGAGAGTGGCAGAAAAGCAATTCTTCAATAAACTACATGCTCTTGGGGTTTGGGATCTCACTTTCTAGGTTTATCATGCGTCTGTTAGGGTTTTCTTCCTTTATTTTCAATTGAGGAGGGGATAGAAAGCACCACATACCATCCATTTAAACCTCTTGCCTGCAACTGCTTAATTTTCTTTAAAAGAAATAGTCATACTCTTCAAATAATTTTTAATTTGCTGATAAAACAACAGTATCAGGCTTTGCAAAGTGACCATCCAATTCTAAGGAATGAATATCTCCCAGTCAGTGCTGACACATGCTGTGGCAGCTCTGACACCTCCAGCAGCAGGGAAAGTGGTTTCCTCCCATTGTTTGCTGCCTGGGAAGGGAGAACTGGCAGATGTTCAGCCCTTTCACTTGCCAGGAAAATTAGCACTTTCCCAACAGATATGCATCCTGAGTGAAGCATCCCGTGGTCTTTGGCAAAATACATCTCAGCATGGCCATGGACTGCTCAGAGAAAGCAGCTCTTCAAACTCAGCACATCAAGAAAGTGCAGGCAAAGTTACCTGCAGCCCCACAATCAGGAGCTCAGAGTTGTGTAATTACCCCAACATGAAGATTAACACAATTAACAAAGCTACCATGGCAGAGACAATCTAATTTACAAAGCTTTAGGGGTAGAAATGTGTTTTACAACTTAGGATTTATTCTCAGGTTGCAATAGTCCTGATCATGTAATTTATATTTCCTGTACCAATTTGATTTCTACTTCTTAGCTTTTTAATAGCTTTATTTGTGTTGGGATGACAAAGATGCACATGCAATTTTTTTTCTCTGACCTTACAGAATCATAAACTGGTTTAGGTTGGAAGAAAATCTATGATGCTCAGGGGGATCTCAGAGTAACTCTCAATACCTGAAGCAGGCTACAGAAAGGATGGAGCAGGACTTTTGAATAGGATATGTGATGGAAGGGCTAGGAATAATGGATGTAAATGGGAAAAAGAGGTGATTTAGGCTGGAGATAATGAAGAAAATCTTTGCTGTGAGGGTGGTGAGACACTGGAAGAGGTTGCCCAGAGAGGTTGTGGATGCCCCCTCAATCCCTGGAGGTGTTTAAGGCCAGGCTGGATGAATAATTGAGCAACCTGGTCTAATGGGAGGTGTCCCTGCCCATAAACTAGATGATCTTGAAAGTCCATTCCACCCCAAACCATTCTTTGATTCTATTTATTTGAGAGAAGTATTTTATTCCCTGCTCTGTACATCCCATGCAGAGAGATGAAGCCTTCCATCCAACCTACACTTGTGAATTACAAAACCTTTGAGGAAAAATCCTTGTTTGCTGGGGTAACTGTTTGAGTACCAACTGCCTCAGCCACTGAGCATAGAGTGAATTCAGTTTCCTGCTTCAATCTTTATCTTTAGATGATATTAACCTAGAGTTGCATTTAATTCCCCCAGAATAAACTACTCTGAAGTCGGATCAAGAAACCCAACAGTTTTTACAAGGGCTCCAGCTTTTCAGAGGATTAACTGACACCAGCAGTTTTCTGCAGCCCTTTATGTAGCTCTGAAGAGGAAGTAAGAAATGAGCAAGAGGCATCTGGGAATATTTGACTGGTCTTTGTTTTAGCAGACAAATAACAGAAAAATTGATTGCAAAGCCCAAAGACACCACAAGCAGATACTGATATCCTCAGCACCACTGAGATCTCTAAAACCTGAGGAGCATGCTGCTGGCACTGTTTTTTACTGCTGTCCCAGCCTATTTGGGCTGGCATAGGATCATAGGGTTGGAAGGGCCATCTAGTGCCACCCCCTGTAGTGACAGGGACATCCTGCACTAGATGAGGTTGCTCAGAGCCTCAGCAAGCTTGACCTTGGATGTTTCCAGGCATTCCTGTTGGCTCACCAGCTTTTTTTTCAGTATGGACTCAAAAAGGTCATGAGTTCCTGAGCAAAGCAAACAGTATTTGGATTTACATCCCACCATAGAAATTCAGAGATTTTTTCAGTACATAGTGCAAGAAACTTCTTAGGTCCCAGTTTACTCTTTGCCTTCATGGTTTGCACCATCATAGAGAGGGCAGGAGCTTCTGCAAGGTCAGAAGTGAAAATGATTTGGTTTAGATGAGCCCAGATGGAAAAAAAGAATTCTTCCTGGGGCAGTTACACCAGCAACACCTATGATTCTATATTCAGGCTGGAGAGAAGAAAAATTCTTCGGTGTGAGGGTGGTGAGATGCTGGAAGAGGCTGCCCAGAGAGGTTGTGGATGCACCCTCAATCCCTGGAGGTGTTTAAGGCCAGGCTGGATGAGGCATTGAGCATCCTGGTCTAGTAGGAGGTGTCCTTGCTCATGGTAGGGGGGTTGGAACTGCATATTTAAAGTCCATTCCAACTCAAACTATTCTATGGGTGAGCAGCAGCTCTTTAGCTCAGAATCTTTAGCTCCTGATACTCCATATTCAAGGCTCAACCACTCAGATCATTGAAGGGGAGGTCTCCAAGTCCAAGCTGTCAGCTGAAAGGTTGCACAGCCCTCTGAAAACACCATTTCAGCATTAACAGCTGGGAGCAGTCCATCCAATTACAGAGACAGCATAAAAGGATGATTTTTTACTGTTCCCCCCCCCGATTTGCTATTTCAAATAATCCTGATACATCAAGCAGAGCCTAACAAGGCTTCCTTATCTCCTGTGATGCCACACCAAGCCCAAAATCACTTGAAACAGCAATTCATTTCCTTCTTTTCTTTTGTTGGTAATTGTCAGGTATGAAATACAGCTCGTCTTGGGCCAGTAAAGCATCAGTGTAGGATTGCAGCTCCATTTGCTTCCCCTCTATAAATAGCATTTCAGAGCAGCCTGGGAGTGTTCACGGTGGAATTTACACCATTCCAGCAATAAAATGAAAAAGTCATGTTGTGGAAATGGCATAAAAATGCATATTTAATGACAAAGTCTTGTAAATCCAAGCCTGGAAGAGTGTTGGAGTCATCCTTTTCTTGCAAAAACATTGATGGGTGTATAAACTAATCAACTTCACACAGGTCCCACGCTTCAGTGATTGGGACTTGTAAAGTGGCTCAGAACACATTTAACTGTCTCAGCATTTTAGGGCTCCCAGTTAAAAATATGAGGCAATAAAACCCAAATGTGACTATTCAGGATGTGTTATCCTGTGCCTGCTGGGGAATTGTTCGTCCAACATCCTTCAGCAGGCAGCTCAGCTATGGGATGTTCCTGGTCCTAAAATCTATTAATGAGGCAAACATTTGCCATCCAAGCCATGGCTGTGATGGAGGTGGCACAGAAGAATCACACTTGGGTCAAAGTCATTGCCTCCTACTGCTCCAAGGACTGCTCCTACTCATCATCAGCCTCTCCCAGACCTTAAGGTTTTCCATCTCCATTTCTGGAGCCTTCTATTGCACCAAGAACCTTGATTAATCCCTACTCATGATCAGAGCCTCCCAGACCTTGTGGGTTTTTTGTTTCAATTTCTGGAGCCTCCTACTGCACCAAGAAGCCTGATTAATCCCTACTCAACATCAGCCTCTCCCAGACCTTAAGGGTTTCCATCTCCATTTCCGGAGCCTTCCACTTCTCCAAGAAGCTTGATTCATCCCTACTCAACATCAGGGTCTCCCAGACATTGAGGGTTTTCTGTCTTCATTTCTGCAGCCTCCTACTTTTCCAAGGACCCTGCTTCATCCCTCATTATTAGGGTCTTCCAGACCTAGTGGGTTTCTGTCTCCATTTCTGGAGCCTTCCATGTCTCCAAGGACCCTAATTCATCCCTGCTTATGATAAGCCTCTTCCAGAACTTGAGGTTTTCTGTCTCCATTTCTAAATCCTCCTATTTCTCCAAGGACTCCGATTCATCCCTACTCATGATCAGCCTCTCCCAGACCTTGTGGGTCTTCTGTCTCCATTTCTGGAGCCTTCCATGGCTCCAAGGACCCTAATCCATCTCTGCTCAGTCCCCAGCTTCTCCCAGACTTTGAGTGTTTCCATCTTCATTACCAGGTCAAGAGTAAATATTAGTCACAAATCTGAGCCTAAAACAAAAAGGATCCAAATTCTGGTAGGTAAAAACATTCAAGAACAGAAGAAAGAAAGGTCACATCACAGTAAAAAGAGAAAAACACCAAACATTAAGTTTTTCTTATGGAAAAGTAAGGAAATACTTATCAAGCCCTATTTACTACCTGTTTCTGCTATCCTCTGGGAATAATTCAAAAATTTTTCTTACTGGTGTAAGAAAAGACATAGGAAACTTAAGGGAGGGGGAGGAGTATCAAGGTAATAATTTACAAGTCTAGGAAATAAAAGGGGGGAAGGACAGGGGCAAAAGGAGAAGAGGATGTAAAGCTTTGCTTAGAGAGTGTATTAAAGTTTTGACTTTGCTGCCTTCACGTGAAAACTGACAGTAATTTCCAAACTACATTTTCAACACCAACGAACTGCTTCTGCCTAAACATAAAATCCCACTTAATGTACAGATTTTAGGGAAAAAACAAAAACCAAAACAACAAAACCCTGAAATTCAAGAAATCCCCACAGAACTTACAGCTCTTCTCTCCCAATCAGCAGAAAAATCCAGAAGAAGTCTCAGTGAAGAGATGCCAGAAAATGTGTCATAAATATCCCAGGGTTTTACTTCATGGGAGCACAAAAGGGTGATGAGGATCCATGCAGAAGCAGCATGGACCTGCTGCTCACCTCCCTCACTTGATTTAAGAGAATCACAATGCCATGGACTCAACAGCAGCTTTGCAATTATTTCTGAGCACTGGAGGCTGACCTGGACCAAAAAGTTCTGCTATAAATAACCCATTTGTTTAATTTAATAGAAAAGGCTTTAGGAAAGAAAGAAAGATGGGAAAGAGAATCCAAAAGGAGCTATTCCTCAAACTTCCTCATGCTTCCAAGAAAGTGCCAGGAAGCAGAAGGTGCTGATCACATGCAAAATCTGAAGGGTGATGCATTTTTAAAAGAAAAAAAATACAAAACAAATAAAAAAAATCTCTGTAAACACCATGAGGGAAGACTGGCATTGAATTGGGAAACTCTGCCTGCAGCAGAGAAACCAGAAGGAGTCTCATGGAGCCCAATGAACCTGAAGGAATCAGAGATGCCCTCAGGAAAACAGAGCTAAAATAAGACATTCAAGTTCTAAATATGCTTTCCTGACTCAGTGGCCTCAGCCCCACAGTTAAGAAAAGCAGGACAAGTGTCTAAAGGGATTTTTGAGCCCCCCCCCTATTGCTCCCTAAGGGTCTGAGCATGTTCCAGACAGATGGCAGTCACCAGCACGGGGAGGAGCAATAATCAGAAGCTTTTCATGGCCAGCAAGCTCAGATGGACCCAGTGGCAATGTCACAGCTTGCACAGATGAGCAGTGTATGACACTAATGGGGCATTGAATAGGAGAACATCCCCCCAAAAAATCACCCTGCTGTAAGGTCTGAAGGGCTGAATGGACCTGTGGATGGATCAGAAAAGCACTTTTCTTCTGAGAACAGGCTGAAAGAGTTGGGGTTGTTCAGCCTGGAGAGGGCTCAAGGGAGACCTCAATACTTGAAGGGGGCTACAGAAAGGCTGGGGTAGGACTTATTAATAGGGTATGTGATGGAAGAACTAGGAATAATGGATGCAAATTGGAAGCACAGGCTGCCCAGCAAGGTTGTGGGTTCTCTCTTCTTCTCTGGAGACATTCAAACCCCACCTGGATGCCTTCCTGTGTGACCTGGTCTGGGTGTTCCTTCTCCTTCAGGGGGATGGGACTAGATGATCTCTTGAGATCCCTTCCAATCCCTGACATTCTGGGATTCTATGATTTACCAGGTCTGAGCAGTGACCATATCACTGGTTCAGAGGGAGAAAAGCCTACTTTAAAGGACTATTTTGAGCCAGGTATGGGGACTATTGGTATTTCTTGGAGGGGATACAGAGAAGAACCTATTTTAGCATCTCCAAGCATCCCCATTGTGTGCCTCCATGCAGATGAAACCCAGATGCAGGGAGATTATGGAGCTTTGGGGGGGATAATCAGATTTTTTTTTTTCCCCAATAAGAAGAGTATATTATTTTCAAGTGGTTTACTGAGAATAACTCTTGCAGAAGTACAATATAGCAGTAATTATTCCGAAATCAATGGCACAAAAGGCTCCATTTGAAATCATATTATGATTGCTGGATTAAAGTAGTTATTACATAATGGGGTAGCAATTACTCCACCTTAATAATTTTGGGGTTTCTGAGGGTGAAAGTGATCATACCAGCTACAGCAGGTGTCAAATTTTAGACTTGGGGAAATTAATATGCTAGGGGCTGGAAAGAAACAAACATATTAGCATATAAAAACCATTAGTATAGAAAAAAACAAAAATACTTCACCCTCCTACCTTGAACAGACATTGAGAAGGAGTTCACTCATGACAAAGGACTTCCAACACGTGGTTTATATCACAAGGAAGCTGAAGCTTCTCATCAACCTTTCTCTGAATGTACTTAATGGTTTCTGGGGTAATTAATTTGGTCTATGACTTGTCTCACTGCTCTGGTAAAGAGGTGGCCAAGCCTACCAGCTCACAGATTTATAGGTATTTCCAGAAAAAAACATCTACACCAATTGTTTTTTGGACTAGTTCAAAGTTCTGCCAACTTCTTTGCTGCAAAGGTAGCCTCAACCACCTTGTGTTCCTGGATTTCTTCCTCCCTGATCTCAATACTCTCAAACTCTGTTATTCCTCCTTTACTATGAGGTTCCTACTGCTTTTTTACCTCACCTCAATTCAAAGAGTATCTCTTCTCCAAATCTCACCTAAAACCCAGCTCAGAAGAACTGAAAAGGATGAAAACAAGAAACTACCCTCTCAGCAACCTGCTCCAATTCCTCCATCCTTTTTGTGAGGCATTACATTTACTCCTAACTCAAAGGAACCCAATCTAACAGACCAAAACCTATTCACAACACCCTAAATACAGGGACCAAGGTTTCATTTCTAGGTTCCTAAGATAAAAGAACTCATTCCAGCCTCAGTGGACACCATCAGTGCCCACCAAGTGTAGCAAGAAGGCAAAAAAAATATAGAACTTGCTGATTATTCTTTAAAACCCTCTTCTCCCTGTGGAAGAATTTACTGGCTTGTATTACAAACTAAAGAGCAAGTTAAAATAAAGTCCTCCTGAATCCTAAAGGGCAAATATTTGAGATGTGCCATGGAATACCAAGACTCTTTGGCAAAGAAGTAGACGCTGAAGTTCAGTACACACCAAGGTAAACCTGCAAAGTTTAATACAGTTAAAGCAAAGAAAAAAAAGTCTCTTGAAGATACCCAAGTATTGATTGTGGATTTACTAGTGCAGCACACTAATTTCTGCACAACCCTGTCAACACAGGAAAAACAGACCTTGAAACACAATCAGGCAGTAATGTGAGCAGATGGATTTCTGTCCCCCAGTGTCTCTGTGAGATTGATTTTGCTGTGTGAAAATTTGCAGTAACTGAACAATTACAAGCCCTTCACCAAATCTAACTGGTTTTGAAGTGAAAGCCACTGAAGTAGGGAAGATTTTATTAAAAGGCAAAGGAAAATGACATGTGAGAACACTACAATCTTAGAAATCAAGAGGTGATAGATGGATGACACAAAAAGTCATGGAGAACAAAAAAAAAAGTGGAACTAGATGTTTAAGGTCCCTTCCAGCCCAAACTATTCTATGATTTTATTTGGGTTTTCTTCTCCAGAATAAATACTCCAAAACTCATAAAGGAGGAAGAGGATGAGTCTCAAGAGACAAACATGGCAAAACTTCCAGTCAGTTCAGAAATAAAACTGCAAGGTCACAACCTTTTCCTTAACAGCTTTAACTCCTATAGGGACCAAAATTTCTAACAGAGTTGAGGGGGGATGGTCCCAACAGCCCTGCAGACACAATGTTGTGGGATTTTAGCATAAGCTCCATAGATATCAGCCCATCCCACTGGAAACCTGCTCTTGGAGCAGCAGCCACCATCAGACTGCTGATAAACCAAGGGACCTTCCTTGCTTTTCATCATCCAGCAATCAGAGGGAAGCAAAAAGCAATCCCCAAATCTGTGATTAATTTATGACCCACTGAGCAAGACTCACTTATGCTATTTTGCATAATTAGATGCACTGATGTTCATTGCAAGGATTCTCCAGCAATGCCCAGGAGCCACTGCAGGACTGCATATAAAATTATAGAATGGTTTGGGTTGGAAAGAACCTTATAAATCACATCCAACACCCTGCCATGAGCAGGGACATCCCCACCACACCAGGTTGCTCAATGCCTCATCCAGCCTGGCCTTAAACACCTCCAGGGATGGAGGGGGAATCCACAACCTCTCTGGGCAACCTCTTCCAGGGTCTCACCACCCTCACAGCAAAGAATTTCTTTCTTACATCCAGCCTGAACCTCCCCTCTTCCAATTTGCATCCTTTCCTCCTAGTTCTGCCATCCTTGTCCCTATTAAAAAGTTCTACCCCAGCCTTTCTGGGGTATCACTGAAGAGGATATTGAGAAGCTCCTCTGAGGTCCCCCCCTGAGCCTTCTCTTCTCCAGGATGAAGAACCCCAACTCCTTCAGAAGGGAGGTGCTCCCTCTCATCATCTTGGTGGACTCCTCCGGACCTGCTCCAACAACTCAATATCCTCATGTTGGGGGCTCCAGAACTGGCCCCAGTAACTCCAGTTGGGGTCTCACCAGAGCCCAGTAGAGGGGTAAAATCCCCTCCCTTGCCCTGCTGGTCACACTTATTTGATGCAGCCCAGGATTTGGTTGACACTTCCCCACCACAAACTAGAAAAGCACTGAAATTCACATAGATTTGGTGCTACTTGAAGAAACAAGTTCCTCAGAGCACAGAAATTGCAACGCTGCTGATTTCACATAAGAGGGAGCTTCAGCAGGTCTCCTCCAGCAAAAGAAACTCTCAAAATAAAGATCAATGACAGCAAGATACACCAACTCCTTATTGCAGGTGATTTTTGATGTTTTAAACTGAAGGCTTTGCATGAGCATACCTTAGAAACTAAAAAAACTGCCTGTTACTGATGCTCTTTTATTGGTAGGAGAAAGAAGTTAGAAAAACTGTTGATGCTGCAGTTCTTTAACCTCTT
The DNA here is from genome assembly GCA_013400935.1 of Turnix velox. NCBI lineage: Eukaryota > Metazoa > Chordata > Aves > Charadriiformes > Turnicidae > Turnix > Turnix velox. Next base: position 90,004 of record VZTY01003596.1, read on the forward strand.
TATCCACCTCATTTAGAAAGTGGGAGAGGGGAGCTGCTGAGCCACTGACAGAAGTTGTGGTTTTCACACTAACAAAGATCACATCTCAACAATTGTGCTGACTCCTCTGTCACACCCCATGATAAACACTCATGAGACACAGCAAGGAAGGTTATTATGAAGAGACAGAAGTGTCAGGCAACTCCCCATCCATGTGCAGTTTTAAGACAAAAACAACCCAACAAACAACCCCAGCAGCTAGAACAAGTGGCAGCTGGCACTTAGGGTTGTCAGCTGCCAGCAAACTGCATCCTTTTAATTGTTGGAAATTATTGATGCAGCTGAACATTCTCACACCATCACAAACAACGGTAGTATAAATCCTCTTCTTCCAGATACATGGTCAGATGGGGGGGAGGAGGGCACAAAACACTCTTTATTGTGCTAAAAGCAGGTCCAGGAGAGGGCCATGAAGATGATGAGAGGGCTGGAGCACCTCCCTTCTTAGGACAGGCTGAAGGAGTTGGGGTTATTCAGCCTAGAAAAGAGAAGGCTCAGGGTGGACCTAAGGGTAGCTTCTGAGTGCCTGAAAGGTGCTACAGAAAGGCTAGGGTAGGACTTTTTAATAGGGTCCAGGATGGCAGGAGTAGGAGTAATGGATGCAAATTGGAAGAGGGGAGATTGAGGCTGGATGTAAGAAAGAAGTTCTTTGCTGTGAGGGTGGTGAGACACTGGAAGAGGTTGCCCAGAGAGGTTGTGGATGCCCCCTCAATCCCTGGAGGTGTTTAAGGCCAGGCTGGATGAGGCATTGAGCAACCTGGTGTGGTGGGAGGGGCGTTGGAACTACATGTTCCAGGTCACTTCCAATCCAAACCATTCTATGATTCCAAAATTACAGCAGTAATCTGCCATTATTTTCCCTGGCACTCAAGTTCAGTGTTTATTGTTACATCTGTGTGGATATCCATTACATGGACCAGAACATGTCATCAGCATGGAAGTACAAGTTGAAACCCCCCACATTTTATATAATATTTATTTATAAACACAGTCACACAAACCCTTGGTTCTGCCTCATGCTTTTCTTCTCACCAGAAGGATCCTGCAGAACATTCAAAACCCTCAGGATGTCATAATTTGTAAAGCAGGTCTTGCATCATGTCTTGAGCCACAGAGGAATGGTACTTCACTATTAAAACAGGTAAATATTCAATTTTCTTCATTAAATTCATTTTTGGTCCATTCCAGCTTAAGCCACTAACAGGAAACGTTTCACCAAACCATGAAGGCTGTGACATCCAGCCAGAAACACCCTCTAGTGGGCTTCACAGCCATGGACCAAGATAAACTTTTTTTCCAAGCCAACAAAGCTACCAGCAAGGTCCACTAGAGCTTATAGCTAGCTTTAAGGGGTCTTACTGGATCATTTTTGGGACCTAAAGAAAGGTATTTGCACTGTGAAGGGGTAGATTCTCCTAATTTGTCCTAAATATAAGTTGTCTGATCACTCCCAGCTGGGCAGGAGGTGAGAGGATGAGAGAAGGAGGAAAATAAAAGCAAGGTTTTTACCACTACAGGACATCTCTCATGAAAACAAGATGCAAAAAGCAACTACTTTCCATCTTACTGTTTTTTCTTCCACACCACAGGTTTGGTTTTCTTCTTGTTTCCCCTTCATTGCCCCATCACAGCACTGACTAATGATGGCAGCTGCACTGCTCAGCCCCAGGCTCTCACTCATACCTAATACATTTTGCTCCCAAGCAAGTGGCTCTCCCTCCTTCCCCAACCCCTCCACAGGTGATTAATGGCCAAAATCAGGACACTAAGTTGTAGAAAACTTCACTAAAAGAGGATTTTGGCTCAAAAACAAGATAGAAACAGCAGCAGCTATGAAAAAAAAAAGAGTAGGGCCAGTGTCCAGGACACACTAAGTAGTAGAAGGCTTCACCAAAACAGGATTTTAAGCTCAAAAAAAAAATAAAACCAGCATCAGCTAAGAAAAAAAAAAAGGGTAGGGCCAGTCTCCAGGACACACTAAATAGTAGAAGGCTTCACCAAAACAGGATTTTAAGCTCAAAACCAACTTAGAAACAACAGCAGCTATAAAAAAAAGAGGGGGATCAGTCTCCGGGACATTAAGTTGCAGAAGACTTCACTAAAAGAGGATTTTGACTCAAAAACAAGATAGAAACAGCAGCAGCTATAAAAAAAAGAGGGGGATCAGTCTCCGGGACATTAAGTTGCAGAAGGCTACACTAAAAGAGGATTTTAAGCTCAAAAACAAAACAAAACCAGCAGCAGCTATGAAAAAAGAGGTCTGAGGGGGACTTCAGAGCCTAAACCAGCCATGCCCTTCTTTTCAGGGCCCTTACCTACAACTTTCTTCAACCAAGGAGATACAAACAGTGTTCTAATCTCAAAGCACATACTAGAAATCTTCTCCCAGCAAGATTGCTTCCCAACGCAGAGGAGAAAGCTCCCACCCTGACACCAGCACAAGGTAGAGCCTGCAATCACACACAGACCCAGGAGACTGCTAAGCCTCACACCATGAACATAAATCCAAGGAACTACTAAAGCCAACACAACCAAATCCAACTGAGCAACCCTGGGCTGATCTCCCAGGGCAGCTTAAAACCAGCAACACCACAGAAGAGGCAAACTCAGCCTCCTGAAGAGAGAGAGGAGCTTAAAACAGAGATGTCTCACCTTGATTGCAGCCAATGTCCCATTACTGGATGCAGGCAAGGAGGAACATACAAACCTTCAACAAGCTTCAGCCCACCACCAGCAAACTAAGCTCTTTCTTCTACTGCTTCCTCCCTAAAAAAGCCTCCCCAGACCACCCTCCCTTCCCAAGATGCTCTGCTGGCCACAGCTGAAGGAGATGATGGAGATGAGTGTTTCCAGCTATAGGGGCTTCCAGACACACCTGCTATCAATAAAGGGTGGAGAACATTCCCCAGACACACCTGCCATCAGTAAAGGGTGGGGAACAATCCCCAACCACACGTTCCCCCTGGATAATCTGCAAGATGAATTTAAAAATTAATATTTTGACTCTTTTTCTATCAGTGTGTGCATCTCTGAGCTCCAGAAAATGAAGTAAAAGCAGTCATGGCTCCTGTTGTTTTATAATTGTATGAAATTTTGGATTTTTTACTCCAAGGGTGTTCACAGAATTTACTAGAATAACCAGCAGAGCACATGGGGAAGTTAAGACTGTCAATGGATGATATCAAGACCCAAAGAGAGAGACTCAGCTACTCAGAGCAAGTCAAAGAAAAAACTAAAGTTTCCCTCTGCACAACTTCTGCTTCACTTGGCTGGTCATTCATCTTTCTCCATCACTCACAGCACTGCACCCAGCCCTCAAAATCATAGAATCATAAAATTATTTGGGTTGGAAGGGACCTTCAAGATCATCTAGTTCCAACCAGGGACACCTTCTACTAGACCAGGTTGCTCAATGCCTCATCCAGCCTGGCCTTAAACACCTCCAGGGTTTGAGGGGGCATCCACAACCTCCCTGGCCAACTTCTTTCAGTGTCTCACCACCCTCACAGCAAAGAATTTCTTTCTTCTATCCATCCTGAATCTATGACTTGGGTTTTGTGCTTGATGGCAGCCATCAATCCCAAAGAAATTGCTGGAAAGCAGACATGTGGCATTTCAAAAGCAAGGAGCACTTTTCAGCAATTTTCACATCACCAGACAACCTCTCCATTTTCAGGTTGTGACAGGACTTTGGCTCACAGATTGTGCACTCCTGGGTGACAATGAACAGCCAACTGCTTGCTCTGGGGGATGGCAGCATCCAGGGATGGGCACAGCACTGCAAGGCTCACTCTCCATTGAACAGTGAATTGATCACATGCATCTAGTTAGCACCACAATCAGGGGAGCATCTCAGTCAATACAAGGTTCAGTGCATCAGTTTGTCTCATTCTAACATCCCTTAAATACACCCCTTTGAATTTCAGGCAGCAAAAAGTTCTCTTACTCCTGTCCTCATTTTACCTGATAGAAAAAAATCCAAAGGTAAGTTATTTTATGGAATTATAGGGTTGGAAGGGACTTTCCAAGGCCATCAAGTCCATCCCTCTGCAGTGGCAAGGACATCCTGCACTAGATGAGGTTGCTCAGAGTCTCAGAAAGCTTGGTCTTGGATATCTCCAGGCTTGATAGGGCTTCCACCACATCTTTGGGCAACCCCTTCCAGTGTCTCACCACCCTCATGGGGAAGAACTTCTTCCTCGTGTCTCACCTAACCCTGCCCTGCTCTAGTTTCAAACCACTGTTCCTCATCCTGTCACCCCAAGTTCTGACAAAATAGCCCCTATATTTCCTTACAGTCACCTATTTCTGCAAATTTATCTGTCAGCCAAAGTTTTAAGCTCCTACAATCAAAATACCAGACAAAATAATGATGAAAACAGACCATAACCATCATCATCCACTTCTCTTTGGTTTGTGAACCATGTTTTGTTTTTTTTGTTTTTTTTTTTTATTTCTTTTTTTTTTTGAAAAGGTGATGACCATTCAACTGTCTCTCTTCCAATCTCATCAGAACATCTCACAGCAGGTTATTTTATTATTTTATTATGTTCATTATATCAATGTAATGTCATTTCTTCTTAGGCTCTTCATTTAGCTGTTTGCTGATAAGCTGCTAACAAGCTAGTTTAAGTTCTGATAACTGCAGCCTGAATGAAACATGCTTTTCTTATAAGTAAAGAAGGACATTAATAAATCCCCTTGACAGAAATTCATGCAGGATTTGGAAATGAAATGGCACAGGAGACAACTTGAATTTCCCCAAATTTTATAGATATTTCTTTTGTGGTTATCCCTGTGCCTCACTGATTGTTTGTCAAGCAATTCCCTTTAAAGACAAGGAATTAAAGGCAAGGAGCTTCCACTACCCTGGGGTCTAGGTTCCAAGACACCATGAGGAACATCATCTTTTTTGAAAACAACCCCCTTCCTTGGGATTAGGTCCTACTTTTAGCCCACACTTCAATCTGAAACCCTTCCCATTTATGCAGACCAGGAGAAACAGTAGGAAAATTCCAGGAGATCTCACATTTAAAAAATCATGAAGTTCTTTTTAATCTTTTTTTTTCTTTCTTTGAGTTTTGCTCTATTACAGCAAGGTTTTAAAATTTCATTATGTACTTTCCTTCCCTTCTACTGAGCACCTGACATTTGTCTTATCGATTGAAGCCTCTCCTGAGCTTCACATCAAGCTTTTTTTTTTAATGCTGTGGTTAATGTGTCTCATTTACTGAGGTGCCCCCTGTTTCAAACAGTTGTCAGATACACAACCAGATAGCTGCTTCCTAAAATAAAACCATGATGATGGGGGGGAAAGAAATAATTACAAATTTAACCCTGCAAACATGGTCTTTCATGGTGAGCACCTTGAGTTTGGGATGAAATCATGACCTAAAATCCTGCAAAGGTCTTGTTGGTCACCTCCAAGTTGGAAAAGCTGTTTTCTCTCAAAGAGTAGATGGAGTGTGTTGGTAACTCTTGACTGAGGTTGAGAGGAAGGGGTTTTTCATAGAATCATAGAATAGTTTGGGTTGGAAAGGACCTTAAAGATCATCGAGTTCCAACCCCCCTGCCATAGGCAGGGACACCTCCCACTAGATCAGGCTGCTCAGTGCCTTGTCCAGCCTAGTCTTGAACATCTCCAGAGAGGGGGCATCCAGAACCTCTCTGGGCAACCTGTTCCAGTGTTTCACCACCCTCACTCATCTCCTACCCTTGTTGAGATCTTTCCTTTTTTTTATTGTCATGCAGGGAAGTCAAACTCCTGTGCTGTGAAATTGCAAACTGTTTCCATGGAGATGATTAATATGTTCATAAATCCACAATAATTCATTCACTGCGGGACCACAGAGGCTGAATTATTAGTTGGGGAAAGAAGAAAATGCCTCTAAAACCAGGTTTTCTGGGGTTTTTTTTAAAGAAAGAGAACAAAAGCAAATGAACATGTATTTTACATTATTGTCTCTCTTGTATCATGTTCAAATATTATCTCAGCTGGCATCCTTGGGTATTTTTCATTGGTAGGCTTAGAAAAGATGCTGAAGGATAACTAGCCATCAAACCTTTCATCATCTACAGGGTGAAATAAATCTGATCAGTGATAATTAAGACATGTAGGTGTTATGTTGTTATTATTTCTACAGTTCCTTCATGTGATGGGCACTTTCAGGCAGACAAAAAGTAACAATCACCCTTCAAGGTCAGTCCTGTGTCTTAAATAACAGCACAGGCATGACAAGAATCATCTTCTAAATGATGAAACTGCAGCTTCTCAGAGGGGAACATGTGGCAGTTCTGGGCAAACACTGACTTTTGATGGACACCAGTGCAGACAATCATATCCTTAGCCAATATTGAGCTTTTCCAAAAAGTTTAATGGGAACTGGAACAGCTGTCAATCATTTTGAAGGCTTCTATTTTTAAATGAAGTCATAGTTTCACCTAAGACTTGAGCAGAAGTACATACACATAATTAAATGGATTGATTTTCCACTGGATTTTACCCCAAATTCATTAAAAAAATAAAATCTACAAGAAGGAATGTGGAGAAAGCCAATGGTCAGCTCAACATGAGGTCATTAAAAAGGAGAGGGTTCTTGAAGGGCTGTGAGAGCTTTCACACAAAACTATACCTTTTCTCATGGTATCTTCCACTAATGAGTATCTCACCACCCAAGCTGCTTTTCCCAAAATTCAGCTAACCATCCTGAGAGGTGACAGACAAGCAGCAGCTTCTCCACTTTCTTAATATATCTCTCTTAGTTGCAAAGACTCACTTCAAAGCCAACAGGGAGAGATGAAGGGCTGGATGAGGAAGATGAAAATACCCATTCAAATCTAGGCTCCCCAAAAGCAATTAATTTTAATTATTCTATTAATTAAAAGCAATTTGAAATGGAAAATTTTGGTGATGATGTTCTGTCACACTGGTTCATCACGACTGCTGAACCTCCTTTCAACCTGGTTGATCTCAGTGATTTCAAGAGCTTTGGCAAAGATGCAAAATTTGAGACTAAAACAGCAGGAAATAAAAGCCATTCAGGCATCTAATTTTCTAGATAGAATCAGAGAATGGTTTGGGTTGGAAGGGACCTTAAAAATTATCTAGTTCCATGAGCAGAGACACCTCCCACTAGACCAGGTTGCTCAATGCCTCGTCCAGCCTGGCCTTAAACACCTCCAGGGATTGAGGGGACATCCACAACCTCTCTGGGTAGCCTCTTCCAGTGTCTCACCACTCTCATAATGAAGAATTTCTTTCTTCTTTCCAGCCTAACTCTCCCCTTTTCCCATTTACATCCATTCCTCCTAGTCCTGCCATCCTGGACCCTATTAAAAAGTTCTCCCCAGCTTGCACCTTGCAGCATCCTCCTGGCACTGAAAGCAAATTTTGCATCTCCAAACCTATTTTTTAATGTTCCTGTGTAGCACTCACAGCCCTGCCATCCATCTGCCTGTTAGCATGTGCTGCAGAGATTGAGGGAATATCTGCGGAAGGGAGGATAGAAATCCAATAGTCCCTCAAAGTCAGAGAGGGGAACAGATGCTCTGGCTCCAGCACTTATCCTGCTGCAGTGGAGCAGGGCCAGGAGGACCTCCTGCTCTGCCTGGGTGTGTTCAAGCGTGAGCTTTGGATCAGCCCCCAAAAAATACGACTGCTGCTGGTTCCTGGCTGGCTGAGGAGAGGAAAAAAATCAGGAAAAGCCAACCCTCTGGGCACCAGATGCAGCTAAAACGCTGCGATGGGTAAACCCATCTGCAGAGCACAGGGAGCTGGCTGGGGCTCTCCTCTCACTTTGGGAGCAGGGAGGGAGCTGGAAACAAGAGTTTACAAAACACAGAGCAAAAGGTTTCTGCACCTGTGCTGTGCTGATGGATGAGCTTCCCCTCTCTGCTGCTTGTGCAGGCAAATAGGGCTTCTGGATGCACAGAATCATATAATTTTTTGGGTTGGAAAAGAGCTTGAAGGCCATCTAGTTCCAAACACCCTGCCATGGGCAGGGACACCTCCTACTAGACCAACTTGCTCAATGCCTCATCCAGCCTGGCCTTAAACATCTCCAGGGATTGAGGGGGAATCCACAACCTCTCTGGGCAACCTCTTCCAGTGTCTCACCACCCTCACAGGAAAGAACTTCTTTCTTCTCTGAAGCCTAAATCTCCCTTTTTCCAATCTGCATCCATTACTCCTAGGTTTTATTTAAATTCTAACATCTCCCACCAGCCCAGGTTGCTCCAAGCCCTCGAATCCCTGCTTGGATGGTGCAATCACAGCTTCTCTGGGCAACCTGACCCCCCTCACAGTCACGAATTCCTTAATATCCAGTCCAAATCTTCCCACTATCAGTTTAAACCCATTACCTCTTTTCCCATCACTCCACTGCCTGATAAAGAGACCCAACCCCTCTTTTCTGGAGCTCTTTTAGAGTCAGGAAGGGGCTCTAAGGTCTCCCTGAAGCCTTCTCGTCCCCAGGTTGAACCACCATCAACAACTCTCTCAACCTGATCCCCCTCACTGTCAAGAATTTCTTCTTAATATCTAATCTAAATCTTCCCACTTTCAGTTTAAAACCATTACCTCTGCTCCCATCACTCCACTGCCTGATAAAGAGACCCACTCCATCTTTTCTGGACCCCTCTTAGGGTCAGGCAGGAGCTCTAATATCTCCCTGGTGCCTTTTCATCCCCAAGTTGAACCACTCCGACTCTTTCAGCCTCTCCTCACAGCAGAAATACTAAAGCTACAAGGTTTGCATCTTGTTGAAGCAATGCAGGCTTTTAAAAACCTTGTCCTAGACCACATTTTACCTTTTTTTTTTCCACTTCTCTTTTTTTTCTCCAAGCTGGACTCCAGCTCCTGGGATGGTTTTGGAACTCAAAAAGTCTCCATTTTATCTTTACATGGCCCTGAGTGTCTTCTGGTAAATGTCCTTCCACACTGGATGGATTTTCTAAGATTTAAAGGTTCTGCCTAAACCTGACATCTATTGCTAATTAGGTTTTTTGTGGGTTTCTTTAAGGGTTTGGGTTTTTTCCCCCTGCTGCTTGTATTAAAGGCTGGCATGCAGGCAACAAACAGATTCAGCTTTAAGGGCTTGTAAAATTCAGATTTACTGAGGAACAACAAGGACACTTGTTAACCCTTTCAGAAAAGAATAAGAACATGTCATTCAGTGCTTTTCTGCAGCTCACAAAAAAAACAAGATTTGGTTTAAAAGCCTCAGAAGAAGTTAATTTTTGCTCCAATAATGTATTTATTCATTAATAGATCAGCAAGTTAGCATCCTAACCTGTTCCTAGGCTTCATGCAGAGCCCTTTGACTTAAGAAATTTTAAGGATTCAACAGTTTTCAATTTTCTGTAAGACACAGAGCATCTAAAGATGACAGATTCTTCCTCCTTTTCCAAGAGCCAACACACATCACTAGTGACCAGAAGGTTCTCTGCTCTCCACACCCCAAAAGAAAGGCAGAAAGAATGGTCTGGCTTAATTTTAGGTGGTTTGGGGGAATATTTTATGTATTTTCAGCCCCACAACTGAAGGCAAGGCAGAGTCCAGCCTTGAATACAGAAGAAACTTAACTCAATAATTTCAGGCTGATAGGAGAGCATGAGATTCTCTAACATGGATCCTAAAACTCTGAATCCATGTGATCTCAGAGATGTAGAAGATATTTCCAGCCCATGGTGGGTATTACCCCAGAATTTGGGCACAGAACCCCTTGCCCAAAGGGTTTCCAGGTGGAAAAATTCAGATGGTCCCTTCTGAAACACCCTGAAAAATGATATTTAGAGTGATCCATACAGGGCTGAACCCCCTTCTTAAATTTCTCAGCAAACCTTAATCAAATCTGTGAGGAAAAGAGCAGCTTTCAAACTATTTTCTTTTAAAAATTAAAGAGCAATAAGTCCAGGTCAGAATAATTTTCAGCCCCCTTTCTAGCACTCCTGCAAAGCAAATCACTTTTAGCAATGTAAAACTTGAAATTTATGCTTTTCCATCTGTATGTTCAGTATTTTGTGAGCTGTGGAGAGTTTGTTAGTGAGAGAGAGAGATTTTTAGGTCTAATTATCTCTGCCAAAGGGGAAAAATCATCCCCAAGAGTTACAACCAAAGCAAATATATTTATTAAACAATATCATGCAATAATATTACAAATACAATGAGATTTGGTGCTGTGATGATATAATCATTTCAAAGAGATGCTTAAATTGCTAGCAAAGGCACTTCTTAAACTGCACAGCAGCTTTTAAAACATTTACTGACAGGGACAAACTGTCTGTGTATAAAATGAGGAGCAAAGTAGTCTGTTGCTTCTTACATATTTTATTTATAGACTCACCAATTTGCCAGTTAACCATGCAATCTGTCTTGGAAATGCAGGCAGTTTAATAAAACTACTCTCTCATAGTTCATATTGCTCTCCTAAAATCCCTTGAATTGCACAAAAGGCCCCTCCAGCTCAGAAAGTTGGACACTTCATGATTTATTCTGACAATGACTGCAGTGTAATCCAGGCTTAAAGTGCCCAGAGAAAATAATTGTTATTCATTTGTATGATTTTTTTTTCTTTTTCCCCTCCACCTCTCTCTTTAAGAGCTATTGCCTAATGTGTTTTCAAAAATAGGTAATTTTAGTAATGGAAAGACTTATGATCTCCTGTCCAAGGCAGGGGATTGAAACCCGTTTAATGCTCACAAGTTCCACAGAGATCAAAGGGAATTAAGGATATAATATAAAATAAGGAATTAAGGAAATAAGGTGCTGCACCTGGGTTGGGACCACCTCAAGCATAGATACAGGATGGATGGAGAGGGGTTTGACTGCAGCCCTGAAGAGAAGGATTTGGGGGTGTCAGTGGAGGAGAAACTCAACATCATCTTGCAGCCAAAGGCAACCCAGTCCTGGGCTGCATCAAGAGAAGTGTGACCAGTAGGACAAAAGAGGTGATTTTTTCCCTCTACTTGGCTCTGGTGAGACCCCAACTGGAGTTACTGTGTCCAGTTCTGGAGCCCTCAACATCAGAAGGACATTGAGTTGTTGGAGCAGGTCCAGAGGAGGGCCATAAAGAGGACCAGAGGGCTATAGAAAGTTCCTTCTGAGTTGGGGTTGTTCATCCTGGAGAAGAGAAGGCTCTGGGGGGACCTCAGAGGAGCTTCTAAATACCTGAAGGGGGCTACAGAAAGGCTGGGGTAGAACTTTTTAATAGGATATGTGATGGCAGGACTAGGAGTCAGGGATGTAAATTGGATGCCTTTCCTCAAAAGGGAGATGCTCCAATCCCTTCATCACCTTTGTTGCTCTGTGCTGTTCCCTCTCCAGCAGTTCCCTGTCCTTCCTGAACTGAGGGGACCAGAACTGGGCACAATATTCCAGCTGTGGTCTCACCAGGGCAGAGTAGAGGGAGAGGAGATCCTCTCTCCACCTACCCCTTTTAATACACCCCAGGGTGCCATTATTCTTCTTGGCCACAAGGGCACATTGTTGGCTCATGGCCCTTTTCCCCTCAGAACTACAAAGAACTGACAGAAACAAGGAAAAAATAGGTTCTGCTCCATTAACTCCCCAATCGCTGCTGTACTTTTCTTGCTATCAGCTAGTGGCTGCTGGAAGCAGTTGTAGGGCTGCCAAGGGTTTAAGGATAGAAGCACAGTCAAGGTGCTTCCAGGCTTTCTTCAGCACAGGAGGCTTCTGCTGCATGGCCCTGACAGTATTTTGTGCAGGAAGCCCAAACAAAAGCCACCCAAGGTCACCAATGTGTGAATTATATGGTGCAAGGGCAAGTGTAAGGTCTTGCATATGGGCAAGAACAACCCCATGTGTCAGTTTAAGCTGAGGAAAGAGCTGTTAGAGAGGGATCTGAGGGTCCTGGTGGACCCAAAGATGACCATGAGTCAACAATGTGCCCTTGTGGCCAAGAAAACCAATGGCATTCTGGGGTATATTAAAAGGGGTAGGTGAAGAAAGTTTTTCCTCTCCCTCTACTCTTTCCTGGTGAGACCACAGCTGGAATGTTGTGCCCAGTTCTGGTCCCCTCATTTCAGGAAGGACAGGGAACTGCTGGAGAGGGAACAGCACAGAGCAATAAAGCTGGTGAAAGGATTGGAGTATCTCCCTTCTGAGGAAAGGCATCCAATTTGCACCCCTGACTCCTACTCCTGCCATCACATATTCTATTAAAAAGTCCAACCCCTTTTTGTAGCCCCCTTCAGGTATTCAGAAACTCCCCTTCAGCCTTCTCTTCTCCAGGATGAACAACCCCAACTCCTTCAGCCTGTCCTCAGAAGGGACTTTTTCTAGCCCTCTGGTCCTCCTCTGAACCTGCTCCAATGTCCTCATATTGAGGGCTGAACCTTTTCACTCAGGCTAAAGGGTAAGACAATGCTTTGGGGGGTTTTCTTAAACCAACATGTTCTTAAATAACTAACTCATGGGGAAGGAGAATACCATTTGGACCACAGAACCAGTAAAGAATGAGGTTGGTGGGGTGGGGGAGCTGGAAATAGCTTTGTAGCCTGTGTGGTAAAGGATCTGTGCCACAAACGTCCCCAAGATTGGTTTTGGCCAACCTTTTGCTTTGATCCAGCTCCCTTCACACAGGGAATTACCTTTATTTATTCAGATAATGAATTGGCTAAGAGTTAGGTATTAACCTTCTGTAACTACCTCAAATGAGAACAAGCCTGGCATCCCCCTGAAAACAATGGAGCCTGAATTCTCTCCATCACAGGGTGGAGATCAATAAAGGGCTTTGCAATTAACACAAGCCACTTGAAATACTTTAAAATCCCTTGCCCAAACTCACAGGATGTTATTTTCAGTGGGAAGTTTTGCTTAAATTTTTTTATTTATTAATTTTTATTTTTTTTTATTAAGGAACCCTGGAAAAGTCAAGGAGTCCAGATCCACATCCCTCAGAAGTGATTCAATGGCAGATATTCCCAGCAGATTCTCACAGAGATAATGAAAAAATACTAATAAAAAGCTTTAAAGAGGAGAAAAAACACATACCTTCAAAAATCCATCCTCAATACACTCTATTTTCTAAGATGGAAGTCTTGAAATCAAAGAAAGGGACTTCTTTTTGGGACAGAATTGTTTGAGTTGGAAGGGAACACAAGGAGTTTTTCCTTCTACATGTAAAATCATGGAAAAAGAAAGTTACTGCCCCCAATAAATCCACATTTGGGTCAGAATTGTTGGAGTTGGAAGGGACCTTAAAGATTGACTCTATCCACCTGTAAAATCATGGAAAAAGAAAGTTACTTCCCCCAATAAATCCACATTTGGGTCAGAATTGTTGGAGTTGGAAGGGACCTTAAAGATTGACTCTAGCCACCTGTAAAATCATGGAGAAAGAAAGTTACTTCCTCCAAAAAGTCCACATTTGGGTTACTTTTCCTTCATGTTAACTTTCAAATAAGCCTTCCTCCTGCATCCACCCAAAGCCTTTCCTCTGACATTGCCTTGAGATGCTCTGCTTGTTCCTAATAATAAGGACAAGTGAGAAATTATTAAAAGAGATTTATAGAAAGTGACTGAATGCTCCAGGGTACCATTGTAGGAGGTTCGATCCTCAGAACAATTTTATCCAGCTTATTGAGGCTGTTTAGACTTTCAACTTGAAAAAAAAAAAAATTTTTTTTTATAAAGTTTCTCCTGATTCAGAGCTGCTTTGACACAGCTTCAAAGCAGATCCATCTCAAAAGCAGGGTTGAAGGAAAAATGGAAGCATTTTTGCAATGACAGCTCTAGTGGCCCAAACTCAACCTGAAAGTTGTCAAATAAATTAATAGTGATCGAGCAATTTTGGTAGAGAACCTTCTAATGTACAAATGGCCTTGGGTTCTTAGCCTATTTTTTTTAGTATAATGCATTTACAGATGAATTTAGAAAACATTCCCTTTTATTCCCAATCTGTGTGGTGTTGGATTCACTCACTAACTTCACTACAAAGTAACATGCTAAGTCCATTTTAAAAATATGAACTGCCAACTTGCTTAATTTTTCCCCCAAAATTGGGACTAGAATTATCTGTATACACCAAGAGGTACTTTTTTTTTAAATTTGGTTGGGTTTTCTTAAATCTGTATTCACCAAGAGGTACTTTTTTATTATTTAGTTAGGTTTTCTTAAATGTTTGCCACAAATTTCCTTAGGAGAACTCTGTGATGAGCTGTAGTGGGGACAGAAAAAATCTCCAGGGATGGGGCTTCCACCACCTCACTGGGCAACCTCTTCCAGTGCCTCAGGACCCTTATGGGGAAGAATTTCTTATTGATGTTTCATCTAAAACTGCCCAACTCTAGGTTCAAATCATTGACCCCACATCCTGTGGCTCCATTTCCTGGCAAACACCCCCTCCAGGCACTGAGAGGACACTGTGAGGTCTCCAAAGTGTAGCTTCCTCTTCTCCAACCTCAACACCCCTTTCTCTCTCAGCCTGTCCTCATGGGGAAGGTTCTCCAGCCCTTCCATCATCCTCATGTCCTCCTCTGGACCCCTCCAACTGCTCCATGTCCTTGTTCTGTGGGCTCCAGAGCTGGATGCTGCACCTCCAGATGCGATCTCACAAGATTAAAGGAGCAAAATCACCTCTCTTGACCTGCTGGCCATGGCTTTGTTGATGCAGCCCAGGGAATAAGGAAAAAAAACAAGAGTCAAACCTACACTTCCCTCCAATTTCCATAGAAAAGTGGAATTTCAGCAGTAAAAAATAAAAAAAAAAAGCAAAAATTCAAAAGCCAACTCATCTGGGCACTGTCACCAGGCAGGATGGGCTGGAGAAGGGATAAACTTTTCCAGGAAAGGCTTTTGTGGACCACATTGAACACTGGAACTGGGAAGAAGCCATTTGCCCCATCACTAGAGAAAAATAAATCTTGTTTTTCAAACTCACTCAACTTCAGCCAACAGGAATCTAAACAAATTCTTTTTCTCCTCCAAGTGTTTCTGGGTTACCTCTTGGAATTGATTTCTCTCTCAAAAGATGACTCACTTTTCTGTATCTAAGAACTTCTCTGCTCCACAGCTTCAATCATGTTGAACAAAAATACATCGATTCCTCTCCTTTTTTTTTGTGTGTGCGAGCTTCTGATCAATAAAATCTAAATAAAATGAAATCAGATCTCTTAATCTCTGTCCTTTCTTGAAAATGGCACTGTAGGAAGAAAAATAGCTTTAGCAAGTGTAGTTCAGGAGATTAAATTATATGTGATTTCTCTCTACACATGAAAAAAAAGCAGATTTTTCTGACAAAGTTAAATCTTCAGTAATATGCTGGAAATATTTACTTGGGTTATGATGGGAGGGGGGGAGGAGAAGCAAGTATTATCTTGGTCTGTCTTGTTTTCTTCTCTTTTCCCATAAATCCTCCAAGTGATAGCCCTGAAAAGACTGATAGGGAATACTATGTGGATGCAGGTCCTGCTTCCAAGATGACAAGATCCAAGGAACTGGGAAAAGATGGAAAATCCCACCAACATTTTGTCAACCACAATGAAGTTCATCCCTTGTGTTGAGTTCCTGTGGGGTGGGGGCTGCTTCTAGTGGAAAATGTCCCTTCCTATGGCAGGGGGGTTGGAACTAGATGATTTTTAAGGTCCCTTCTAATCCAAACTATTCTATGATTCTATGAAAATAAACACCAATTTGTGTTATTTGAGGAGCATGACAGGAAAGTGCACCAGCATGATGTTATATCAGCTTAGGAATTTGCCTCCAGTCTCAATAAACCACACTTGTATTTTAAACATCAAGGTGAAGTTGTTGGAAATGCCTCAACACCACAAGCATTTACATCTACAGAGCTGGAAGGAACCTTCTAAGGCCATCTAGTGCCACCTCCTGCAGTGACAGGGACATCCTGCACTAAATGAGGTTGCTCAGAGTTTTGGGATGTCTCCAGGGATGTCTCTGGGCAACCTCTTCCACTGTCTCCACACTCTCATGGGGAAGAACTTCTTCCTAATGTCTCATCTAACCCTGCCCTGCTCTATTTTCAAACCATTCCCCCTTGTCCTGTGGCTCGATGCCCTGGAAAAAAGCCTCTCCCCAGTTTTCCTGTAGATCCTTCAGCAAAAAAAAAACCCCAAATCTCAAAATAAACCTTCCCTTTCTGCTACAGAAAAGTCCCTGCATTTATTAAATGAACATTCCCTGTTAATAAATTTTCAAGATCTCACCCATTACAAATTAGTTAAAAAAAAAAAGAAAAAGCTAGTTAAACTCCAAACTGTGATATTTAATTGCATTCTGTTGGAAACAGAGTAGTTGATTCTAAATTAGGTAAATTATTATTTTCTATTTGCCTGTGTCAGGGCTGGAGATGGTAAAAGGTTAAATTGTGGCTTCCCAATCTCATTTCTTCATACATTAATTAACAAGGGTAAGATTTTAATCAACTTGCACCAGGGAAAGATTTATTAAAACAGTGAGAAATTTATGTCAGAAGGGTTTTTGGAGGTTTTTTTTATTTCCAGAGAACAGGAGAAGAAAACCTTATAGGCTAGTGGGGAGAGTGTCTGCTGCTTGGATTTTGTTCCAGGGCTGCAGTAGATTAAATGCAGCCACAAATCAGTTCCTGGGCTTTGACATCCAATATAAATTTGGGTCTATCAAGACTTGGGAGACTTTGCAGGAAGTTACTCTAAGGAGCTTTTAGGATTATTTGGACTTTTTGAAATTTGTTCTTACCTTCTGCCTGTGTTTGAGGCAAATGGGCTGAGGGGAGCCAAAATTCGTGGTGTGTGCTGGGTTCACATGGACATCACTCAATTCCTGGAGCTCTGAGCTGCAAAACTGCTGATGCTCACAGAGGGAAAGTCAGTAAGTAGTGCCACAGCCACCCATTTTCTTCAAAGTCCTTTTTTTTCACATGTGGGATACTTTCCTGAGCAGGCATCTGATGTTTTCCTCCAGATATCTTGGAGTTCAGATGGGATCTGGACCTCCCAGTTGCTGCTCTGCTAGAAAAAACACAGCCCAATAAATCTTAATCCATCTCTAGGCACTCAATTTTCTTACATTTCATGAGTCACAGCGAGGGATTTGCTTTATTGAATTTTAGTATTAGAAAAATTTAATTATTCCATGTTGAAGACACAGAGAACTCCTCTTGCTTTTAGTAAGAAAACCCTGCTGTTGCAGTAACTCATTCCTGTGGAGCTACCCTTTATTTAGACCTTCATGATCCACTGCAAACACACACCTCCAATTTGGGACTGGAAGTGCTCCTAACCTTTAGCTTTCCTCATTTTCCCAGCCTGACTCACTTCCAATCAGAATTTAGAAGAGTAAGAGTTCAGTGCTCATGTCACAGCTTGGAGGGCCTGATTGTGGACCTCCATGGTACAGCAGTAATTTCTTTTTCAATAAGGAAAAGAAAAAAGGAAGAAAGAGGAAAGAGAAAAAAGAGAAAAGAGGAAAAAAGAGGAGAAAAGAGAGAAAAAGGAGGAAAGAGAAAAAAGAGGAAAGAGAAAATGGAGGAAAGAGAAAAAAGAGGAAAGAGAAAATGGAGGAAGGAGAAAAAAGAGGAAAGAGAAAAAAGAGGAAAAAAGAGAGAAAAAGGAAGAAAGAGAAAAAAGAGGAAAGGGGAAAAGAGGAAAGAGGAAAAAGAGAAAAGAGGAAAAAGAGGAAAGAGGAAAAAAGAGGAAAGAGAAAAAAGAGGAAAGATAGGAAAGAGGAAAAAGAGAGGAAAGAGGGAAAAAAGGAAAGAGCGGGAAAAAAGAAAAAAGGGAAAAAAGAGAAATGAGAGAAAAAAGAGAAAGAAGAGAAAAAGGAGGAAAGAGAAAAAAGAAAGGAAAAAAGAAAAGGAACAACAACAAAAAAAAGAAGTGCAGTTTTTTCTTTTACCTAGTAAGGGATTATATTTCAAGCATTTGATCCAGGAGAAAGAATGACTCTGCTTGAAAACCTAGCAGGCTCCTAGGCTTGTTATACAAGCAAAGTTGTTTTCTTCAGTGATTTTTGATAGCAAAAAAAAAAAAACCAACCCAAAACTTTCCCAACAAAGGCTGGAGACAAACAGGCTCCGTGCTTTGACATCTGCCACATGAGCTGAGTTTGCTAAACTGAATCCCCTTCTGTCTCCTCCAAACTGCCTTGGTATTTGAACAAACAGGGGAAAAAACAGGCTCTTCTCTGACTGCTTCCAGGCTTTTCTAAAGAGTATCATAACTGACAGGAGATGTGGTTTGGGAGCTAGAGAGGAAAAGCTGGGGCTGATGAATTAACACATTGTGTTTGGTTAGTGAGTGCCTCTACATCAATCTCCTTCTACACATGGCACAGGATGCCACCACAAATCAATTTAAAGCTCTCCCAGCTTTATCACCAAACCTCCCCTCCATAATAAATAAATTTAAATTTAAAAAAAAAAAAAGGGAAAGAAATTAGGAGCAACACTCCTCATCTACAGCAGCTTTGAAGGGGAAAAGAGATCAGAAGGATAAAGGCACCACAGAGAGGTCATAGGTAAGGAAGCCACAGTGTAGAAGTGACAGAACACAAGGTTCAATGCCATCTCCTCACTTTTAAAATAGTTATTTTGATGGTTTTTAAGTCAAATTCCTGAAGACATCCAAGGCTAGGCTTGCTGAGACTGAGCAACCTCATCTAGTGCAGGATGTCCCTGATTAGTGCAAGGGTTGGACTATAAGGCCTTTGAAGGTCCATCCCAACTCTTTGATCCCATCAAAACCAGGATTCCTACATTGGTAGGTCCAATAAATAATTTTACTCACTGGTTTTTTTCTTAGAATTCCCTTCCAACCCAAACTATTCTATGATTCTATGATTCTATGTTGATTTATTATATTCTGTTTATGCTTTAATGAGACTAACTAAGGCAACAGGTTTGGACAAAGAGTCCCTCAGTCATTGGAAATATCAGCAAGAAGTGTTAAAAACATTATAAGAATAATTATAATAAGAATAATTATAAGAATAATATATTAAGTACTGCAAAACGTAAGAGTTTGGAAGGTGACAGGCAGAGGGTGGGATCTAGATGATCTTTAAGGCCCCTTCCAACCCAAATTATTCTATAATTTTATAATTCTGTGGCACAAAACTCCATCAGAGCAGTTTGAGAAGCATAAAATGGTGAGACAGAGCCATGGATTCATAGCCACCCACTTTCTGCTTGGTGCAGCACCTTTTTNACAGAGCCATGGATTCATAGCCCCCCACTTTCTGCTTGGTGCAGCACCTTTTTCCCTGCCAGCCCTGCCTTGGGAAGTGTTTTTCCCCAATTCTCTTAAAGTATAAGTTTTAAAAACTGAATGCAGATTAGCACTGGGCTTCCAGTCCAGAGTGAATCAATACAGCCTCCTTAGTCTTTGTCAAAGGCAGTGATGGAAGCTTGGAAAAGGCCTCAGTGATCAAGTTCTCCCTGAAAGGCAAAGTTAGCCCTCAAAGTCTTCCAGGCAATTTTTTAAAGATATGATGAAAGATGGAGATGCAAAACTTTATTAATTATGCAGCTAATGTGGTTGACTCTAAGTTAAATCAACTGCAAGCAATCTCTAGCTGCAAAAAAATTAAGTCTTAAAAATTTGTT
>VZTY01003598.1:311-47169 GCA_013400935.1 Turnix velox
CGGGCCCCCCTCCCACCACCCCCCCGTCTCCCCCCGCCTCCGCTCTCCCCTTTAAATAGCGGGCGGGCGTCCAGTCCAGCCCAGCCGAGGAGCGGAGGGACCATGGGGCCGCCGGAGCTGCTCGCCATCCTGGGGGCCGCCGCCCTGGCAGGTGAGGGGGCAGCCGGGATGCGGAGAGACCTCCCCTCCCCCCCCCCACCCCATGGGGTGGGATGGAGCGGTGGAGGAAGGGGGTTGCAGCCAGTGACCCCCTCCACCCCCCAGTAGCGACAGGACAGGGAGAGCCCGGAGGGAACGGCGAGTGAAAAGCCCTAATTGGGGGGGTCTTTTAAGAGGGGAAGGATGGTGGGGTTCACTTCTAAAGATCGGGGGAGGGGGGGGATGAATGACGTCGTGGCTGCGTCACCGCTTGTTGTGAAGTGAGGCAGTGGGCTGCTTGTAGTCTATTTTTCACCCCTTCCCCCTCCTCCTCCTCCTTCTCTCAGTGCTTTTTTCTGCCACAAAGACCTCTCGGGCTGCTCTGTTTTTGCCAGGTTTCCGTACGGAGAGACTTGGGGAGGGACGGAAAGC
This sequence comes from Turnix velox, assembly GCA_013400935.1. Taxonomy (NCBI): domain Eukaryota; kingdom Metazoa; phylum Chordata; class Aves; order Charadriiformes; family Turnicidae; genus Turnix; species Turnix velox. Next base: position 882 of record VZTY01003598.1, read on the forward strand.
GGCAGTTCTGCAGCTCTGAATTAACAGCAGGGTAAATTTTGGCTCCCGACATTAAATATTGCAGCCCACACCATAAAACTCGATAGGATGGGGCTATGGCTTGGGTTTAGAGCTTCCTTGAAAGAAACTGGTGTCACTCTGGTTAGAGTGCTTTGGGTTGAAGTGGTTTTTTGCTCACTCCCTGTGGAAGCACTGCCGGGACTTGGATAGAAACTCCACAATGAAGTTGACAGCCTTCAGGTGGCTTCAGAGGGGAGGGTGGGAAATGGGCAAAGAGACTCCAACCTAAAAAACTTACCAGCTCTGCAGACCCCGGGGACATTTATTTTAATTTGTTTCTGACATCAAAGTCCCTCTTTACCCCATGTTTGTCTCTCTTGCTCTCAAACATCATCCAGAATCAATGAGCTGAGGAGTTTGTTTGGGTCTGGGAATGAATGAAATCTGAACGTGGAGAACTTTCTAGTGCTCCTCCTGCCAAGCAGTGTGACGAAGTTTCCCTTATCTTTCCTGGGAAGGTTTTTTTTTTTTTTTGTGACATTTTGATGAGCGATGGCTCTGCACTGAGTCATGGGCATTAACGAATAAAAGCCATGCAGGGCATTTCATCAGAGACCTTCTTGAAAGATCTTTCCCAGTCTTAGAGATGTGAAAACCTGAAATTTGTCCTGGTTTCTCATCCTTTTTTTCTTTGGTGATTTTTATCAGCTCTCAGCAGTTCTGCCAAACCCTATAGTCCTATCATAACTTCCCCAAGCAGGTTTGGTTCGGGAGGTGAAAGATATTGCTTTTCTGTTCAGAGCCAGGGTTTCCCTCTCACTGCATGCTCTGACATGGTTTCTCCCATGAAATGCTGCTGTTGTACCCTCTTCCATATCCTCATGAGCCTGATGAGTGGGTGCCTTGCTGTCAGTGTCAGGGTGATGGTTTCACCCCTCCTGAGCCCACATGGAGGTGAAGGCAGAGGTGTTGGCAAGCCATCTCCAAGCTGGCAGGTGGCGCTGGTGGAGCTCTGGCCAGCTGGCACTGGTTTAAAATGGGACATGTTGGCTCCCTATGGGCTTCCTCTCTCATCTCTGCCACAGTGTATTATTTTAGCCACCAGGACAGATCATGGACTCACTCTATTCCTCTAGGCAGAGCAATAAAATGTATGTCCAACAGCTTTTGCTGCTTCTGACAATATTCTGGTAGCCTGATGCTGCCTTTCTTTGCATATCAGCTCCTCCTCATTAGCCAAGCACTCACTTAATGGTCATTAATCCACCTGTAAATCTCCTTGGAGAGGCAGGGGCTACCTCATGGGAGAGCAAAGACATTGAGTTTGAGCTGACTTTGGTGTATTGCTGATGTAGTCATTGAGAGACAACCCCAGGCTGGCATTTCTGAGAGGAAAAGGCATTCTGAATTTTGTTCTGTGCTTTGGGCAGCAGACATGCTGTGGCAGCACCACCAATCAGAAAAAAAATCAGTTTTGGCCCTTGTGCCTGCCATGATTTATGGGCTGGAGGAGCAGAGGGGCCTCAGCAACAAGGGATGAAGGGGTCATCCCCTCTGCTGACATGTAAGCTGTGCCTGTGAGCAGCTTGTGCTGTATGAGCAGAAACTCCACCCTCCATGGGATTGGGAAGGTGTGGTTTTAATGGACAATGCAGCTTTTTTGGTAGAGGGTACTTTATAGTCTCCTGCTCCCACAGGTATCTACATCCTTACCCTCTTTTCTCTGTGCAGGATGCAGGAACGACTGCTGTGGTATCATGAAATGTGTTGAGTTGGAAGGGACCTTCAAAGGTGATCTAGTCCAACTCCCCTGCAGTGAGCAGGGACATGCTGCACTAAATTAGGTTGCTCAGAGCCTCAGCAAACCTGGCTTTGAATATCTCCACAGATGGGCTCTCCATGACTCTCTGGGCAACACAGGCCAGTGTATCACCACCCTTATGGGGAAGAACTTCTTCCTCATGTCTCATCTAAACCTGCCCTGCTCTAGTTAAAACCATTGTCCCTTGTCCTAAGTCTTCATGCCCTGGCAAACAATCACTCCCCAGCTTTCCTGGAGCCCCTTCAGGAATTGGGAGGTCACTGTGAGATCTTCCCACAACCTTTTCTTCTCCAGGCTGAACATCCCCAACTCTCTCAGCCTGTCCTTGTAGCAGAGGGTCTCCAGCCCTCCCATCATCCTCATGGTTTCCTCTGGACCCACTACATCAGTGTGGTTGTTATTTGCATAGTAGATTAGTAAATTAAGTCACACAGAGCCTACTTCAGCACTGAATCCAAGAGACGGGAGAGGATTGGCTCTGGGCAGTACCATCTCCCACACACACCACCTGGCATTGTGGGAAAATGGAAGTTGGGGGGATGTGGTGCTATTTTGGGGGAATCCCTTCTGTGCTCTCCCTGCGTGGGTTGCCTTCTCTGGGCACAGTTGTTTATGCAGAGAGAGATGGGGGCTGGAGGCAGAAGCAGAGTGCTGCATATGAGTTTGGAAGAGCAAAAATAGAGAACAGTAGAAATACCAAGAGAGTTAATATTATGTTGAGTTCAGTTGTTATACACACAGTGCTCAGGGGGATGGAATCAGAATTGCCTTGGTTGGAAAGGACCTTTCAGATCACTGAGTCAACCCAACTTTGAGAAGAACCATCCCTAAACCAGATCTCTAAGCTCTACGACTGCCTGTCTCTTAAATACCTCCAGTGATGGTGCCTCAACCCTGGGCTACCCTTCCCTGGACAGCCTTTTCCAATGCTTGATAACCCTTTCAGTGAAGAGATTTTTCCTAATATCCTGTCTAACCCTCCCCTGGCACAACTCGAGTCAGTTTCCTCTTGGGTGAGACCAGCCTCCAGCTCTCTACACCTTCCTTTCAGGGAATTGCAGAGAGCAAGTTCTCCTCTCAGCCTCCTTTTCTGCAGGCTGAACATCCCCTACTCCCTCAGCTGCTTCTCACAAGCTTTGTGCTCCAGATCCGTTGCCCTTCTCTGGACACACTGTATCACCTCAAGATCTTTTTTGTGGTGAGGGGCCAAAATGATGCAGGGATGTCCACTTCTCCTGAGAATAAGAAAGGTTTTGTGGTTTTCAATAGTTTAAGATCACATGCTCCCACTAGCTTTGCAGGAAGCTACTTGGGGCAGCATTGGTTTCCCTGACACTGTAAAGTGAGCTGACCCCCTTTGTCTCCATGAGCTGCTTGGTGTTCCTCTGTTCCAGAAGATCTCCCAGTGTCCCATCCAAGCAGGAGTGCAGGGAAGCTGGTGGACGTATTTAGGGTTATCCTGAATCATGTCAGAACTTCAGACGTTTATGTGCTGGGGTAACAAACCACACATAAAGCTGTGAAGCTATAACACAAGCTTTGCTTCTCCCTCCCCATGTGTAACTGGTGGACTTGGCTTCAATTTGCTTGTGCAAGAAAGCTGGGGAGGGGCTGATGGCCAGGGCGTGGAGACACAGGACAAGGGGCAGTGGTTTGAAACTAGGGCAGGTTTAGATGAGACATTAGGAAAAAGTTCTTCCCCATGAGGGTGGTGAGACATTGGAACGGGTTGCCCAGAGAGGTGGTAAAGGCTCCATCCCTGGAGGCATTCAGGGCCAGGCTTGATGAGGCTCTGAGCAGCCTGATCTAGTGCAGGATGTCCCCGCTAGGGGTAGGGGAGTCGAACCAGATGGCCTTTGAAGTTCCCTTCCAGCTCTGTGATTCGTAACACAGAGCAGCTGAGCTTGTTAACCAGCTGGAGACCTACTGCAGTAACTTCTTGCCAAAATCAAATACCTTAGACCAGGTACAGCAGAACTGGTGCAAGGAGGTGTTAATTACCCCCCATGTCCTCAGGACAAGGAGAGAGAGATGGGTCATGTGGGTTCCTTAGTGTTTCCCAGTGGGATTTGTGAGGTTTTTTTGTTTATTTCTTGGGCTGATACTGGACAATGTCAGTGAGCAGATGTTTCCCTGTTGCTTCTGGCTTATCCTTCCCTCACAGACCCACATCCTACCCAAGCAAGACAAGATTTCTCCGGTAGTGTTGGGACAGGAACTGCTTTAAAGCTTCCTCATGAGGAGGGGATTTTGGGGGCACCTTGAGCCCCTTGCAGAAGCCACTAAGTTCCTGAGGTACAAGCAGGTCTTGCTTGTTTGGTGGTAAAAACCCACAAAACAAGGACAATTACATAAACAGCTTGGGGAATTTAAGCATTGCTTTCTGGTTTTTGGTATCTGTTCTTTCTGTGCTGGAAATGTCAACATTTTTCATGCTGGGATGCACCTTCACACTGCTTCTCTGTCCTGAATAAGAAGAGGAGAATAGCATCCCCACTAACCCAAACCTCAAGCTATCTCATCAGACTGATTCAACCAGCTCATTGCTGGGATTAACGAGCCTGAAATAATTTGTTTTTCTTCTAGGTGTCAGCACCATTCCAGTGGAAAAAGATCATGTTGAAGAAATGGTGAGTTTTGTCTTTAAACTCGCAGGATAACAGTTTTATTTCCTAAGGGAAAGGACCTGTTTGATAAAACAAAAGAGGGGAGACTAGATATGGGGAAGAAATTCTTAAATATGAGGGTGGTGAGATACTGGTCAAGGTTGCCCAGAAGAGTTGTGGCTGCCCCATCCCTGGAGAGGTTCAAAGCCAGGCTGGATGGGGCTTTGAGCAGTGTGGTCTGGTGGGAGGTGTCCCTGCCCAGGCAGGGGTTTGGAACCAGATGATCTTTGAGGTCCCTTCCAACCCAAACCATTCTGTGATTCTATGAAATGCCTTAAGCTGCTCTCAGCACCTGTAACCTGGTATTGGATCCTTTCCACAGGTTGACAGTGGAATCGTTTAGATTAGTAAACAGCTGGTAATAACTGAAAAAAGTTAAAAATCAAACATCCATATAAACCTTTTATTATCTCCTTTCATCCATTTAAGCAACCTGATTTAATGCAAGATGTCCCTGCTCAGTGCAGGAAGATTGGACAAAATGGCATTTAAAGGTCCCTTCCAGCTTAATACATTCTATGATTTTATGAATGTGAAAGTTGTGGTAGAGCTGGATATTACTCAGAGCTCCTAAGTTTTTACCTGAACTCTGTATTTCCATCCTTTTATTTTATTTTTGCCACGAGAAATTTTTTTCTCCTGTTTTATTTCTTCAAGGTCATGCAGTGCATTGTGGAAGTTCTGTCCAATGCTCTGGCAAAGCCAAACGCACCACCCATTAATCCAGAATGTGAAGAAATCCTAAAGAAGAGTAAGTGCATTGCCTGAACTTCTTGTGAAAGGACTTTTGCAGTTGGGCTTTCTCTTATCTTGGAGCTGGTGAACTTAGTAGCTTCTCAATACCTGGAGGGGGCCTACAGAAATGCAGGGGTAGGACTTTTTAATAAGATATGTGATGGAAGAACTAGGAATAATGGATGTAAATTGGAAGAGGGGAGATTCAGGCTGGAGATAAGAAAGAAATTTTTTGCAGTGAGCGTGGTGAGACTCTGGAACAGGTTGCCCAGAGAGGCTGTGGATGCCCCATCTCTGGAGGTGTTTAAGGCCAGGCTGGACAAGGCACTGAGCAGGCTGATGTAGTGGGAGAGTCCCTGCCTATGACAGGGAGGTTGGAACTCGATGATCTTTAAGGTCCCTTCCAGTGCAAACCATTCTATGATTCTATGGTAACTCTTACTACAGCCTGTGTGAATCTGGGGCTTCCAAATTTCAGTGTCAAAATTCCAGTGTCCTCCTTTTTAGTCTGTCTTGATCGAAGAGTCTGACCTGGCAACTGCCAGGGATTCTTCAGTAAGACATGTGAGGCTGTACTTAAGCCACCTGGAGAGACTGAGGTGGCCTGAGAGGTCCATGAATGTGACTTGGAGAGGGTAAGGACCATGATTTTGCCATCTGACAGTTCTCCTCCATGAATAATAAAAAGCTTTTTGTATATAATGAGCTGAAAACATTTAGGATTCATGGTCTGTTTCTGAGGTGCAAAAATAGCTGCATATAAATACAGTGTTACCCTTATGATGGGAGCCAGGCTGTCATTTTGCATTTTGGAAAAAGCATGATTTGATTAAACACAGTGATAGCAAATAAAAAGATTTCTTTCTCCCTCCCCCTCTCCCTCCCCCTCTCCTTCCCCGTCCCCATCGTCTCTCCAAATCGTCTCTCCCTCTTCCCTCTTCTTTTTCTTTGTTTTCCTTCTTCTTCCCAAGTAAATTCAGAGCTTTTAAAAATTGCCAAATGCCCCAGATATTCTTGAATAGCTTGAAAGAGATGGTTTTGTTTTTATGAGTAAAGAACATGTGATGGATAAGGCCTGAGAGTCAAAGAACTAACCACAACTCCAGGCCTGGTTGATTCTTGGATGGGAGTTCATGTAATTAAAACCTAAAAATGTGATCATAAACAAAGGAAAAAGCCCAAAAAAAAATTCCCAAAATTTCAGTGTAACTTTTAAAATGCCCAATTAAAGGAAAATGATGCAATCATGCAAAATACTAAGAAATGACTGATCCTTTTAAAAAAGAGAATTTAAAAATTAATTCTGTCCAGATCTTCTCACTGCTTCGGGAAGCCAATTATCAATTTAAAATGAAATGACACTTGATTGGGGAGGTGGATTATTTAATTCTGCTGCTCTTGTTACTGCAGGTGGTAGAAATGACAGAGAGAGGAGTGAAAACAACCAACTTGAAGCAAGGCTTCTGAAAGACTCAGCAGAGATGGAAGAACAACACACTGAGAGCATGGAGAAAGAGCAAAGGCAGGCAGAAGAGGAATCTAAGAAGCTCCTGGAAGGAAATGATGAGAAGAACCTTGCTCACCAGGAAGGTCAAATTGAGGAAGAGGAGGAGGATGGGCATCACTTGCCTCTTCCTGAAGAGACAATTCACAGAGAAGAAAAGAAAGGTTACCAGGAAATTCAAGGAGGGGAGAAGCGCTACCACAGTGAAGAGGAAAGCAAAGAGAACAGCCACCATGATGAAGAGGTAGAGCAAGATCTTCTCAACATGAAGTCACGCACTGGAGGTGTGAACACAGAGGAATTCCCTGGTGGGAATGATGAACCCCCCATGGAAGGGGGGATGCAGAGTCCTTACAAGAGAATTAGTGGAGGTGAAGAGGGAGAGAAAGAAAAAAGGGAAAAATACCACAGCGAGTCTGAGGAACAGGACTTCTCCCATCAGCAAGAACAAGAACAATCTGTTGAGAGTGAAAAAACAGAGGAGGAAATGCAACCCTACACAGGCAAAGGGTATCAGAGGAAGCATAGAATGGGGGACTCCTCTGAGGAGAAGAGGGGCCGTGGTAGGGAGAGAGAGGAACCATCTGAGAAGTCAAACACAGTGGAGACCCATCTCTGGGACAATAGGAACCACCACCAGAAATATCATGAAGAGTCTGAGCAGCAACACGAGGAGAAGAGGGGTTCTCATGGAAGGCAGGGGTCTGCAGGAGCAGAGGAGAAGAGGCGTGGAGAGCAGGGGAGTGAGGAGTCAAGAGAAAGGTGGCAGCAGAGTGAAGAAAACGGTGAAGATAATCATGAGAGGCATCATCACAGTGAAGAAAGTAATGAGAAGTGGCGTGAGGAGAGGAGGCAGCATGATGGATCCCATGAGGGGAGGAAGCACCATTATTCTGAGGGAATGGAAAGTGAGGAAGAGGCTTACAGGTATCTTGGAGCTGGCAGCAAGAACAAGCAGCACCATGCTGGAGGGAGTTATCACCCGTGGGACAATGAAGATGAAGGGTCAAAGAGAACATATGCCCAAGAGGGAGAAGAGCAGGCCAGGAGACACCACAGCACTGAGGAGAATATGGAGTGGCAGCGCTATCTTGGCCATGGGGAGGAGGAGGAGAAGGAAGTAGAAAAGAAGCATCACATCAGTCATCAGATGGGAAATCAAGAGGAGAACATGGAGGAGGGAAGGTACACAGAGAGGGAAAGGTACAGAAGCCATCTCCCTGTGGAGATCAAGAAGAGAACCATGGCATCCTACAGTCCACTCTACCCACTGCTGTGGTGGAAAAGCCATCAGTTTGAGAAGAGGGATGGCATAGGACAGCAGCATCTGGAGGGCAAAGAGGAAGGCAGGCCCACCCTGAGCAAGAAGGGTCTATTCCCCCAATACAGTGACTATGACTGGTGGGAGAAAAAGCAGCTCCTAAATGCCCTGAACAATGGAGGCACAGAGCAGAAGAACCTGAGCAGAATCAAGAGGTATGATGTGAAGAGGCAGTACGAGAAGATGGATGAGCTCGCTGAGCTGTTGAATTACCGTAAGAAATCTGAATTCACAGAGTTGAACAATTCTGGAGAAGATGTGAGAAAACGGCATGTCATCAGGAAGAAGAGACCTCTGACAGAGGAGGAGGTACATGTGTGTCTGCAGCCAAACTTTCTCTGTGTGCTTCTAAATACATTCCTAAGAATTTAAGTCACCTTGAGAGCCAGATGTTCAGTGATTTAGATGAGATTTGGATGAGAAACTTGCCCATGAGGGTAGTGAGACACTGACCCAGGTTGCCCAGAGAGGTGGTGGAGGCTCCATCCCTTGAGACATTCAAGGCCAAGCTTGATCAATCAGGTCTAGTGCAGGATGTCCCTGTTCACTGCAGGAGAGTTGGACTGAGATGGTCTTTGAAGGTCCGTTACAACCCAACACATTCTAGGATTTAAAAATCCACTTTGATTGAATTCAGTGGAACTACCCCAGGGCACAGTTTATAAAACAAATACAATGTGAAAGAAATTTTCCTCCTGTGGGTCCCGGCTTTCTTTGCAGAGCCTTACAGACTAATCAAAGTGCCTGCGGCGGATGGAGTGGAGGTGTAATTAGCAAGCACCACTTTGTTCTCTTGGGTTGTTTAAAACGTGTAGCTGAGAAGTTAGTTGGACAACTGGAGTGAAAAATCAGCCACACATTGACTTGACTTCCTGGATGCAATTGTGGACCAGAACCTGGCTTGTTTGTGCTTGGAAACTTGATTTGTCCATGTTGTTCCCATTATGTGAGTCCTTTTTTTGTGGACTTGAGTTCTTCCAAGGAACAGGTGACAGGACAAGATGGAAATGAGCTCACGTTGCACCAAGGGAAGGTTAGACTCAATATAGGTGAAAATTTCTTCACTGAAAGTGGTTTCAAGTATTGGAGCAGACTGCCCAATGAAGGGGTTGAGGCACCATCCCTGGAGGTATTTAAGCATAGAGCTTAGAGATCTGGTTTAGGTATGGTTCTTGTCAGGGTTGGGTTGATGGCTTGGCTTGACTTGACCTGAAAGAACCCCTCTAATCTGGGCCATCCTATGGTTCCATGATTCCAGTTCTGCTTCACTGGCCAGGAAAACTGACTCTTATCCCATCAGTGAGATGTTCCTCACATCCATCACTGTATGCATTGCACAGAGCTGAGGTGGGAGCAGTGAAGGGTTACTGCTGATGTACAAAGAGATCAAACAGTGTTAGCAAGTCATCAAAACAAAGAATTGGCTGTGAGATGGCAGGAGATCACTAAAACAGGGCACTTCAGAGCAAAACAAATGAAGACCATCTCTCAAAATGAGTATTTTGATGCTTTCCTGGCCCTTATTAGGTTTACAAACAGGAAATTGCACCAATCTGCAAAGCACAGCTGTCGGCACCCAGCAGCCTGCCCAATGTCCAGTTAGTAGTAGGTAGCAGCCTTGGAAGCAGTTTTTTGTCTCTTGTTTACACAGAGCAAAACATTTCTCAGTGTTATCTGATGTGTAAACCTTTTTTTTATGTTTCCACAGGAGAAGAAACTGGAGAATCTGGCTGCCATGGATTTGGAGCTGCAGAAAATAGTGGAAAAGTTTAATGAGAAGAGGAGAAGCTGAAGATGAGCTGCTCTGGGTATTCAAACCTCACTGTAGCTGTGCTCACAATAGCTGTATTTTGTGGTAAATTCACTACCACTGGATTGCTGTTTGCCCCCCAAAACAGGAGACACTATTTGCTGTCCACCTTGGCATAGTGATTTCTACAGCTGGAAATGTCTTTGGTTTGCTATTACGCCCTTGAGAGCTGCACAGCATGAATTTCAGAATTATAAACTATTTTTAATATGCTTGTGACAATAACAGTGTGAAGTGTTCTTCAGAGATTTGTCAGAGTTTGAAGTAATTAAAAAAAATCCCCATTGATCTTGGACCAAACTTTCTCCTCATTCATTTGACTGCTGAGGTTATTTCAACATGAGTCAGCGGGGCACGGAAGGAGCCATTTCTTTACCTTGTGAAGCAGTAAATGAGCTGATTGTGTAATTAATTTCAGTTCCTCCAAATATTTGAGGTTTGATTTAATTTAACTTTTCCAAATGTGTTGGGTTTTTTTGTTTTGTTTTTTTTTTTTGCAGACTTTCTGATGTGGCAGCACATTCATTGGCTTGTTTGACACCTGGTAGAGGAGAGAGGTGGCACTCAGAGGGTTCAGCTGAGCCTCATTGTCTGTAAATCCATCATCTCAGCCCATTTCATCCACCAGCTCATTAAAACACATACACACTCTCCAATTAACTCTAAGGTAGTGGGAAATATGTTGTGAGCATGTCTGTACCTGGGGATTGCAGTGGCACCACTCAGAAGGTTCATTTTATTTAAGGCACAGAAAAATCTGGTCCTGGCTGGAAGAGGTTGACTGAAGTTCTCTCTTGAGACCTCAACTAGAATTACTGCATCCAGCTCTGGAGCCCTCAGCAGAAGAAGGACACAGACCTGTTGGAGAAGACCCAGAAGCCACAAAGATGATTAGGGAGCTGAAGCACCTCTCCTGCACAGGCTGAGAGAGCTGAGGCTGTTCAGCCTGGAGAAGAAAGGGTTGTGGGGAGACCTCCCAGTGCCTGAAGGGGATAGAGGAAAGCTGGGGGCGGGACTGTTTACCAGGGCATGGACAGATAGCAATGGTTTTAAAATAGAGCAGGGCAGGTTTAGGTGAGACCTTAGGAAGACTTTTTTCCCATGAGGGTGGTGAGACACTGGCTTAGGCTGCCCAGAGAGGTAGTGGAGTCCCCTGGAGACACAGAATACCAGGCTTGCTGAGGCTCTGAGCAACCTGATCTAGTGCAAGATGTCCCTGTTCACTGTGGGAGATTGGACTACGCGGCCTTTGAATCTCCCTTCACAATTCTATGACAGGGCTATGACTTCAGGAGTACCATGGTTTCACAAGATGTTTCCAGCAACAGCAAGGAGAATTGCAAAGTGTCCCAGCAGCAGAAACACTTTGCTATCATCAGACTGAGAATCTCCCTTTAAAAGCATACAATAGAGTGAGTATTGCAGTGTGGCACTTATCTTCCCAGCTGGTAGGACAGAAAGCCCTCCTGTGAGTATTTAAACACCCAGAAGCAAAGAGCTGTAGTTGTAGCACAGGAAACTTTCTAAATTGTTCAAGTGTGGTGCAACTTTAGTAGTGTTTTATCTTTTTTTTTTTTTTTTTTTTAAAGCTAAGTTTTAAAAAAATCCCACACAAATCTGCAATGTTTTGCTTTAAACTTTAAAACCAGAAGCCCTTCAGTGGCTTCCAAGAACTCTGTGAAGGCCCTTTCATCTATTGTCTTGAGGGCTCTGTCCTTGCACTGCTCCATGGAGTCAATGCCACCAGCAGCAAGAGCCAAATTACACAAAATATGACTCATGGATTGTTTTTTTTAAAGTTATTTTTGATCTAATGGTGTCTTAGAAAGGCATGAAAATTCCAGATTCTCACCCAGGAGGGAATTTGCTGGCTCTAGGAGCTCCCACCTTGGTCAAAAGCTCTAAGTGGGGGTTTGATAAGGGTGTTGTTACGGAGCCCTTGACAGACTTCTCTGTTTCCAAAATGAGGGAGCAGGAAGAAAAGAAAAATAAATTTAATTAGGGAAAAAAAAAAACCAACAAACCCATCCAGCAGTTTAATTGAAAAGGTGAAGTTAAAAAAATTAATTAAAAATGTTACACATCATGAGGGAAAAAACAGTAGTGGAATAAATATATATATATATATATATACACAGAGTGGTTTTCAAAATAGTCATCTCTTAAAATAAAAACATAAAAACTCTGAGGAAAATGCCAGGCAATACTAATAGAGACCTTCTGTTCAAATAGTTATTTTAATTTATGAATGTGTACTTTCTCTTCAGCCATGATTTCAGGAAAACATGGGGTCATGCTGTGAAGTTTTGGTAGTAACATTCTCTTTTTATTGTTCCTATGGAAAAAAGTGTGATTTTTGTTGTTAGTTCTGCTTCCTTGAATTATGGAAGACAACCAGGTTCTCAGTCCAAAGAGGGAGCAGGATTTACCCTGATGCCGCTCTGGGAAAAGAAGAATCTGACTTTAATGTCCTCATTTGGACTCAACCTTTTACTTTGTCATACCCACTTGTGGCAAAAAACACACACTTTCACTTATGCTTCACCTCTTGATCTTTTGAAGTGACTGTTTTCAGTGTGAAGTTTGTTTCCAAGGTCGTCTTCTTCTCACTCTCATAATGTAAACTGCTAAAAAGAGAGACAATCCTCCCTGCTGCTTCCTGCTGACAACCATGTGACAGGTTCCACTTGTGTGTTGTCAAGAGCACAGAAAGTCTATTTGATATTTTACTAAGACTCCTGAGATCTGAAAAAACAAATCAATTCTTCAAATGTTAGCAATGAAGGTCTTGAACTTTGCATCTTTTAGATGATGGCTCCTCCATCTTCAGTTCTTCTAAATGACTGGAATCAGATTTGCCCTTATCCAAGACGACAGTTATACCAGACAGAAGGTACCCTCCGCCTCCACTCATCATCAGTTTTGGATGGCTTCGATCTGGTAAGACCTTTAAAAAAAATAAATTCCCAAAGATAAAAAAACCCAAAACTCAAGCATCTGTAAAAACTCCACTCTATGTATGTACATCAAATTGTGTCATTTAAGCTCATAGGATAAGATGTACATTGTGAATTGGGGCTGCTTTGCCTGGAGAAGAGAAGGCTGCAGTGAAACCTTCTAGTGGCCTCCCACTACCTCAAGGCTGAGAAAATAAATCCCATTAGGGAAAAAAAAAAACCATCCTGCAGTTTAACTGAAAAGGTGAATTTAAAATAAAGGAAAGCTGGGGAGGGGCTGTTTGCCAGGGCATGGACAAATAGGACAAGGGGCAATGGTTTTAAACTAGAGCAGGGCAGGGTTAGATGAGACATTAGGAAGTTCTTCCTCATGAGGGTAGTGAGACACTGGCCTAGGTTGCCCAGAGAGTGATGGAGGCACCATCTCTGATGACATTCAAGGCCAGGCTCTGAGCAACCCAATGTAGTGCAGGATGTCCTTGCTCACAGCAGGGGGGGTTGGACTAGATGGCCTTTGAAGGTCCCTTCCAACTTCCAACTCTATGGCATATTCTTTGCTGCTCTCAGTAAAACAAACGTAGGAGCTTATACACAGTTTTTAGAGTGTTTTGCTCCCCAGTATTCATGCAGTTTTGACACTGTCATCCTTACCTGGTAGTTTCGCAGCCAAGTTTCAGACAGCTTTAGGTTAATAACTCCGCCCCTTTCCCTCAGCTTTGTGTAACATTCTAATAATGGCTAAAAAAAAAAAACCAAACCAAAGAATAGATTATACAGCAGAATAGTCTCATACCTGATCTACAACAGCTCAAATAACACTTGATTTACCTCTTTGTACTGGCAGTAGACAACAAAAGGCCTGGAAGGAGCAACAAAATCCAACAAAGAAAGCAGCAAAGGAGCAGGATGAAACTTGCTGGCTACAATTAAGCTGCAAAAGAAATTTCAGGCCAGTTAGATTTCTGCTTCTTAAAAAAACCTACACTCGAAGTGACCTTTTTTTCCTATTTAGCACAGTGACCAGTTATAGCTTAAATGGTGCTTACCAGCACATTCTTATGGCTCTGACAACCCCTCACACAGGGAAACAAATCACAATTTTCTACTAGGAGAATTAAGAGGATAAAGCACTAGCTCCCTGAAGTGGAGGGTGTTAAATGCACTAATACCAGCTTCACTGAGCTTCACTGTAATTCCTACAAGCCAAGAACTTGATTTCTCTACTCCAAGACCACTGTTCACATATTTCAGCTTTTGGACTGCCAGATGTTGCACAGAATGTAACCTCAGTTGTGATTCTTTCAACTAGGTAATCTTCCTAAATTATGTTTTCATGTTAAAAAGTTATTCATCAAAGGGAGCGCTGCAGTGCTGCTGCCAGGAGCTCTGTCAGATCACAGGAAGGTCAGTGAGGGATGAGAGTCTGTGAAGAACCAATTTCTGGCCTTTCATATGACAGCACATATTGCTGCCAATAGGAAGTCTGGCCAGTCCCAAAATACATGTACTGGGCAGGAGGGGAGAAAGTGGAGGGAGAGGATATGCAGGGAAGGGTATAGAGAGGTCTAATTCTGAGCAGATAGAGGCCGATAAACTAACTTCCACTTGCATCAATTCAGAAAAAATTAATAGTCTATATTAAAAAAGTCTATACTAGAATCAGAGTTGGAAAGGAGCATTCAAAGGAGCATCTAGTCCAACCCCCTGCAGTGAGCAGGGACATCTTTCACAAATAAAGTTGCTCAGAGCTTCATCAAGCCTGGCCTTGAATCTCTCCAGGGATAGGGCTTCCACCACCTCTCTGGACAACCTGGACCACTGTCCTATCAACTTCATTGTGAAGAACTTCCTAATGTCTCATCTAACCCTGCCCTACTCTAGTTTAAAACTATTGTCCCTGGTCCTTTAGAATTACAAATCCTTTTTTAATTCCTCCTCAAAGATCCACGACAGACATCAACTCATAAATGGAATGAAAGAAACTGGCCCAGTAGAAGGACTGATTTACCACATAGCAGCAAAGACATAAATTCTATTAAAATTGTATCTTCTGCATTTAATAGTAAATACTGTAAAATTCAGGACCTCGGGAAGTAATTCCTCTAAAGTTGGTGCCCATCTTTACCTAATGACCATCATCTTTCCATTCTGACAGTAAGTCCTAATCTTTCACCCCAGTGTTAGCCAGCATTTACCTTGTCCTCATATTGCAAAGGAAAACAACATCCCAGCTTCCCCACCTGCTTCTGCTCCCAGGCCAAGTGTTTGAATCTGAAGTATTTCTTTATTCCAAGCCAAATTTTCCTGGCACAGCAGTGTAGGCACCCTGTGGTTCTTGATCTAAACAAATGGTGGGCTATTTTTAAAGGCTGACAAGCTACAGAAAGGTGATCCTGGCTGAGCCACCTGGGACAGAGCCTTCAGGCAACCTAAGTTTCTCTTCCCCCCATCATGCTGAAGGGCCTGAAGACTTCTTAGAGCAAGAACTAACTCATCCCTTCAAGTACTTAATTCATTATAGATTTCACACTAATTCTACCACTTAAAATTCTGAATATAGTAAAATATGAGCAAGCACAGAGAAGAGAAGGCTCCAAGGAGTCCTCATAGTGGCCTACAAGTATCTGAAGGGGCCTACAAGAAAGCTGGGTAGGGGCTCTATGCCAGGGCATAGAGTGACAGGATAAGGGGCAATGGTTTTAAACCACAGCAGGACAGGGTTAGGCGAAACATTAGGAAAAAGTTCTTCTCCATGAGGGTGGTGAGACACTGCCCCAGGTTGCCCAGAGAGGTGGTGGAGGCCCTGTCCCTGGAGGCATTTGTGACCAAGCTTGCTGAGGCTCTGAGCAACCTGATACAGTGCAGGATGTACCTGATATACTGCGGTGGGTTGGACTAGATGGCCTTCAAAGGTGCCCTTGCACTGAACACATTCTATGATTCTACAAGTTATAACATTTAATCATTATAATTATACACATGCATTTCAATATAACCAACTGAAATTTATCTGAGCAGAATGGCTTTATTCCCAGAAAGACAATATTCTTTGGAGGACAAAATTAATAAGAATTTTATTGCATTAACTAAATCAGTGTTACTCAATCACTCAAATCCCTTCAGCATTTGCTAAGAGCACTATGAAAAATTCATAACCCCCATACGGTGGGCAGAATTTCTAGGAATGTGTTCATTGTATTTGTTTTAATTGTCTGCTATTAAATCTTTATGTTAAATCATCCCTTGGAAACAACTGATCCCGGATAAACCACCTAAGTTTTCTTGTAGAAAATAGATGAATTTGCAAAAACAAAAGCAAGCAAACAAACTCCCAAAAAATAAAATATAGCTCAAATTTAATAATCTTGTAACCTCAGATCCTACTTTGCCAACTGAAATCCCATGATTTTTTTGGCAGTCATTTTGAATTAAATTATACCCCGGATTCTGTTTCTGTTTGAATAGAAATTTATATATATTTTTAAATGTATACTCAAAGCTTGTCAGGAAACCATGACACTTCAAAACGTTTAAATAACAGAAAAAAACCTCAGCCAGGTGAGAATCAAATAAGACTGAAGCCACCCCTGGCTAACTCCTAAGTTGTAAATGTTAAAAAAAATCAGGTATTTTAAAACCAAAACTTCTATTTCTTTTTAAGGGCATTATTTCCAATGATGTATTTTTAAACAAAATACCTTTGCCCCTAGAAACAAACTCACCCATCAGCATTCTTCTCTCTCAACAAAGCAGCAGTTTCTATTAGCTTTTTCCTTCTCTCCAATTGTTTTCTTTGCTTTTCCTGAACCTTTGAAAGACAGAACAAATGGTTTTCATTTTAATTGGCAATTTTCTATTGCATGGAATTTTTTAATTTTCATTTTATGCATCTTATGTGGCTTAATGGGAGACAAAAGGCAACTGGAATAAGCTGATTTGAGCACGTCTGATTAAATCAGCAGAATTTTAAGCATATAAACTCTGTAAAACTTGAATAGCCAGAATAAATACTCTTACATTGCCTTTACTTTCTTTTTCTTTGTTCTCTTTAAATTCTCCATCTTCAGCATTAACATCCATGGTGTCCTGCTCTTCTGTTTGGTTGATCTCCATGGCTGTTTCAGTGGTCGACTCCTCCTCGGCTTCCTCTAGTGAAATCTGCTTCTCATNATTTCTAGGAATGTGTTCATTGTATTTGTTTTAATTGTCTGCTATTAAATCTTTATGTTAAATCATCCCTTGGAAACAACTGATCCCGGATAAACCACCTAAGTTTTCTTGTAGAAAATAGATGAATTTCCAAAAACAAAAGCAAACAAACTCCCAAAAAATCAAATATAGCTCAAATTTAATAATCTTGTAACCTCAGATCCTACTTTACCAACTGAAATCCCATGATTTTTTTGGCAGTCATTTTGAATTAAATTATACCCCGGATTCTGTTTCTGTTTGAATAGAAATTTATATATATTTTTAAATGTATACTCAAAGCTTGTCAGGAAACCATGACACTTCAAAACGTTTAAATAACAGAAAAAAACCTCAGCCAGGTGAGAATCAAATAAGACTGAAGCCACCCCTGGCTAACTCCTAAGTTGTAAATGTTAAAAAAAATCAGGTATTTTAAAACCAAAACTTCTATTTCTTTTTAAGGGCATTATTTCCATTGATGTATTTTTAAACAAAATACCTTTGCCCCTAGAAACAAACTCACCCATCAGCATTCTTCTCTCTCAACAAAGCAGCAGTTTCTATTAGCTTTTTCCTTCTCTCCAATTGTTTTCTTTGCTTTTCCTGAACCTTTGAAAGACAGAACAAATGGTTTTCATTTTAATTGGCAATTTTCTATTGCATGGAATTTTTTAATTTTCATTTTATGCATCTTATGTGGCTTAATGGGAGACAAAAGGCAACTGGAATAAGCTGATTTGAGCACGTCTGATTAAATCAGCAGAATTTTAAGCATATAAACTCTGTAAAACTTGAATAGCCAGAATAAATACTCTTACATTGCCTTTACTTTCTTTTTCTTTGTTCTCTTTAAATTCTCCATCTTCAGCATTAACATCCATGGTGTCCTGCTCTTCTGTTTGGTTGATCTCCATGGCTGTTTCAGTGGTCGACTCCTCCTCGGCTTCCTCTAGTGAAATCTGCTTCTCATCAGTCAATCCATTGCTTTCCTCTTCCACAAGAGAGTTATCTTCAGGTTCTGAAGGCAGAGTCTCTGTGGAAAACGTCCCCGAGAGGAGACTCTCCACTTTGCTGAGAGGAAATTCATGAAGATTATCAAAAAAAGATTTTGGAAACCCAAAACAACTGGTAGCAGCTCGAAGGGGTCCCCCTCCTGGATACATCTGGATAATGGATCCATAGCCTAGGAGAGAGAGCAGAAGAATCAAAAACACATTGGAAAAGCAGGATTTCTGGGACTGATGAAGCAGAAGTTTCACAACAGGGAAATCAATTGTCTGCTTTTACTCTGAACTTAATCAAATTTACTTTGCTGCTGAAGTATGACTCAAGGTAGAAGAACTTTATTGGAAGGACAATTTACTGAAACACAGAAGGACAAGGTAACTCCAAGGTTAGTCACATATTAAATATTTTGGAACACATAAGCAGCACAAATGGTTACAAAAGCTAATTAAATTAAGAATTAAACAATAATTTTCTACAGTATTTGTTAATTATAAGTATGGAATGGTATTGATAAAAAAATTAAAGCTGATGTAGGCAGCATTAATAGGCAAGGAATTACTGCAACATCCAGGCTCTAAAGGAAGAGATGGCATGTTTAAGGATAGTATAAAGGAATCTTCAATACATCATAATAGTTATATGAAATTGCATATTATTTATCACTTTAGAAAGTATCACTGGGGCCCAAAGTTGCTGAAACACACAAAACTTATACTGTAACTGCCTCTGTGCTGCTCAGACAACAAAGAGCACATCTGGTGCACCTTGCTACATCACACTTCTTCCCTCTCCAGGCTTCTGCAATGTAACTCTCATGGATTTATGTTTTAAGCCCTTAGATTCTACGTGACCAGAGCCACCCTGTCATTTACCTCCCATTCGCTCCATCACAGCACCAAGCACAAGGCCTGCACACGTCTCCATTACAATCATCTTGTTGCCAGCACGGACATTGCCCAAAGTCAACATCTGAGCTAGGGTGTCGTATCGCAAGTGGCTAGAAGGGGAGAGAGTTTTAGGAAACACCAAAATCAGTTTTCTTCAGAGTCAGGTACGGAGTAGCTCCACGGCCTGGCAAACAACCCCTCCCCAGTTTTCCTGTAGCCACTTCAGGCACTGGGAGGCCACTCTGAGGTCTCCCCATAAGCTTTCTCTCACTGCATATGTGGTTTACAAGGAAAGTAACACAAGCAGGGTGCACATAACAGAACACACATCTTGCACTGGGCCAGTCAGACAAATGGTTTTCTAAACTTCTCAAATTTTTGTTGTTTTCTAATGTAGAATCAGAGATGGAAGAGACCTTCAAAGGCCATCTAATCCAACACCACTGCAGTGAGCAGGGACATCTTGCACTAGATCAGGATGCTCAGAGCCTCAGCAAGCCTGGCCTTGGATGGATCCAGGCTTGATGGGGCCTCTACCACCCACCCTGGGCAATCTCTTCCACTGTCTCACCACCCTCAAGGGGAAGAACTTCTTCCTAATGTCTCCTCTAACTCTGCCCTGCTCTAGTTTCAAACCACTGCCCCTTGTCCTTTCACTCCATGTCCTGGCAAACAGCCCATCCCCAGCTTTCCTGTAGCCCCTTAGGGTGCTGGGAAGCCACTGTGAGATCTCCCCTAAGCTTTCTCTCCTCCAGGCTGAACAGTCTGTCCTTGTAGGAGAGGTATTATTTTCACATTATTTTTCATTAATTTACAATCCTTCCAATTAAAAGGAAAAAAGGAAATGTGATAAGTAGTATGTACACTGTTATCATACAGGTATTTTTAAAAATATTAAAATATTTCTGTTATAAATAGAAAAAAGGAACAAAATGGAAGCCTACTTAATTTTTCCAGGTTCCCTTGCATAGTACATTGTTGACAGAATGCGAGTGGATGGTTTCACAATTGTAATAATTGCCTCATACCTGTAAGAAACACACAATAGTCTTATTTCAAGCTCAACAAATTAGAGAACTACTATTTCCTGTATTTTAAAGTTCACTTACTTTTTTTTCTTCTTCTTTATGTATTTATCTTGAGCAAATTCCGTTTTGTCTCTGAATGTTGTGCTGTTCTCTATTAACTGCTGAACTATTTCCTTGGAAAAGACAATTTGTTTCCATTATTGCTAGTATTTATTTACAATTCATTTAATTTATAGTATTTCTTTAAACAAGCACTGAAAATATTTCCTTCCCACGGAGGCATGTGAAGCACTAACTTCTGCTGACATTAATGGCAAAGTGAATTTCTACTAAACAAGATAAACTGCAAGACACTAACCACCCTGGCTAGGTGCAGGAAATTATTCATGTTCTTTCGTCTCTAAGTGTTCAAACTAAATAATGCCAGCATGAAAATGATAAAACCACCCTAAAAAGGGGCTATTTTGTGGGAAAGGAGCAAGAATAAGAGGGCAGCAATGAAGGATAAAGCAGATTGTTCTCTTTCAGCATCAACAAGTCTTTCCTTCTGCCCTTTGTATGAAACCTTACTCCCTCTGTGTTGTGATCCCACTGACTGTGAGCATGTGAATGAGCCAACTCTGCTTTCTCAAAGTGATTCCCTACTTTTAATTATCCTGTATGCAGAATGAAGCACAGTTATGTTTATTGCCAGTTGTTACAAAACAACTGAGGTGTATTCTGTCAGTCTAGTGTTCCCCATAGTAACTGGACTGCTCGAGACCACCCTGTGATGCTATAGAGGCAAAAATGTTCCATAAAATCAAACCAAAACAAGAAGCCTCATGTCATATGTAATACTGATATTAGTTCTATTATCTAACTTCAACATCTCCATCTCTGAAGGTATTTGTTTCCCCCCCCATCTTGTGCTAGCTCTCACCTTGTACTCTGGCTACTTATGAGACATCTCTCTTACTGGACATAATTTCATTTGTCTCCCAAATTATTCTAGAATCCTGCATCAGTAAAATCAAAGAGATCTGACACCGTGATAGAAGCTATTTCCTGTAACACTCCCTGTGACTACTTTCTCTGCCTCCCAGATTTTCCCACAATTCCAGTTCATGTTTCCTGCTTTCCTTGCTCTAACTGCTTCCCTTTGCCAACCCAACACTTCTTCCTCATGCCTTCTGCTTCCAGCTGGAGGGATCACTAAGACCTCCACTAGGAGAAGGCTTTCATTACTAAGGGTTTGCTTCTGTGCCTGCAATGCAAGAACAAATGCTTCATAGTGCTATTTTGGGGGTGATCAAAGCAGCTTAACTTCTAAAATCATAAATTTATATGAAATATGTATAAAGAGCAGCAGTTTAACTTGACCTCACAGAAGCTGGGACAGTGTGGTGGTGAGGATGGAGTATTTTCAATATGGACACTGCACTTTAAGAACCTGCTCCAAAACAGTGGTGCAAGCACTTCCCACTTTCTATTGCTCATTTTTCAAGATGTTATTTCTCAAAAATCTCCTTCAAACACTTAACACCTACTATTCATGGCGTGCAACAGTGTATTTTTTTTTGCTTTCTTCTTGGAGAAAAGTTCAGTGCACAACCTGGGTTGCTCAGCTTTCAGTAGTTTGTTTTTTGCAGTGCCCTGGGAGTACATACCACTTCATATCTGCATCCTAACACCTATCTCTTGGATTTGGGAAGCGATGGGAAATCCAACCCCGTTTGGGCTGGGTTTAATTCAAATAACAATCATGTCTAAATACAGCATTCATAAATATAAATTAACATTCTAAATTTGTGGAAGAATAATATCTATTGCTGCTAATACCACAGAGTCCAAAACAATGATTCAGCTACAGTTCAGAAGCCAGAGTTAAAGTAGGATATTTTAATAACTAAATATAACCGTACAGCACAAGAGATGCTAAAGACACACAGAAAAGCCAGGGTGATGTTCTGCCATGGAGATAATGAAAACTAAGAGAAAACATCAAAGCTATTGGAGTGATTAACAGATTTCTCCTCCAAAAGATAAAGAAGCACAACCAGGGAAACATCCATGATGAAGCAGGTAAAAGCAGACCAGAGCAGGATGCAAAGTGGAGACTGAACTTGATGTAAGCGTGAGCAATTTCTTATTTTTATTAGGAGTGATAAACCAAAGATGAGAGAGAATTTTGCCTGGCCACGTGCACAACAGAACTGGCTCCAACAGTTTATTAAAGTTTAAAATGGCTCCACTTCTGTTTGACAAAGGGTGGAAGAAATTCCAAGCCCTTTTCTAACAGAACAAAACTCATCTCTTGAGGATATTCTGAGCTTTTGAAGTGCAAATAAAACACAGGCATCATGCATTTTGCAAACATTGACTAGAGAAGCACCTGTGTATGTTTGTTACTCATTGTTATTTGTTAAAATAATTGTCTTTGTCCATAATAATCTTTATCCACAATCTTTTCCTACACTTTTGGGTCTTTAATTTAATATGTAATATAAAAATAATATTTGTAGTAATGCTATAAATGGACAGAATTAAAAGGTGATTGCACAAATTGCAATTCCATAACAGTTTTAAGATTTTTTTTGTCTGTTACGACTTCTGATGCCAAAATTCATACTTTATTGACAAAGCTGCCAACCTTACATGAAGTTTCCTCTGAAAACAGTCTTTGCATTTTTGTAAAAAACAGGTCTTTAAGAAAAACATGGCTTGGGCAGAAGAACAAAGAAAAAGCACTGAAGCCTATGCACTGATAAAAAGAATAACCTGTATCATAAGCTACAATAAAACCACCAAAGTAGCACAGAAATGACACCAAAACCTTATTTTTTTTACCTGTCCTTTAATACCCTTGTCCTTCAAAGCCTTTATGTCATCATGAGTCAGTTTTTGAGACTTTCCATCGTCAACTATGTTACGATTATCTGTACCTGCTTCTTTTGTTTCTAAAGGAAAAGGATACAGATTGGTAAAATCTAGCTCTAGATATTTTTAAGATGGAGAAACATGATTTTAGTTTCATAGAAAGCAGTCTTCTTGAGATCAAACCCGCATGCTGCACAGCCTTGCAATGTATCACCTAAGCCAACAATGAAATGCAGTGTGTAAAATACACTTTTATATATATATATATACATTCATCCAAACTAAGGTTTTATTTTTCTCCCATATTAAAAAGCCAATTTGTTAAAGAGCTAGAAAACAGCAGATCAAGACAAAACCATGCATTTTTATGACAGAAACAATATAAGTAACATTAACAAATTATTAATAGAAAATCTTTCCATCATCTTTGGTATCATCAAAATAGCAAATTAATTGGAGCTTGGTTTTCCAACCCCTTACTCCTCTGCAATACCTGTGGTAGATTCTTCCACCTCACGCTTTGGCTGGAGATTTCCACCACTGGTTACTTCAAACGTAGTTCCGTAAACCTGTCCAATGGCATTATCCAGGTAGAACCACTGCTTCTCAAAAATAATCTTTCTGAGATAATAAAAAAAGACAAGAATAATATTGAAAGCAATATTTTCACTACAACAGTTTCACTCCACAACAGTTGAAGCTAAACTATGGCTTCCTGGATGACATTTTTATCTATATCCTTGAAGAAACAGGGCAAAAGTGAAACTGGCCACAAAACCACATCATAAACGAAACTGCTCAGGAAAAGAATAAAGAAATTAAATCAAGTATAAGGTAACAAATATCTTTTTTTTAAGTTCAAAAAAATTCTAAAATGGCAAATAAAACACTTAAATTATATAGTACCATTTTTTTGTCAGAGAAAAGGCAGGGAACCGAATGAATCTGAAGTATATTAAATCTAGGCTGGGACATGTCGATCAGAGCAAAAAGGATGAAGGTGAGCCTGTTCTTTGCAGAGCTGCTTTGAAATCACATTTGCCAAAAGACTGTGAAGAAAACTGACAAAAGCAGAGCATATCGTGTAATCCAAGAAATGTTTAATGAAAAGAACAAAAATAAAATGTTATTATCCCTTTCAATTGGATTGCACTAAGGGAGGATTATGTTTTTCCTTCTTTACCCAAAAGAGAACCCACAAAGCCTTTCACTTTCAGGCTGAGCTTTAAAGGTTTCCCTGCTGAGCAGAGAAATGCCAGTCCAGGCAAGTGAAAGATTTACCAGTGTCTGTGCCACGCTCATATATATCAATCAAAACTTACCAATATGAGCTCTTACTATTCCAGTTATGCTCATCACTAACTCTGAAGCTCAGCAAAGAAGCCGAGTTCTTTTTTATTTTCAGTTTTCTACAAAAATATGACATTTATATGTATATTTTACAGAGGGCATTGCCTGTATCCAAGATACAATCCAGAATGGATATAAAGCATAAAAAAAGCAGATAGAAATATTTATTACCAAAAGCCCTAAATAAAAAAAATTAGTGGCATTATGCTTGCTCATGTAAAATCTGCCAACTCAGGCTTTGAAGGACTAATAAAAGATTTGAAATGATTTAAAAGAGTTTAGATGGATAACAATTAAGTTCACACACTCAAAATTAATTTTAATGACCAGTTTGATCAGAATATCCAAACACAACTGCTGTCACATGCTCTGTGGCCTCCTAACACTCATCAGATTACAGAGAAGGGAAAATGACTGCAGAAGTTATTTAATTTCCTGTGTGAATATTTAATATGATTTTTTATTCCTTCTTTTATGACAGGAGTTTCAAACAACAACTGAAAAGTAACATAAGGAACAGATTTTGGCAGTACTCTACAGATTAAGAGAGTAACTACTTCATTTTCCTGCCAGATACTACTGGTGTGTGTTAAGCCTGTCAGTAACGAGTGCTTACAAATTCCTAGGCCTGAGCTATGTGACTTTTAAATCAGTCATAGAATCATTGAATGTCTTGAGTTGGAAGGGAGCTTCAAAGGCCATCTAGTCCAACCCCCGGCACTGAGCAGGGACATTCTGCACTAGATCAGGATGCTCAGAGCCTCAGCAAGCCTTGAATATCTCTAGGGCCTCAACTCTCTGGGCAACCTGGGCCTCTTTCTCACCACACTCATCCCATCATAGTACCTTTAAATCTCCATGCTACTGAAATCAGATGGCCACATTACTCATTAGTGACTTTACACCTAAGTCTATAAAATTGTCTGCTGCAAGGGGAAGAGCCCAGGCTTGTGCCCACTGATTGCAGTGTGTCCTGCTGGGCTGCAGGTGCTTCTTGCTATGACAGCTGGCCAAGGAAAAAGAAATAGGAGACCCTTCATAGAATCCTCTTCACAGCAGCAGATAGCTAACATCTGCAGACAGACCAAAACAAAGAGAATGCTGAAGCTGATGCTCACTATTAACAAAGCAATGCTGCATCTCACAGAAATTAAATGGCTCACTGAGATAAGACAGAGTTGGGGCTGCTCAGCCTGGCGATGCGAAGGTTCTGGGAAGGCCTTACAGCACCTTCCAATAACTGAAGGAGCAACAGCAAAGATGGGGACAGACTCTTGATCAGAGACTGGAGCAACAGGAAGAGGAGGAATGGCTTTTGATTTGATACTAGAAAGAAATTCCTCCCTGTGAGGGTAGTGAGCCCCTGCCCCAGGCTGCCCAGAGAAGCTGTGGCTGCCCCATCCCTGGAGGTGTCCATGGCCAGGCAGGACGGACAGGGCTTTGAGCAACTTGGTCTGGTGGAAGGTGTCCCTGCCCAGGGCAGAGGTAAGGAACCGGATGATCTTTCAGGTCTTTTCCAACTCAAAGCCATCTATGATTCGGTGCCTGAGGATAGCCCCCTCGTCCAGTGAAGCAGATGAGTCTTCAAGGTCCTTTCCAGCTCCAAGTATGACAAAGACACACTTCTCAGACTGGTTTTCTCCTTCCCAATACGCACCAATTTAACAGAAAACCACCTTAAACACCTTTCCAAAGTCTTACGAAGAAATCAGCCAGGGGATCTTCCGGGTTGGGTTATTTTTTCGTCACAGCAACATTAAAACCATCCCCCCCCGCCTGCCACTACGGCCTAGCGAGGCCGGTACTTCTAAGCAGCACGGCAGGAAAGCCGTGAATCCCACCCGTAGCACCGAGACACGCTCCCCCCACAGCCTCCCCTTCATTCAGGCGCGGCCGCGCACCGGGGCCGCCTCAGGAGCGCTCGGAGGGGGGGCAGCGCGGATCCCAATAAAGGCGACAAGCGGGATGGAAATCCCTCACTCCTCACCTCCGCCGCAGCACCGGCACCGCTTTGAACACGTCATCCCGCTTCAGAACTGCGCAATCCCCCTCACGAATGCGGGAACCCGCACCCGGCCCGGCCTCCATGGCAGCCACCGCTTGCGCGCCGCCTCCGCTGAGGGCAGCGCAGTGCGCAGGCGCAGCCGGCACCCGGGCAAGGCCGGGAGAGTGGGCCAATCAGCGGCAAGTCCCGCCTCCTCCTCCGCGCCGGCGCGCTCGGGATTGGCTGCAGCGACCGGAAGCGTGGAGTCGGCGGCAAAATGGAAGGCTGAGGGGAGAGAGGGAGGGTTTCTCCTTTTTCTCTCTTCTCCGGGCGTTCCCCGCACAGCCCCGCGGGAGAATAGCTCTAATTTAGTAAATCTTCTGGGGAAGTTTGACACCGAAGCGAGATGAGCAGGGAGCCGAGAGGCGCTGGGGGGGGCGCCCGGGGAAGAGGCCCTCAAGGCTGGCGAGGAGGGTGGCCGAGATGGAGAGGCGGAGGACAGAAGGGTCAGTGGCAGAAGCCGCCCCAACCTGGTGAGCATGCCTCTGTTTTCTGAAGCCTTAATGTTCCTCTTGAGACTGAATTTCGCTCTGTTTATCTCCAGGGGTTGTCCAGGGAGCTAAAGCTAGGTTGTAGAGTTGGAAGGGACCATCTAGGTCTGAGCTGTGCCATTTTAAAATCAGTCATAGAATCGGAGGTCTGAGCTGTGCCATTTTAAAATCAGTCATAGAATATGTTAAGTGCATGACATTCTACCCCTTCAGTGTGAGTCAGACAGGAACATGTTGCACCAAGAGACTGTGGATGCCCCTTTTCTGGAGGTGGACGAGGCATTGAGCAACATGGTCCAGTAGGAGGTGTTCCTGCCTATGGCAGGGGGGCTGGAACTAGATGATCTTGTGGGTCCCTTCCAACCCAAACCATTCTATGATTCTAAGGGACCTCCAAAGACCAGCTAGTCCAACCCCCTGCAGTGATCTGTGACATCTTGCACTAGATCTGGTTGCTCAGAGCCTCATCAAGCCTGGCCCTGAATGCATCCAGGGATGGGGCCTTCACCACCTCTCTGGACAGCCTGGCCAGTGTCTCACCACCATCATGGTGAGGAACTTCTTCATAACATCTTATCTAAACTTGCCCTGCTGTATGTTTAAATGTGCTGACTCACGATATTTGCTTTAACTCCAATTCTGCAGAATCATATCATTGTTGTTTAACAACGGCTAACACAGCACATGCTTCTGTTAGTCCAATATTTGTAATTAGATACAGCTGATTGGTGAGCTACAGTCCCTTTATCATCCTTCATCATATGTTTGCATTCAAGTTAATGTTTTGAGCGTTTTGGGAGCTCCTCTTAATTAGATTAATAATTATTAACAACAGGATGTGCATTTTAGTTCACTAATTCTCCTCTGTGCTCCTCTTGGGCACACTCTTATCTAAACTCCATTCCAAAGATTATACATCTTGTCATCCTACAATTATATCACAGTCATGGAGTGTGCTCTCTCCATGGGCCTCATTCACCTTCAGGAATCTCTGGACGTGATAATTCTTCAGTAATTCATTTTCTTTGGTCTAAGTTTCACTTAATAGTTTATATGCAAAAGACTCAATTAAGTTTTTATTTCAGGAATTCAACTAAAATTCAATCAGATTTCTGTCGCAAGTTTATACAAAGCACTCATCTAACTTTTAAAGTGCATTCTTTTGACTCAGTGGTGGGTGAAAGGACCACTGAGAATAAAACCTGTATTTTTAACTTCCACATTTTTTATTTTATTTTCTTTCAGTGAGACCTCACCTAGTTCAATCAACACTGGACCAATTTATTCCTTATAAGGGCTGGAAACTTTATTTCTCTGAAGGTATTTTTAAACCAAAAATCTATGTATTTTATTGCTTTGGCACCTGGAACTGTTTATAAGTAGTGGGAGTAAGTTAAACAGAAAGCAACTGAAATTCATATTTGTTATATAGAAACAAATATATGTGAATATACATATGAATACAATAGATATTTAAGTCTTGTGGCACACTGTAAACTCTGGGGTCTCCAACCCTTGGAGAAAGATCTTGAATAGTGTCAAATATGTTATTTTTAAATCTCTTCTGTACTTTTTTCATCCTTTTTTCATGTGCTTGTCTTGTATCAGACAAAGCTTTGTTTCGTAGCAGGTTTTATAATAGAATAATACTATGATACTGTGAAGAACTGTCATCTACAGTTGTAAGATAGGAAAATAACAAAAAATACCTTATGAAATAGGATTAGTTATTTATGAATTTTATTTATTATTTTGTATCAATTGCTAATGCAACATGTTTCCAATTAGCTTACGCTGATAAGTCTCCGTTTGTCCTAAAGACCCAAGCCTTTGAGAAGTTTTTCATGCAGCGCATTGAGCTTTATGATAAGGTAAAAGCAAAACACAACACCTCCCTTCTCTCCAACCTGTAGTTACTGCAATAATGTTACCAATCTTATGCATTTTCTCAATCAAAAGTAATTTCCATCCTAGACATGAAATGTTTTATGATTTGATGTGAATGTGTTGCGCTCATAATTTGAGATTCGTTTTATAACTTAATACATTTCACAGGACGAAATAGAAAGAAAAGGAAGCATTCTTGTGGATTATAAGGAACTAATACAAGACAAAGATCTAGCCAAGTCAATCCCAAATCTATCTACTGAATTAAGGGATATGCCTCAGAAAATACTGCACTGCATGGGTCTGGCAATTCACCAGGTAAATATGGCATTCCAATGCATAGAAGAATAACTCTCATAAAGAATCAGTGGGACTTTGAGGTCATTAGCTTGTAAAACCCAAATGCAGGTTCCTGTTTTCCAGAAATGCACCAATCATTCAAAACACAAACTCTTCAATCCTTCCACCATTTCTGTTTTGAAAAACCTTTGCTCTCTAGTGTATTTTGCTCATTCATCCTCAAAACAGTTGATTAAAATTTAGTGTGGTTGTAACATACTTATCAGGCTGTTATAATCCCTATTTTATTAATGTAGTATGAGTTACAGGTGCAGTGTCGCAACTCGGGCAGCTGGTGGGGCAATGTTGAGCAGCTTTAAGTATTAATGGCTCTATTTGTTCTCACTGAGTAAAAATTCACTTCTTCTTGACAGATAAGTGCTCAGATGTTTGTGCTTTAGTTAAGCAACCACACGTTGGACCAGCATTAAAGATTATTGTATACATTCTTGTTTGATTATGATTACCACAATGAATGTGTTGCTTTTAAATTACCTTGAAAATAAAAGGCTTAAAACTTTTTATAGAATCATAGAGCTGGAAGGGACCTTCAAAGGGCATCTTGTCCATCCTCCCTGCAGTAAGCAGGGACATCTTCCACTAGATCAGAAAGCAGAAAAACAGTTTAATATATGTCACTGGATTGTGAACTCTTGAGGTACAGCAGTGTGTCTGATCCTTAAGGGGAAGTAATCAAATCGAATAGCAAATCCATGCTGCATGGACACACTACATCTCTCTCTGCTGCTTGTCTCTTCTGTCTAGGTGCTGACTAAAGACCTTGAAAGGCATGCAGCAGAGCTGCAGGTACAGGAAGGATTGCCACTTCATGGAGAACCCATTATAAATGTGCCCCTCATTCATGCTAGGTAACAAACGTTCAGCATTTCTCTTGTCTTCAGGAGGATTTGAAACCTGCGTATAAGCTGAAGAAAAACTTACAGATAGAAAAGTAGATCAACTATTGTGTGGTACACAGATTAATTTAAACCAGAAAAAAAAAATAAAAAATCATTGATTCATAGAGTTGGAGGATACCTTCAACGGCCATCTAGTCCAACCCCTCCAGTGAACAGGGACGTCCTGCACAACATCAGGCTGCTTAAAGTCTCATCAAGCCTGGCCTTAAATATCCCAAGGACAGGACCTCCACCACCTCTCTGGGCAAACTGGGCCAATGTCTCACCACTCATGGGGAAGAACTTCCTAATGTCTCATCTAAGACTTCCCTGCTCTAGTTGAAAACCGTTGCCCCTTGTCCTATTGCTCCATGCCACACTATTGCTCCATCAATTCACTCTGGCCCAGGGGAGGTCCCTGCGCACTGCAGGAGGTTGAATTAGATGGTCTTTCAAGGTCACTTCCAATTCTATTATTAGATAGCTGGTAATCTTTCAAGGTCTTTCAAGGTCACTTCCAATTCTATTATTAGATAGCTGGTAATCATTGCTGTGTAAACCTTTTCTGATGTTCAGTGTGGAATTTTCTTTGTTTTTTTGTGGGCTTTTGTTTGATCCACTTTTAATTATGGTGAGCTTTCAAAATATTAATACTTAACTTTTGTGTAGGGTGTACAACTATGACCCACTAACTCAGCTGAAAAACGTTCGGGCCAACTGCTATGGCAAATACATCGCCTTACGTGGGACTGTTGTGCGTGTTAGCAACATTAAGCCTCTCTGCACTAAGCTGGCCTTTGTGTGTGGCACCTGTGGAGATGTTCAAAGTGTGCCTCTGCCTGATGGGAAGTACACCCTTCCAACTAAGGTAAGGTACAACCGGTTAACTTAGAAATCATAGAATCATAGAAATGTTTGGGTTGTTAGGGACCTTAAAGATCATCTAGTTCCAACCTCCCTGACATGGGCAAGGACACCTCCCACTAGACTAGGTTACTCATTGCCTCATCCAGCCTGTCCTTAAACACCTCCAGGGAGAGAAGGGGCATCCACAACATCTCTGGGCAGCCTGTTCCAGTGTCTCACCACCCTTTAAAAATCCCTACTGTAGTGGTGTCTGCAAGGCTGGGGGTGGGACATTCTTCTTGAAAGGCAGATGGAAAAACCTCATGGGCTTCTCACGTGCATCTAAGGGACAGTGATTTTGGTTCTACACCCTTCATGCTGCAGATGGGTCCCAGCCAAGTGGCATAGAATTATAGAATGGTTTGGGGTGGAAGAGATCTTCAAGATCATCTAGTTCCAACGCCCCTGCCATGGGCAGGGACACCTCCCACTAAACTAAGTTGCTCAATGCCTCATCCAGCCTGGCATCTTCCAAAGCTTTTGGTTGTGGTATGGAAGGCAAGTCCTTCCAACCCCTAGACTGGAAGGAGCAACCTCCAGACTCTGGGTAGACCTGAGAGGTCCCCTATTTGGTAGAAATGGGGCTGAAGGACATGGGAGGATGAAGGATGAGGTTGCCCATATGCAACCTCCAGGATAAAGAGGGCATACTTTTCCCTAATTCTGGCGTTTTTGACCAAAAGCAGCACCAGTGGCATTTAAAAAAAAAAATTAAAGCTAGGTTAAACAACTGACTCATTAGAAGAAACTAAACTTACCATTCAGCTTTGTGCTACTGAATACCTTTTATTTGAAAAAAAAAATTATATATTGCGGAAACAAAAGCAGTGTGCAGAAACTCACACAAATCTGGAGAAAAACAAAGTTTCTTTTCATTTCACCCATTTAAAGAGCCTCCTCCACTTTGCTGCAGTGGTTTTCTATGCTTGGATTAGGGTTTTTTGTGAGTTTTGTTTGGAATGTTCTATTTTAATTTTAGTGCTTTTTATCTAGATTTAAAATGCCATTAGACAAAAGTAAGTGCCCTGTTCTTTGTGTTGCTTGATGTGCTTAAGTGAAAAAATGGTCTCTGAGACTAGTGGGTCAAGGGAAGTGATTCAGCCTCTACTCTGCTCTAGTGAGACCCCACCTGGAATTACTGTGTCCAGCTCTGGAGCCCTCAGCACAAGAAGGACATGGGTTATGTTGGAGAGGATCCAGAGGAGGCCATGAGGATGATCAGAGCTGGAGTGCTTCTGCTTCAATGACAGGCTGAGAGAGTTGGGGCTGTTCTGCCTGAAGAGGAGGCTGTGGGGAGACCTCACAGCGTTCTCTGAGTTCTTTGAAGGCGGTACAGGAAAGTTGTGGAGGGACTGTCTGCCAGGGCATGGAGCAACAGAACAAGTGGCAGTGATTTAAATGAGATGTTAGGAAGAAGTTCTTCCCCACGAGAGTGTTGAGACAATGGCCCATGTGGCCCAGTGAGGTGTCTGTGGGCCCATCCCTGGAGACATTCAAGGCCAGGCTTGATGAGGCTCTGAGCAATGTGTTCTAGTGCAGATGTCCCTGCTGATAGCAGGAGCTTGGGGTAGATGGCCTTTGAAGGTTCATTCCATGTGAATGTATCCTGTAATTTAACTAGCTTTTTTCCTCAAATGGTCTCAATGGATCACATTGATTTTTTTGTTTTGTTATGTTTTTAATGAAATAGGGCATTTTCAAATTATAATTAAAAAAAAAAAGATTCTAATGAATTAGAATTACTTTTGTTGCAGTGCCTTATTCCCGAGTGCCGTGGACGCTCTTTCACTCCTGACAGAATCTCCCCTTTAACCACCACTGTGGACTGGCAGTCTGTTAAGTAAGTGTGTCTTCCTTTCTTTACTAAAATGTAGTCAGGAAGAGACAGGATTCATCATTCCATCTTAAACAGAGTAATTTTAACATTTCTAATTGCATCTAATTAATGATCCCCTTTTAATGAGCTATAAATCGGCTTGAAAAGCCCTGTCAAGGGACAGGCTTGATGAGGCTCTGAGCAACCTGATCTAGTGCAGGATGTCCCTGCTCACTGCAGGGGGGCTGACCTAGATGGAGTACCTTCTAACCCAACACATTCTGTGATTCTATAAATAACATTACTCAGCTGTGATGGTTGGCTTGAATGAAATGAAAGCCAACTTGACATTTAAAATTCTTAGTTTGAAGTTATATCATGTCCCCCTGGTCCTTCAGTTACTCTCAGGATGAGGAAATAGTGTTGACCCTCCTTGTTATTCTTTCTATGGCTAATTAGCAAGTAGATATGTTTAGACATAGACATTTCTGACACCTTTGCTATGAAATGAACAATGCTAAAGTGCAGGAATGTGGTGAATGGATCACATTTTCATTGTTTCCATCCTACAGCACTATGGCAATCCTACTATTGCCCCAAAATATGCTCTCTGGAGAGCTTGATGTGTTTCCTTGTCCATCCTGCTGCAGTGAGCTTGGTAAAAACTGGCCTCTGGTTATTTTTTCCTGCTTGGCTCAGATTCTAGAAGTTCACAGGCTCTGTATCAAAAGTCTTTTCGTTCCAAGTGACATCTAAATAGGTTTTTCTTTATTAATGGGCTGTATTAAAAATCAAATATAAAAGAAGTGCTGACATTCTCATCAGCAGCTCTAGAGGGTGCTGTTTTTTGTAGCTTAGGAAAGAAAGCTTGGCTCTCAGCTTCAAGGAAAACCCGGAGCCCTAACTGCAGAGCCAAAACTTCTTTTTACAGCTACACAAAGAGAGAGCTGCTGTTCTTGTTATGGCTTGAGTAGTTTTTTTGGATATTGCTAGGGTTAAAACACCAATTAAGCATTCATCTGTGTCCGACCTCTTCATTTTCGTGTATGAGTCCATCTTGTTTTGCAAACTGTAATTATTTCTATGTGAACATGTTCATCACTGCTAAAAAAATCTGAATTTCAACACTGTTTACTAATTCTGGAGTTCATAGTTCATACCCTTCCACTCTGCTCTTGTGAGATGCTGCTTGGAATACTGTGTCTAACTCTGGAGCCCTTAGCACAAAGGGACATGGACATGTTGAAGAGAGTCCAGAGGAGGCCATGAGCATGATCAAAGTTGGAGCACCTCTGCAAGAGGATAGGCTGAGAGAGTTCAGGTTGCTCAGCATGAAGAAGGGAAGGCTTCAAGGAGACCTCACAGCGACCTCTCAGTACCTGAAGGGGCTACAGGAAAGCTGGGGAGGGTCTATTTGCTAGGGCATGGAGAACAAGAGGCAATGGTTTTAGATTAGAGTAGGCCAGGTTTAGATGAGACATGAGGAAGAAGTTCTCCCCCATGAGGTTCGTGAGACACTGGCCCAGGTTGCCCAGAAAGGTGATTATGGCCCCATCCCTGGAGACATTCAAGGCAGGGCTTGATGAGGCTCTGAGCAACCTGCTCTAGTTCAAGATGTCCCTGCTAGTGGTAGGAGGGTTGCACTAAATGGCTTTAGAAGCTCCTTTCCAACTCTGTGATTCTATGATACTATACTTATTGTCTTCCTGGGTTTAATGTACCCATTGATTAAAATAATATCAGTGTACCCACTGATGTAATGTACCCATCAACTAAAATCTGAAAGAGTCTGTTTCTTCAAATTCAGTGCTGCTGTTTCTAATATTTATCAGGGCATTTCTGCTGTCTCCCTTCTGACTTGGGAAGGACAAGTTGGAAATATGCAGCCATGGATCTTAACTGGAAATCATTGTTTCTTGCAGGGTGCAGGAGCTCATGACTGATGACCAGCGAGAAGCCGGCCGAATCCCTCGCACCATTGAATGTGAACTAGTTCAAGATCTTGTGGACAGCTGTGTCCCAGGAGATATTGTCACTATTACGGGCATAGTTAAGGTGTCGAGCACTGAGGAAGGTAAAATACATCATCTGAGAACACCTTTTTGGACTGATTACACAATGTCAGCAGCTATCCCCCTTAATTCAAGCTCTCAAAGTTGCAGATCTATGAAGCATACATTTCTCCATAAGTTTCCAGAGTTTTATGATGAGGAGTCACTTTGAAGAAGCCCAGAGGAGCACTGTCTGTAACTTCTACTGACAGAGAAGGGTTTTTACTGGTCTAAATACAACTAGGATCCTGAATCTGAAATGCCAGTCTGATGTTTTAGTCTGTCAGCTGATTGGGAAGCCATTTCTTGACCAATAATGTTAGGGTAGCATCCTTATTTCCTTAAGTCTCTCTCTGAGATGCTTCTTTTTTTTTCCATTTTTTTATCTTTTTTTCCCCGAAGTGAGGTTACAGTACAATATATTACAGAGAACTGTAATTAGGATTTACCGTGGGACCACATTCTCTGCATCATAGTCATCTGAGGATGTAGAAAATAACCAATTGTTAAGCTACATGTTTAATTCTTCTGCAGTAAGTATAGAGTGGAAGTATTTCTTACATTCAACATATATTCCACTAGAATAACTTTAAAACTTAGTTATTCTGTGAGAAAATTCTCTCTATACACATAGCTTCATAATCCAGCAAAGTAGTTTACTTAAATGTAGGGAACTTAAGGAAACTTTCTTGCTTTTTATTACTTTTTGAAAATGTAGGTGCTCAATTGCCTAAATATTAACATTTTGCATGTGTCTGTGCTTAATATTTTTTAATTGACCTATGCCATTTGCAAATAAATCATAACTTCATGATATAAAAAAAAATTCCTTCATCCTTTCTCAATTTCTCTAACAGGAGCTTCTAAAAATAAGAATGACAAGTGTATGTTCTTGCTGTATATTGAGGCCAATTCTGTCAGCAACAGTAAAGGACAAAAACTGAAGAATTTTGATGATGAAACTTTTCAAAGATCGTTCATGGAGTTTTCACTTAAAGACCTCTATGCTGTTCAAGAAATTCAAGCTGAGGAAAATCTCTTCAGGCTAATTGTGAAGTAAGTTTGGGCCTACAAGAAGGAAAGGGAGGCACTGTTTGCAAGGGTGTGGAGTGACAAGATATGGGGCAATGGCTTTAAACTAGATCAGGGCAGGGTTAGACACGAGGAGGAAGTTCTTCACCATAAGGGCAGTGAGAGACTGGAACAAGTTGTTACCAGGGGTGCAATGGCACAGGCTGCCCAGAGAGGTGGTGAAGGCCCCATCCCTGGATACATTCAGGGCCAGGTTTGATGAGGCTCTGAGCAACCTGATCTAGTGCAGGATGTCCCTCCTCACTGCAGGAGGTTGGACTGGATGGCCTTTGAAGGGCTGTTCCAGCTCCATGATTCTCTGAGCTGAGGAGAGGGTGTGAAAGACCCTCAGCTAAGAGCAAGAAGTAATCTTCTAGCTGTGATGACCCTTGGGTTCTCCCAGGGGAAGCAAAGAGCATGAACCAGTACCTTTAAGAGCAGAGTTATTTTGATAAAGGTAAAAATTGGTGCAGAAACCAACGGAAAACTGCTTTTCCTCTGTGTTTGTGCAAAATCAAATGAAAGGCTTTTCTTATTTCAAGTATATCTGGTTGTCTGAAAATACCAAGAAGTTTGATGCTACTTTTACATTTGAACTAATTCTGCTGTAAATTCAGCAAAAACTAAGCAAAATACTTAGAAATGCATAGAAGTATTCCACGACAAGGGTGACAAGGTGATTATTTATTAGTAATGCAAGATTGATAGTCCATTTCCATTATTGTTTTTTTCAGCTCTCTTTGTCCTGCAATCTATGGCCATGAAGTAAGTAATTTAACAGCTCTGCTTGCAACATGTTTGAAGTTTGAAAGTCTGATCTCATTAATGTTTATACATATGTAAAGGGTGAGTGTCAGGAGGATGGAGCCAGGCTCTTCTCATTTGACATCCAATGATAGGACAAAAAGCAACGGGTGCAGGCTGTAACATTGGAGACTCCACATAAATATGAGAAAAAGCTTTGTTATGGTAAGGATGACAGAACACTAGAACAGGCTGCCCAGAGAGGTTGGGGAGTCTCCTTCTCTGGAGACATTCAAACCCCACTTGGACACCTTCCTGTGTGACCTAGTCTAGGTGTCTCACCCCTCTCCCCCCCAGCAGGGTGATTGGACTTGATGATCTCTCAAGGCCCCTTCCAATCCCTGACATTCTGTGAAGTTTGAAACTTTAAAATGTTCATGCCACAACAAACTCCAAAAGGATTGATAATGCTTCCCTGGAGTGAGGGGAAGGGGTGAACTATATTTACATGTGACTGTGTGTCACATACCAATAAGTTCTGCTGTTCAGGAGGGTTAATACAGCAAATTCTAGGTCACTGTAATCAAATACTACCAATGCTGGCATGTCTCTCTACAGATTGTGAAGGCAGGTTTGGCCTTGGCATTATTTGGAGGATGTCAGAAGTTTGTAGATGACAAGAACAGAATCCCGGTGCGAGGAGATCCACATGTTCTGGTTGTTGGAGATCCAGGATTAGGAAAAAGTCAAATGTTGCAAGTATGGGTTGGTTTATTGTCTGAGAAAAACCAAAGCTGTGTTGGATCTGGAGTTTTTTCATTTGTTTGCTTATTTCTTTTTACACTCCATGCCTATCATATCTGGTACAGAACAAATATGCTTTGGGTGCTCTAAATTAAACAGAGGCACCAGTAACCATAGGGATTTATTGGGAAAAGCCCAGTTATAACTGTATTCTCTGCAAATTTAACTTTTAATTGTTTCTCTAGGATAAGGCTTATGACATTCTTCACCAGGGGTAGGGAAAAATTATTTATTTTTCTTCTAGGCAGTATGTAATGTTGCTCCTCGAGGTGTGTATGTTTGTGGTAATACTTCTACCAGCTCTGGCCTGACTGTCACACTCTCCAGAGATGGGGCTTCTGGAGATTTTGCCTTGGAAGCTGGTGCTTTAGTGCTTGGAGATCAAGGTAATGCATGTAAAGCTGCAAGTTTTATGGGGTGTGCTGCTAAGCCAAAGTTTAACTATATTGCTTCATAAGTGGGGACTAAAAAAAAATTTTAAGTATGATATTGGCTTTCCACACCTTGAGACATTCTGAGCATCTCCAGTGACTTCTATGGAGGTGCTTCCCTGAGGACAGGATATGAATGAAACTGGAGTTCTGCAACTCACACACTAGCCTCACTTTGTGTTGAAGAACTAGGATTTTCTTCTTGAGAAATATCTGATTTGATGGTAGCTGTTGGATTCATGATGTTCCTGAAAAACAACTGGCTGATCAGATTTGTCATCTATTTCTAGTTTTGAAAAGTTTGTCATCTTAGTGTGTAATCACCACACTGATTGTGCCAACTGAGCAACTTCATAATGGCTCCATGAAGTGAAAACTAATCTTGGTGGAATGGAGACTTGGCCCCATGTCTCCTGCCATCCCCAGGACTCTAGGCTGGACTTCTGATATGTAGCACTGGATTGTAGCACATGCTTGTCTATTAGCTAACATGTTTGTCAAATAAGTCTTTCTCCTGTGTTAACTGCTTCTAGGAATTTGTGGAATAGATGAATTTGACAAGATGGGAAACCAACATCAGGCTTTGTTGGAAGCCATGGAACAGCAAAGCATCAGCCTTGCCAAGGCTGGTATTGTTTGCAGTTTGCCAGCAAGGACATCTATTGTTGCTGCAGCAAACCCAGTTGGAGGACATTACAATAAAGCCAAAACTGTCTCTGAGAACTTAAAGTGAGTGGAATGCTGCTCATGTGGCTCACATTCAAAATTAGGTGCTTCTGGCAGTCTCACATGTACCCAATTGCTTTCTAGTTTCCCAGAGCTTCAAGACAAACCTACTGTAGTAATTTTTTGGTGACTTTTGTGGGAGAGAAATGCTGTTTGTTTATTTTGAATGAATGGGATGAGATTGAAATGGATCTGGTGGAGAGGGTCCAGAAGAGGCCACAATGATGGTCCGAGGACTGAAGCTCCTCTACTATGAGGACAGGCTGAGTGACTTGGAGTTCTGCCTGGAGAAGGCTGTGGGGAGACTTTCTAGTGGCCTCCCAGTACCTGTAGAGGCTACAGGAAAGCTGGGGAGGGGCTGTTTGTCAGAGCATGAGGGGATATGACAAGGGACAGTGGTTTCAAACTAAAGCAGGGCAGGGTTTGACTAGACACTAGGAAGAAATTCTTCCCCATGACGTTGGTGATAAGCTGCTACAGGTTGCCCAGTGATGATGGAGGCCCATTCCCTGGAGACACTTGTAGCCAGGCTTGCTGAGGCTCTGAGCAACCTGATCTACTTCAAGATGTCCCTGCTTACTGCTGGAGGGGTTGGACTAGATGGCCTTTGAATGTCCCTTCCAGTTCAATGTATTCTCTGATAGAATGATAGAATCATAGAATAGTTTGGGTTGGAAAGGACCTTAAAGATCATCAAGTTCCAACCCTCCTGTCATAGGCAGGGACACCTCCCACTACATCAGGCTGCTCACTGCCTTGTCCAGCCAGGCCTTGAACACCTCCAGAGAGAGGGGATCCACAACCTCTCTGGGCAACTTGTTCCAGTATTTCACTAACCTCACCGTAAAGAACCTCTTTCTTATATCTAGCCTGAGTCTAGCCTCTTCGAATTTATATCCATTATTTCTAGTCCTTCCATCACATATGATATTAAAAAGTCCTACCCCAGCCTTTCTGTAAACCCCCTTCAGGTATTGATAAACTACTATAAGGTCCCCCCTGAGCCTTCTCTTCACCAAGCTGAACAACCCCAACTCCTTCAGCCTGTCTTCACAAGGCAGTTGCTCCAGCAATTAAGCGTTCTTCAAGTGGAGTGGAGTTGCTTTAATTTTTCCACTTCTTGATAATCTTCTATGTGATTTTGTTGTGTTTCCTCTAGAATGGGCAGTGCTTTACTGTCCAGATTCGATCTGGTCTTTATTTTGCTGGACACCCCAAATGAAGATCACGATCACTTGCTGTCTGAGCACGTGATGGCCATCCGAGCAGGGAAGCAGGCAGCGTGCAGCAGTACTCTTGTGACTCGCACCAACACACAGGACCGCTCTGTCCTTGAAGTTGTTCCAGATCGACCTCTGCTTGAAAGACTAAAGGTAGGATGCGTCCCTTGACTTGTTTTGCCCCTCCCTTGTGATGGGAGCTGGGAAAAAGAGTTGTCTTCCCCTTTTAAATGTGGCCTATGAAAAGGAGAGAACTTGAGATTTATTTTCTTCAGGTTGCTACATAAAGAGAGACTAAAAGTTGAGCCTGGAGAAGAGGATGCTCTGAAGAGAACTCAGAGTGCCTTATCAGTACCTGAAGGGGCCTACAAGAAAGCTGAGGAGGGATTGTTTGCCAGGACATGGAGCAATGGAATGAGGGGCAGTGGTTTTAAACTAGAGAAAGGCGGGGCTAGATGAGACATTGGGAAGTTCTTCGCTGTGAGTGTGATCAGATGTGGATTGCTTATATATTTTATATGTATCATTATAATACTAACCTCATGTATTTAGAATAGGATGACTTATATGTATCCATTGTTTAGGTAAAAATAGAGCAGGCCAGAGAAAGGAACAGGAGCCTCTGACCTATAACCCTGAGAGAGAAAAACAAGAGCTCCTTCCCATGTCAAAGAAGGAAGACGANTGGTGGTGGAGACCTCATCCCTGGAGATGAATATTCTAGGCCAGGCTTGATGAGACTCTGAGCAACCTGATCTAGTGCAAGATATCCCTGCTCACTGACTAGGGATTGAACTAGATGGCTTTTGAAGGTCCCTTCCAAGTCAATGCATTGTATGATTTAAAGTTCCAGCCACTGGTTTCTACAAATTATCTGTTGTAGCTAACATTGTTCATCCTGTTGGAACTGCTAAAGATGTGTCTCAAGCCATCTGCATTTCCACTCAGAACAGAATTTATTAGTTGAGTGGTATTTTTTTTGGTTGCAGTATCATAAAATTGCACAGGTTGGAAGGGACCTTTCAGATCATTGAGTCCAACCATCAACGCAACTCTGACAAGAACCATCCCTTAACCATATCCCTAAGCCCTCTGTCAATTAATAGTGAGAAGGTCCTTTGTGTGAGATGCTGTAAAGCAAATTTGCTGTGTTATATTTCAATAGAAACCTATAGAACTAGATTGGAACAGTAATTTTATATTACATGATGTCCTATGAAGTATTGAATCTGAATAAAGCACCATGTAAATAAATTCTTAGCCATCTGCAACTCATGGCAGATTTGGGGGTTATAAGTTATAACACATCTTTCTTATTAAACTGAATTGATAATTTTGAGAGCTGATACTGTCAAATGCCAGGTCTTGGGAGGAATAGTCCCTGCTGAAGCTAAATGCAAGCACTTTTGCAAATGGAATGTCAGGAGTGATGGCTTAATCTTCTATGGATATAGATCTTAGAACAATTAGGAAACTGGATTTTCTCTTTTTGAGGAAGAAATCTTGCCTTAGTTAAATGACATTAGGCATCTTTTATCATTGCAAATAAGAAGCTTTAGCTGCTTTTTCTGAAATGGACTATAGTGTTTGATTATATGGCTAAGCAGTGTATTGATTTTTTTAAGTGCATGGTTCAGACATGAAGCACTAAAGCCCTTAGAGTGGAATTTCACCAGATAAGGCAGAGAAGGTGAAGACTGTGTGATAAAACCCGTGCTATATCAACAGGCAGAAATCTAATCTCTTGGTAACTGCTTTAGATCTTGCCAGGAGAAAACTTTGATGCCATTCCACACCAGCTGCTGAGGAAGTATGTAGGATATGCTCGGCAGTACGTTCACCCCACTTTATCTCCAGAAGCTGCTCAAGTCCTGCAGGAATTCTACCTTGAGCTTCGGAAACAGAACCAAGGAGCAGACAGCACACCCATCACCACAAGGCAGCTGGAGTCACTGATTCGACTGACAGAAGTAAGTGCACATTTGTAACACTTCAGGGAATAAAAGCAAAGAGATGATTGCTCAACTGCTGCTGATACTCTATAACTTTTGGCAGCTTATTCACCACTAGTATTTTTGACATGTTTAAAAAAATGTTAAACTGCATGGGATTTGCAGTTGCTTAAGAGCTACTGTGCCTTAAAGCCTCTTATAAAGTGAGACATTGGCCCAGTTTACCCAGAGAAGTGGTGGAGGCCCCATCCCTGGAGACATTCAAAGCCAGGCTTGATGAGGCTCTGAGCAACCTGATCTATTGCAGGATGTCCTTGCTCACTGCAAGGGGTTGAACGAGATGGCCTTTAAAGGTACCTTCCAACTCTATGATTCCATGAATTAAAACACCCTTGAAGGGGTGTAAAGAGAATCTATTACATTCTCACAAAAGCAGGAAAAGTATATGCAGGCAGAGACGAGCTGCTGCCCATCTTGAATTTAAACTGCTGCTGCTTTCTTTAGCACTATGTTTTAATAGCACTATCTGTGACCTGCTGCTTCTCAAAAATACACTATTAAAAGCAAATAAAATCCAAGCTACACCTCAATCATTCAGG
This sequence comes from Turnix velox, assembly GCA_013400935.1. Lineage (NCBI taxonomy): Eukaryota > Metazoa > Chordata > Aves > Charadriiformes > Turnicidae > Turnix > Turnix velox. Next base: position 43,000 of record VZTY01003598.1, read on the forward strand.
TACGCAGCAGATGACCTCGAAAAGCTATCAAAAAAAACCCAGAGGAATTTTCCTTTAAATCTTGTCTGAAATCTGCTCCTAAAATTTCTGGTTGTTGTAGAGTGAATGTAGCGTTTTCTCACATCAGCTATAATTTATCTTAATTATACCTTTATGGGATTTCTGTGTTGTTTCAAGGCACGATCAAGACTGGAATTGAGGGAGAAATCTACCAAGGAGGATGCCGAGGATGTAATAGAAATAATGAAATATAGGTAATGCACACTGCTTCAAATAAAGCATCACAAGAGCTATTCATTCAAAACTTCTTTGTAATACAGGAGTTAAATGTGGTGATAGAGTTGGGGCTGTTCAGCCTGGAGAAGAAAAAGCTTATGGGGAGCCCGCACAGCAACATCCCAGTGCCTGAAGGGGCTACAGGAAAGCTGGGGAGGTGTCGTTCACCAGGGCATGGAGCCACAGGACATGGGGCAGTGGTTTGAAACTAAAGCAGGACAAGGTTAGATGAGACATGGAGGAAGAAGTTCCTCCCCCTGAGGATTGTGAGACACTGGCCTGGGTATCCCAGAGAGGCAGGTGGAGGCCCCATCCCTGGAGACATTCAAGGACAGGCTTGATGAGGCTCTGAGCAACTTGCTCTAGTGCAAGATGCTCCTGCTCCCTGCAGGGTGGGTTGGACTAGATGGCCTTTGAAGGTTCCTTCCAACTCAACACTGTGGTTTTATGCCAAATCATCAAGTTTAGGTCTGTGATAGAAATATTGAGATTTGTCAGTTCTTCAAAGTCTGCCAGCAGCCCTAAGCTGAATACTATTGCTTAGGCTGTGAGATTATCATTGTAGCTGTTAAGTAAGTCTAAGTTCTGTGCACAGAAACTTAGACATGATGCACTGCCAGAGGAGTTTTTTTCCTCTCATTTGGTTACTCTGTTGCAGCTGAACAATTTAAATTAAAAAATTATTTGGACAGTTCCACTTAGTCTGAGTTCCCTAGATAGCAACTTCCTTATTTGGAGGATGGTTTCCTGTGTGGCTTAAAAGAGCTTTCTCAAGCATTTCTTTCAGGAAGAAAATTCATCTCGCTTCTATCTCCTGCTGATCTTTTTCTTTTTTTTTTAATATATATTTCTAGCATGCTGGGAACCTACTCAGATGAATTTGGAAAACTGGACTTTGAGCGTTCGCAGCACGGCTCTGGGATGAGCAACCGCTCGCAAGCAAAGAGATTCATTTCTGCCCTTAACAGCATTGCAGAGAGAACTTACAACAACCTCTTTGACTTGCAGCAGCTGCGGCAGATTGCCAAGGAGCTGCAAATACGAGTAAGTTTGCAAATTCAGGCTGTTGGGCTGAACATTCTTCCCAAGCTGCCTTTCTTCATGAGCTCTACTAATAGCTGTTTTGACAGCAGCAACTCCTTGCACAACTACAGGCTGCTTCCGCTCCTGAAGCTGGTCTTTAATGAGATTCCGCTTTTTTTCATGAAAAGCAGTTTTAATTTCAGCATACTTCCCTTCTTGCAGCATCCCTACTTTGGCCTGCTGGGGCAGGATGGCTTCACTTGCCAAACTTGTTCAGATCCTGACTATTCCCAAGATTGAATTTTAGTGTGAATCCCTGACAGAACACATTATTGCCAGATCACTTCTCGCATGATTGTTCATTCATTCAGTGACTTGGTACAATTGATTAAATTAATTGTCATTTTTCTTTATAGACAGAATATTTTTCTGAGAGTTCAGAAAAAAACAAGAGTTCTCTATTGGCAATCAATCCTTAGAGATCAGTGAGAGTAGAAATGAGACTTCTTTTTGATAGATACATGTGTTTCAGAACTTAGATTTAAACCTATGTAACTTTGTGTACTTTTTGCATGTCATAAAGCAGAGGATACTTTTTCTGTGTTAACACCACAGCAAGTGTCTAAATAAAGCACAAAAGGGTGCAACCTATGCCAGCTCAGCCCAAGGAAACTAACCTACTAGTAGCTCACTTAATTTCATTGAGACTTCTTTCAAGCTCTTTAGGTTGAATTACATCAGATAAAACATGGTTCTTACCATTTGATATTTATTTTTGTCTGTCCTTTGCCAGGTATCTGATTTTGAAAGCTTTATCGGATCCCTAAATGATCAGGGTTACCTTTTGAAAAAAGGTACAAGAGTTTATCAGCTTCAGACTATGTGAAAAGAGCTGCTGTGATGAATTTTCTTGAGGAGAAATGTTTATGTCTGGAGTGGACAGATGGATCTGGAGCTGTACAGCAGCTGAATGCCAGCCTGCCACAGCAGTCGATGCACTTACTGGGAGTATTAGATGGCCATCCAGAGGTAGCAGTGCCCAAAGGCTTGCTTTAAATTGCCACGTGGAGCAAGCTGATACTGCTGCTTGACTCCCCCTATACATGTAACAGCCCAAACATGCTGGTCTGGCCCCTCTGAGTCTGGCATCTTCCTCATCATCCTCAGGGAGTGGGAAGTGTGGACTTTTTACTGTTACCATCACAGTCTTAGTGGTATTGGAGAGCCACAAATGTAAAACCAGACATCTTTTGTGAGAAAGTAATGAGTTGTTCTTTTAGCTCTTTGGTTCATCTAAGTAATTTAAAGTATATAAGTGTTTCTAAAAAATTCAGGAACAGTCAGTGACCATTTTGTCGCTGTGAGAAGCAATGGCTTATTGACATTGATTTGATTTTTGGCTTTGCAACTCTATTGGTTTGTAGCTGATATAGTGCTTGAAAGGCAAGTCAGATGGAAGAAAATATTCTTATTACCATATTTAATTTGTAAAAAATAAATTATATTTTATTTACGTCTTTCACTACACTTTATATATGAGGAATTGTTGATTTCTACAAGAGTGTTACCCAGAACCACTGGGCAACAGCAGCCATTACAAGGCATGAAAGACAAAGATGTCTCCATGTAACTCGTTCTCCCACAGAAGACCCTGGGTTCCATGAGCGTAAAGTGTGGAAAGTTTCCTGACTTTTATGACATCAGAATCATGGTCTAGTACAGTGAAATGACCAAGGAGAAGCTTTCTGTTTTTTAAAAAACAAAGCAAAACCAGCCCTCCTCTCTGAACAACTTCAAGAATCTGTTGTTGGTACTTCTGGTTTCTCTGGTTTTATTGTTAAGGTCTGATAAGATAAATGCAGTGTAAGAAAGGGAAATCATAGAATGACAGATCAGGAAGGGATCTTCAAAGGCTATCTAGTCCAACCCCACTGCAGAGATCAGGGACATCTTGCACTAGAGCAGGTTTCTCAGAGCCTCAACAAGCCTGGCCTTGAATGTCTCCAGGGACTGGACCTCCACCACCTCTCTGGGCAACTGGTTCCAGTGTCTCGCTGCTCTCATGGTGAAAAACTTTCTAATGTCTCATCTTAACCTGCCCTGCTCTAGTTAAAAACCATTGCCCCACATCCTATCACTGCATGCCGTGGCAAACAGCCCCTCCCCAACTTTCCTGTAGCCCCTTCAGATACTGGGATGCCACTATGAGTTCTCCCTAAGGGCCTTCTCCATGCTGAACGGCTTCATTATTTCTGCTTCTTTTGTTGACATCACGACCTGATCCCAGTCATCTTTGTATGAGAATATCCAGGTTGCAACTTTATCTAGTGCAGGATGTCCTTGCTCACTGCAGGGGAGTTGGACTAGATGGCCTTTGAAGGTCCCTTCCAACTCTGATTCTATGAGTTTACAGCTTTGAAAAAACACACTGAACTTCTTGATGCTGCCTCCAGTAAGAGCCTACTTCATAATATTTGGAAATTAAATCCAGTTTGATAGAGAAGAGGGTCAAAACAGACTAAGAATTCGCAGCTCTATATATGAACTCTTCAAAGTGGCAAATAGTTTTCTTTGGGTTTTTGTGTGCTCATTATGGTAACCATGATTAATGTCTCTTTTAATGTGCGAACTGTCAGACTCCAGGGGCATGCAGTGGCTGTGGAATCACAGAATTGTTTTCATAGAATCATAAAATGCTTTGGGTTGGAAGGAACCTTAAAGATCATCCCTGATCTTTAAGGTTGGAACCTTAAAGTTCCAACCCTGCTGCCACAGGCAGGGACATCTCCCACTAGACCAGGTTGCTCAATGCCTCATCCAGCCTGGCCTTAAACACCTCCAGGGAGGGGGCATCTGCAACCTCTCTGGGCA